>JAGFNQ010000857.1:380691-460122 GCA_024364735.1 Boesenbergia rotunda
TCCTGCACACTAGATTAACTTGTTAGAAAACAAGAAAGACTTAACTTTTGACCTATGTTGCCATTATCAAAACACGGGTTTGACTTAGGTGCATTCTGCACCAACAATCTCCCCCTTTTTGATTTATGACAACCCTAGTTCAAAAAGTTAGGTTTAAGCAAAACATGAAAAAGTTTTAACTTTTGTTCCCTCCCCCTGGAAGGAATCTTCCCCTAGATTTTTCAAAAATTCGTGGGGTTAAAAAAAACTTTACTTGTACTTGAAAACTTTTTGAAAATGTTAGCTTAAGTAAGAATTTCAGTTTTAATACAGTTTTGAAAAACTTAAGCTTTAGAGTACTTTAAAAAATTTGACAAGCTTAAGTAAGAACCTTTTGAAAGGCTAGAGTACTTAGGAAAATTTTGAAAGCTTGAGTAAAAATCTTGCAGCTAGAGTACTTAGTAACATTTTGAAAGCTTTAAGAAATTTTGAAACTAGAGTACTTTAGGCAAAATTTTGAAAGCTTTAAGAACTTTTGAAACTGGAGTACTTAGGCAAAATTTTGAAAGCTTTTAAGAACTTTTGAAACTGGAGTACTTAGGCAAAATTTTAAAGCTTTTAAGAACTTTTGAAACTGGAGTACTTAGGCAAAATTTTGAAAGCTTTTAAGAACTTTTGAAACTGGAGTACTTAGGCAAAATTTTGAAAGCTTTTAAGAACTTTTGAAACTGGAGTACTTAGGCAAAATTTTGAAAGCTTTTAAGAACTTAAGTACTTCTTCAAAAAGTTTAAGCTTTTGAATAAAGGATAAGTATATTTTTGAACCTTTTTGAATAAAGGAAAAATTTGAAAACTTTTGAAAGCTTTTTGAATAAAAGATAAGAAAATTTTAAGATAAGAAAATTTTACTCTCTCCTTTCCTATCTCTCCCCCTTTGCAATATATCAAAACAGATAAATATAGCATGAATAAAGAAAATAAATAAGAATTTGCTGTACTGAACCAATTCATAATTAGATTTACACTAAATCAATCAATTTTCTCTGTAGGGACCTGTCTAACCCAATTAGCTACTTACTAACTGTTATAAACAGTAGTTTTTGCTAGGGTTAGTCAAGTTAAGTGTTTCTGTTCAAGTTAGTTTTTCTAAACTTGACACTTAAGTGGATTGCTGTTTAAGTTGTATTTAGTGCCCCAATTATTGCAGATGCACTGACTTAAAGCATCTTGAATTAAGGCAAAGACCTAAGCATCTCAACCCTTTCTAGGTTATCAATCAAAAGTACCCTAAGGTGCTTGTGAGATGCTGGCTTCTAAGTCTATAGGTGCATGCAGTTCTAGGGTTAGGGCCTAGGCTAAGTCCATTTTCAAAAAAGCCCTAATTTTTAAAGGGGGTAGTTTTGCAATAAAACTAAGTAAAAAGTGAAAACTGATTTTGAAATTAAGTAAAGCAGTTTTTCAAAATCTATTTTTAGAAAACTGATTTTTAAAATCAAGTAGAGCAGTAAAAAAATTGAGATACTCTATTCTACAGAGCACAATCCTAACTGCAAAGAGAACAAGTACTCATAAACTGGTCAACAGAAAATAAATCAGGTAATCAAGGTTCAAATACAGTCAAACATTCAAACCCAAGTCAACCCTACTAAGTAGGGGCAGTCAAATAGGTACAATACTAAGTGAATCTAAGACGAAGGACCGGGATGATCGGAGGAGCCTGGCTGCCAGGATCGAAATAGGGTCATCATCTCATGATACTCTGCCTCTCTGGCCTCCCTCTCGGCTCGAAGGGCGCTCATGTAACTGTTGTAGTGGCCCAGATTTGTCTCCATGTCTTCAGCGTGATTGGCCTCCACTTCCTCTCGGAGGCTCTGAACACGGGTCTCTAGCTGAGTCACTCGATCGTAGAGTGTCGGTGGAGTGGGCTCATCTATGTGCGCTCGGGCTGCTACTGCTAGATCTCCGACGTCGACCTCAACCTCCTCGTCTGAGTCGACTGGTGCTCCGGCCTGCTGTCGTCTCCAACTAAGAACCCTGGTGGCCGACACCTCTAGACCCGCTAAGGAAAAGTTCCTAAATCCTATTTCGTCAAAGTCGGTCATAGCGGTAATTTCACCAACGGTAATGTCCCGACCGTGGTGATGAAGAAGGGATGTGATGATGTGGCAATATGGTGTCCGTACTCGTCCCTGGGTCGTGACACTGGACGCATGCAGAATGGTATGAAACATATGGAGTCCAATGTCTAGGTCAAGGTGGTGGACTAGGGCATAAAGAAGGAAAGCATGAAAGGGTCGCATAATCCCTAGGTCTCTGGTGGAAAGTGGTAGGATACAGCGGACCAGAACTCTATACAAGGCATAGTTCTGGGCCTGAAGTTCAACAGCTAGGAAGCGCCTGTTTACGGGGAGGTCTGCCCTAAAGAAATAGGAGCGAATGGTATCTAGGGTAATATCTGAGTAGGGAGGATTAAATGGGGGGTTCCTAGGAGGATAACAGCAGAATGTGGACTGTGATGGTCGCAGTCCTAGAAAGCGGTTCAACAGAGTAGGGGTGATGGTCAAAGGAATCCCTTGGACAGTGGTGTGAAACATAAGATTATCTTGTCGAATAATATTATTGTAAAATTCTGCGCATAAAGATTCATTAATGGTATGCGTGAAGAAGACAAGATTGTCCAATTGATAGAAGTTGATGATGTTTATGGCGACAGGGCATGATTGGGTAAAAAAGTGCCTATTGAGATAGCTTATTTTAATAGGCTTGTAGATTGTTTGTGCAAACCTATTACATAACTCTATATTAGGAAATCTAGGGTCAGGACTAGGTTGGGCACCGGGGTTGGCCGGGTTCGATCGGCGTCTTCTAAGTTAAAAGAGTTAAAGGAAGAATAAAGATATTGCATGAAATAATTTTAAATGCAATAAAAATAAATGATAATCATACCGGACGGCTCGGGGAGGCGTGGTTGAGGAAGAGGACTTGCAAGGTCTTCTTGAAGAGTAAGAAGTGGAGAAGAAGGTTGATTTTGGTGTGGGGAGTGAAGGAGGTTCGGGTGCCTTTTATAGGCAAACTCATGGGGGCGCCCGGGAGCTTCCGGGCGCCCTGGTCAGGGTTACTGCCAAAGGCAGTAACTTTTGGCTGCTGGGGGCGCCCGGGACAGCCCGGGCGCCCTCAGCAGAGCACTTTGCAGCTTTTGCTGCGTTGGAGGTGATGGGGGCGCCCGCGTGGTTCTGGGCGCCCTGGTCAAGGGCAAGGCAGCTTTTCTGTCTCGGGGAACGAAAAAGCTATGGGGGGCGCCCGTGTGGTCCCGGGCGCCCGGGTTTGTATAGAAAGGGACAAGCTTTATGTCTTGTCATCTTTTGACCATGATTAAATTGGTTTGACCATGGTTTGACTGCTTTGACTGTGGTTTGACCGCTTTGACCATGGTTTGACTATATTAATCATGGTTTGACCATGATTTTGACAAATACAAGAATATCTTATCCTATAGGTAAAAGAATTTCCAACTTAGTCTTAATCCTGCTGTCTCACTCAAATCTAGGGTTTTCAATCACGTTAACCTTATAGGTTTTGTGAGACAGGTTTTGATAGTTAAAATTATTTTGAAATTTTTAATTAATTTTGAAAACAATTAAATTTTAAAAACTTAATTAATTTTGAAAACAATTAATTTTAACAAAAATGTTTAAATCTACAAATACCTGAAATTTTGTGTTAGATTCGAATTTGACAAAAAAAATTTGAATTTGAATTTCAGAAATTGGCTTCCAAGTCTTAGCGAGGCACTAGGCCTTCTTTGGCCGTAGCCTTATGGGATCATCCACCCTTTTCTTGACAAAGCCTTTTAATGAAATTTCATTTTCAAAAATTCTTTGAAAAATTTCTGGTCTAACTAGTTTGGGTCTTGGATCGGTAGCTTCGGCTAGTTCCGCCAAATTGGCTTCCCTAACGTACTATCATCTCACCTCCACCCAATACTATGTTGTCAAATTTCAGGTAAGTTTGTTTAGTCCTTAAGCTAACCTAAGTCTAAGCATGGTATATTGCAGAAATTAAATAACCAATCAATCAAGCAATTTAAATCAAGAATAACAAGTTTATCTAATAATGAAAATAATTTTCAGTTTGGCTCCCCCTGGACTAAAGCCACGGTGATGGTTGGGCAAGATGTGAATCTTGTCCTTGGGGATCCAATACTGATTTGATCCAGTCGGTTGGTTCAGGCACAGTTTAGGTACCCATGCCTGAATTTTACCTCTGGACTGATTCAGTACAGCAAAGTATGATCTTTGCCGAGATTTGGTTCTATAGCCCAATCCGGATCGATTTAGAACTGATTTCTGTTTTCCAAGGATCATGTCGAGACCCTTGGAACCAGATGTAAATCGTTCTAATGCTGATCTAAGATCCTTAACCTGAGCTTTCAGGGAGGAGTTTTCCTTTTCAAGTTTTTCAACTTGAGTAGGAGTTCCTTCCTGAACCTTCTCGGTTAAGGGTTTAGAGTCAGCTCCCTCTTTCAGGAGTTTTACTTCCTGTCGAAGGGATTCGACTCGGACTTTGGCTTTGGCCAAATCTCGAGAAAGAAATGAAATTAACTCACTTAATTGCAATCTATTAAAACCAGTTACCTTAATTTCTCCGTCTACTGTGAAGGTCAGCTCGCCGTCCTCTTGTTCTGTTTCTGACTCAGTCTCGACTTTATCTGAGGCGGTCAGAGCTAGGAGGTTGGACTGGGGTGCCTCTTCTTTTTCTTCTGAGGACGATTCGTCCCAGGTTGCATGCAGTGCCTTCTTTCTTCTCATGCTTTTTGTCTCCTTTAGGTTAGGGCACTCTGACTTGTAGTGGCCCTTTTTCTTGCACTCATAGCCGGTCACATTAGGCTTGTTTGCGGGTTCAGCTGGTTCATCCTTTCTTCGGCCGGTTTTCCGTTTGTTGGTTCGGTTCTTCAGCTCCTTGTAGTAGCTTCGAGCGAGCCGGACCAGCTTAGTTTGTTCTCCTTCTTCGTTTTCTGAGTCTGAGTCAGAGTTAGACTCGGGTTCAGGTTCAGGCTTCTTCTTCGTTGTCCTTCCAGTTTTACCTGCAATGAAAGCAATACCTTTCTCGACCACATTGGTGTTAGTTTGTTCGTCCAGTTCTAGTTCGGAAAATAATTCATCTAATTTTATTTTAGAATGATCCCTAGAGACCTTGTATGCATCTACCATAGATGCCCACAAGGTGTTTCTAGGGAAGGCGTTTAGAGCATACCTTATTAGGTCACGGTTTTCAACCCTGTGACCTATTGTGTGAAGACCGTTCATTACCTCTTGGATTCGTGCATGGAGCTGGGCTGCTGTTTCGTTGTCGGCCATCTTGATGGTGTAGAGTTTGATTAGTAGCAGATCCCTCTTACTGATCCGAGTATCTGAAGTCCCTTCGTGCAGCTCGATCAGTTTTGTCCACAGCTCCTTTGCACTGTTGAAGGGGCCCACGCGGTTCAACTCTTCCTTTGACAATCCGCATTGTAGGGTTTGTGTTGCTTTTGCGTCGGCTTCTATCTTGCGTTTTAGGGAGTTGTCCCATTCGGAGTAGCCTTATGGTTGTCCTTCGGTGTCTTTGGGGATCTCCAGACCAGACTGGATGATGATCCACATATCCACCTGAGTTTTCAGGTGGACCTCCATACGACTTTTCCAGTAAGAAAAGTCTTCTCCACTGAAAAGTGGAGGTCTAGCGGTGTTGAATCCCTCTTGCATAGCCATTTTAATCTGTAACAAAAAAACTAACAGAAAAACAAATTTTCCAAGACTAGGTCTTGGATTAGTAGTGTTGGATAAGGGAAATAAAATATCGAGGGGTGTTGCACCAACCTCGATTAACGAGAAAAAAATTCGAACAAAAAAAATATTTAAAAAAATTCGAAAATAATAAAGAAAATCCGAAAAGAAATTTTCAAACTGGTGGTTGCACCAAGTTTGAACTTCCCCGCTCTGATACCACTTGTTGGATCGAGAAAACTGATAGAGGGGGGGTGAATATCGGAAATCGTTCGGATTTTCGTAAAGAGCACGTACGCAGCGGAATTAAAATAAAAACAACCACAGCACAAAGACACAGTCGATTTACTTGGTTCGGAGCCTGTGTCGACTCTTACTCCAAGGCCCACGGTCGTTAACCGTTTACTTTGGGCAATTCTATATACGCGCAAAATTGTTTACAATAATTTATTACAAGTAAGTACACTAACAATAATAATAAAATTCGATCTTCGTTACCGACGTCTAGAGTGGATTGACTCTTTCGGGGCAGCGGGACGTCGTCGGCTCGAGTTGGAGTGTTTCCGAAGCAAGGCACGAGCATAGAAGATCTTTGGGGCGTTGAGAGAACAGTTGTCCTGCAGCCTTGGTCGAAGGCCCTTTATATAGGGCCTGCGGGCGCCCGGGACGTCGGGGGCGCCCCCCACGTGGCCTCTGATCCGCAGAGCTCTCAGTCAGCGTCAATCCTCTGGATCCGCTTTGACCGGGGTGCCCGGAGCGCTGGGGGCGCCCGCATTGACCGGGTCAAAGTCCTATCTCCTTGGCTTCGAGGGGTTCGGGTTCGATGTTGCGCATGGGGGCGCCCGCAGCGCAGGGGGCGCCCGGGAGCAGCTGGGGCGCCCGGGAGCACGGGGGCGCCCCGCCCACCATGTATTCGAACTCCTTTTTTCTTTACTTGTTTTGTATGGCCCTTGGGGGCGCCCGGGACACTCCGGGTGCCCTACTCATCCATTGCCTCTCTCCTTTGAGGCTTTCTGAGCTGCAGACACACGTTCCTTCGGTCCTGCATCCAGGGATAGTCCAAATCACAATAACATAATAAAATATTAGATTATACAGCCTTAGCTATCTTGGTTCTGACTTTGGTCTCCAAAATGGAGCCCTAGGTCGAACCGACGCCTACTGTTCCCTCGACGGGGAACGCGTCCTCACCTACTCCTCTCGGGAGAATTTACCTGATGCCAACCGTTCCTCTGGTTGGACTATTGCCTGACGGTCCTTTGTCAGGTCTTGTAAACTGGCAGTCCTTCGCCAGTTGCCTAGCAGTCCTTCGCTAGGGCTTCAGTCCCAGGCTGTCCTTCGCCTGGAGCCTAGCAGTCCTTCGCTAGGGCTTGATACTGGCAGTCCTTCGCCAGTTGCCTAGCAATCCTTTGCTAGGGCTTTCTTTCCTGGCATTCCTTTGCCAGTGCCTACCAGTCCTTCGCTAGGGCTTTTCCTGCACACTAGATTAACTTGATAGAAAACAAGAAAGACTTAACTTTTGACCTATGTTGCCATTATCAAAACACGAGTTTGACTTAGGTGCATTCTGCACCAACAGGGGTTTGGTGAATATGTCAGCTAGGTTAGATTTTGAGTCTACATGCTTAAGGACTATCTCACACTTGGCTACATGATCTCTTACAAAGTGGTGTTTGACTTCTATATGTTTAGTTCCAGAGTGTTGAATTGGGTTTTTAGTTAAATTAATTGAGCTTATATTATCAATGTAGACCTGAGTTTGGGTATAGTTAACCTGGAAGTCTTTAAGAGTGTGCATCATCCATAGGAGTTGTGCTACACACTCTCCTAAAGCAACATACTCAGCTTTAGTAGTGGATAGTGCTACACAGTGTTGCTTTCTGCTACACCAACTTACTAGACTATTTTCTAAAAGTTGGCAGCTTCCACTTGTACTTTTTCTATCTAGTTTACAACCAGCATAATCAAAATCCGAGTATCCTGACAAGTCAAAAGTTAAGGTCCTAGGATACCAAATCCCTACATTTAGGGTGCCCTTAATGTATCTTAGTATTCTTTTTAGGGTTACTAAGTGCATTTCCTTAGCACAGGTTTGGTATCTAGCACATATTCCTATAGCAAAAAGGATATCAGGTCTACTGGTTGTAAGGTAAAGTAGACTTCCAATCATACTCCTATATAATTTAAGGTCTACTACTTTACCATTAGGGTCACTATCTATTTTTATATTTGTGGACATAGGGGTACTTATGCTTTTGGAGTTGTCCATTTTGAATTTTTTTATTAACTCCTTAGCATATTTGGATTGATGGACATAATTTTCATCCCTAGTTTGCTTGATTTGTAACCCTAGAAAGAAGTTGAGCTCACCAACTAAGCTCATTTCGAATTCATTTTCCATTATTTTAACAAATTCTTTTAAGAAATTTGAGTTGGTGTATCCAAAGATTATATCATCGACGTAGATTTGGGCAATAAAGATTTCTTTTTCTAAGGTCTTGATAAATAGGGTTGAGTCAATTTATCCCTGGTTAAATTCCTTAGAAATGAGGTTGGTTGATAGACGTTCATACCATGCCCTAGGTGCTTGTTTTAGTCCATACAGTGCTTTAGTGAGTTTGTAAACATGGTCAGGTTTTTCTATGTCCTCAAAACCTGGGGGTTGTCCTACATAGACTTCTTCCTTAATAAATCCATTTAGGAAAACTAACTTTACATCCATTTGGTAGAGTTTAAATCCTTTATGGGATGCAAAGACTAACAACATTCTAATGGACTCAAGTCTAGCTACTGGGGCATAGGAGTCATCATAGTCTAACCCTTCGACTTGACTGAACCCTTTGGCTACTAATCGGGCTTTATTTCTAACTATTTCTCCTTGATCATTTACCTTATTCCTAAAAACCCACTTAGTGTCAATAATGGATTTGCCCTCAGGTTTAGGTACTAGTTCCCAGACTTGGTTTCTTTCGAATTTGGCTAACTCTTCTTGCATTGCTATGATCCAATCAGGATCAGGTAAGGCTTCCTCTATAGCCTTAGGTTTAATTTTTGAAATCAGTGTAATCTGACTATGATTTCTATAGGAGGACCTACTTCCAACACCTATGGTTGGATCACCCACAATTTGATCAGTTGGGTGACTAAGTCTGGGTTTCTTAGTTCTTCTAGAACTTGGTTCAGCCTCAGGTCCGGCTGGTTGGTTCGGTTCAGTATTTGGTTCAACTACTTGGGTTGGTTCAATTATTGGTTCAATTGACTCAATAGTTGGTTCAATACTTAGTTCATTTAGGGGTTCAACAAGTTGTTCATTATCTTCGTGATTTGATGGATTTAGATCTGGATTATTAGATTTTGAATTAATTTCTTCATCAAATATTAGGTTTGTTGTTTCTTCAATTTTGTTAGTTTGTTTGTTGAAAACCCTATAGGCCCTACTTGTTGTTGAATATCCTAAGAAGGCCCCTAGGTTTGAATTAGACTGGTTTTGGATATAGCAAGCCGTACTAATTGCTTTTGCCCAAAATTGGTTAGCTAGGTTGAATTCATTGAGCATAGCCCTAGCGGCTTCCTGTAGGGTTCTATTTTTCCGTTCGACTATCCCATTTTGCTTGGGGGGTTCTAGGACACGAAAATTCGTGTATATACCCGTTTATTCTACAATATTCCTCGAATCGTTGATTTTCAAACTCTCCCCCGTGATCACTCCTAAGCCTTTTGATTTTGGTATCATTTTGATTTTCAATTAACTTACAAAAATCACTAAATAGTTTTAGGGTTTCATCTTTGGTCTTTAGGAACCTAACCCAAGTAAACCTAGAGTAATCATCAACAATTACTAAGCAGTACCGGTTTCCGCTTAGTGACTTGGCTCCATGTGAATCAAATAGGTCAAGGTGCAGGAGCTCAAGTGTGGTTTGAGTTAGATCTGATCAAATTAGTTTATGATTGGACCTGGTTTGTTTACCTTGGTTACATGATTCATATATTATGTTTTCATGGTTCTTAATTTTAGGTATTCCTTTAATTAGGCCAAATTGGGTGATTTTTGAAATTAATCTCAGATTAGTGTGACCTAATCTCCTATGGCAGATGTTTGATTCTTCTAACTGAGTTAACATGCATTTAGGTACTAAGGGTAGGTTTATATAGTGTAAACATTATTTTTCCAAGTGCCCTTAAGCATGATTTCTGAGTCTTGCATGTTTCTAATCAGGCAGTTAAAGTTGGTAAAGGTAACTACATAGCCAGTATCACACAATTGACTTATGCTAAGCAAGTTGAATTTGAAGTTTTCAAGCAAAAGTACCTTTTTAATGACAAAATCAGATTTGAGTCCAATGTTACCTGACCCAATCACTTTGAGTGTAGCATTGTTGTCAAATGCTACTGAACCTAGGTTCTTGAACTTGAGTTTGGTGAATTTCAATTTATCCCCAGTTATTTATCTGGAGCACCCGCTATCCAACAACCATTAGTCCAAATCTTTATGTTCCTACACATAAAGAGTTTTGTTGATTTGGATCCAATTAGAATTAAGGATAGCTTAAATTGATTTTCACAACCTAGTCTGTCTCACCCAATCTAAAGTTGTCAATCACGTTAGCCTTATGGGTTTTTATGAGACAGGTTTTGAATAGAAGTAAGAAATTATTTTGAAAAAATCATGATTAATTTTGAAAAGTTACATTAATTTTGAAAACAATTGGTTTTGAATTTATTTTGAAAAAGAGTGTTTGAATCTAAGATTAACTGAAAATTTATGTTAGATTCGAATTTGACAAAGAGTAAACTGAATTTGAATTTCAAAAATTGGCTTCCAGGTCTTGGCGAGGCACAAGGCCTTCTTTGGCCGTATCCTTATTGGATCATCAACCCTTTCCATGACAAAGCCTTTTAGTGAAATTTTATTTTCAAGGTTACTTTTTGAGAAATTCTGGTCTAACTAGCTTGGGTCTTGGATCGGTAGCTTCGGCTAGTTTCACTAGTCTAAAGAGACCAAGTAGTATATACTTGACCTTATTAGAAAAGGCTTCTCTAACGTACTATCATCTCACCGCCACCCAATACTATGTTGTTCAAATTTCAGTTAATTGGTTTAGTCCTTAGTCTAACCAGTCCTAGGTCTAAGCATGGTAAATTGCAGAAAATAAATAGACAAGCAATCATGCAATTTAAAACAAGAAAAGAAATTCATTTAACTATAAAAATGGTTTTTAAGTTGGCTCCCCCTGGACTAAAGCCACGATAATGGTTTGGCAAGATGTGAATCTTGTCCTTGGGGATCCAATACTGATTTGGTCCAGCTTGGTTGTTCAAGCATAGTTTGGGTACCCATGCCAGAACCTTGCATCTAGACTGATTCAGTACAGCATAATATGACCTTTGTCTAGCCTAGGTTCGATACCCTAATCCGGATCGATTTAGAATGAACTTATGTTTTCCAAGGATCATGTCAAGACCCTTGGAACCCGAAGTGAAACGTTCCAAGACTGCTCTAAGGTCCTTTACTTGAGTTTTCAAGAAGGAGTTCTCCTTCTCAAGTTTTTCAACTTGAGTAGAAGTTCCTTCTTGAACCTTCTCAGTTAAGGATCTAGAGTCAGGTCCCTCTTTCAGGAGTTTTACTTCCTGTCGGAGGGATTCGACTCGGATTTTGGCTTTCGCCAAGTCGCAAGAAAGGTAAGCAATTAATTCTGATAATTGAACTTTAGAAAATCCACTTACAGTGATTTTGCCGTCCTCCAAAAATGTAAGCTTCCCGTCGTCCGGCTCCGATTCTGATTCGGTCTCGATTTCTTCCGAAGCAGTCAGGGCGAGAAGGTTCGACTGTGGGGCCTCTTCTTCTTCTTCGGAGGAAGACTCGTCCCACGTTGCTTGAAGGGCCTTCTTCCTTCTTATCTTCTTTGTCTCCTTCAGATTGGGGCATTCCATCTTGTAATGACTCTTCTTTTTGCATTCATAGCAGATCACATTTGGTTTGGTCTTTTCATTTGAAGGTTCAGCTGGCTCTTCCTTTCTTCGGCAGGCTTTCCTTCTGTTGGTCTGATTTTTCAGCTCCTTGTAATAGTCCCGGGCTAGCCGAACCAGCTTAGGTTGATCTCCTTCGCTGTCTTCTGAGTATGAATCTGAGTTAGACTTGGGTACAGGTTGAGGCTTCTTCTTGGTCATCTTTCCTGTTTTGCCTGCAACAAAAGCAATGTCTTTCTCGGCTAGGGTGCAGTTAGTCTGCTCATGTAATTCAAGCTCAGAAAATAACTTATCTAATTTAATTTTAGAAAAATCCCTTGAAACCATGTACACATCTACCATACATGCCCACAAAGTATTTCTCGGGAAAGTGTTAAGGGTGTACCTGATTAGGTCACGATTTTCTACCTTGTGACCAATTGAATGTAGACCGTTCATTAGCTCCTGGATTCTGGCGTGGAGCTGGGCTGCAGATTCGCCGTCGTTCATCTTGATTGTGTATAGCTTGTTTAGTAGTAGGTCCCTCTTGCTGATTCGGGTGTCGGAGGTTTCTTCGTGCAACTCAATTAACTTACCCCAGAGTTCCTTTGCACTGTTGAATGGTCCCACCCGGTTCATCTCTTCTATGGTTAGGTCGCATTGGAGTGTTTGAGTCGCTTTAGCATCAGCCTCGATCTTCCTTTTCAGTGAGGCGTCCCATTCAGTGTAAGGTTGTGGCACTCCTTCAGCATTTCTTTGGATTTCCAGTCTAGATTGGATTATAATTCACATGTCCACCTAAGTTTTCAGGTGGACTTCCATCCGACTCTTCCAGTAGGAGAAATCCTCTTCACTGAAGAGTGGTGGTCTGGCTGTACTGAACCCCTCTGCCATGGCCATTTAGAAATTACTGAAACGAAAAAAAACAAAAACTGTCCCAAGACTTGGTCTTGGATTAGCAGTGCGGGAATAAAATATTTAAAAGAATTTATCGAGTGGTGTTGCCCAAACCTCGATTAACGATAAAAACTTCGAACGAAAAAGAATTAAAAAGATTTGGTAAAATTCAAAAAATTCCCAAATTGGTGGTTGCACCAATTTGAGCTACCCCGCTCTGATACCACTTGTTGGATCAAGAAAACACGATAGAGGGGGGGGGGGAATATCGTGAAATTATTTTCGGAAAAAGTTAAGAGAATACGCAGTGGAATTAAAACAAAACTCACAGAGAACACAAGTACTTTTAATTGATTCGAAGTCGCGGTCGGCTCCTACTCCAAGGCCCACGGTCTTTGATCATTTACTGCGGACAATTCTATATTTGCGCAAAAGTTTACAGAGTTTGATATAGAATTATTGCAGTAAATAAACAAGTACGCTTTTCGTTACCGACGCCCGGTGTAGATTGTACTTCGCAGCAGAGGGTTGTTGTCGATGCTAGAATCTCGAGATCAGAGTTTTCCGGAGCAGAGCACTTGAACGAAGAGCTTAGAGGCGTTGGAAAAGTGTTGTTCTGAAGCCTTGGGGTCGAGCCCCTTTTATAGTGCTCCTGGAGGCGCCCGGGACGTCGGGGGCGCGTGACACGTGCCTTCGGATCCGAGAACCTCTATCCGAAACTTGGTCAGCGCTTATCCCCTTCGAATCGGCTCTGGAGCTGATGGGGGCGCCCGGGACGTTGGGGGCGCCCTGGTTGACATGGCCCACTGGCTTCATGCTAATTTTGCTTCGATTACAAGTTTTTCTTTGACCTTCGGCGCCCGGGGACTCCGGGGCGCCCTGCTCACTGTAGTTTCGAAACAACTATTGCTTCCTTGTTTTTCCTTCGACCATGGGGCGCCCTGGTCCTCCCGGGCGCCCAGCCCAGCTGCCTGCCCCTCTCCTTTGGGGCGTTCTGAGCTGCAGAAACACATTCCCTCGGTCCCTGCATTCAAGGTTAGTTCCAAAAACAACAAAGCACGAATATTAGTGATTTTTTTACAATCGAAGCTGTCTTGGTTCTGACTTCGGGTCTCCCAAAGGAACCCTAAGTCGAACCAACGCCTATTGTTCCCTCAACGGGGAACGTGTCCTCACCTACTCCTCTCAGAAGAGTTTACCTTTTTCCAACCGGCTCCTCCGGTTAAACTTTTGCCCAGCAGCCCTTCGCCAGGTGCCTAGTAGCCCTTCGCTAGGTCTTCAATGCCTAGCAGCCCTTCGCTAGGTGCCTAGCAATCCTTCGCTAGGTCTTCAACTCCTAGCAGCCCTTCGCTAGGTGCCTAGCATTCCTTCGCCAGGTCTTCAACTCCTAGCAGTCCTTCGCTAGGTGCCTAGCATTCCTTAGCCAGATCTTCAACTCCTAGCAACCATATGGGTTTCGGCCATAGGGATTTTAAGGTCTATAATAATGCCAAAAATGTGTATAATGTTATTTAATGTTCCCTTATGATGTTTAGAGGTTAAGTATAATTTTTGGGAATTTTTGGAGTACCCTAGGACACCCTAGTGTTTCGGCCAACATGAAAGAAACAAAATCAATACCCTAGAAACTCTATGGGTTTCGGCCACCATGTTTTAGGGTCCATAATGATGCTAAAAAACTGTATAATGTTATTTAATGTTCCCTTATGATGTTTAGAGGTTAAGTATAATTTTTGGGAATTTTTGGAGTACCCTAGGACACCCTAGGGTTTCGGCCAACATGAAAGAACCAAACCAAGCACCCTAGAGACCCTATGGTTTCGGCCACTATGTATTAGGGTCCATGTGGATGTTAAAAATCTGGATAATATTGTTTAATGTATTCTTATGAAGTTTAGAGGTTAAATATAATTTTTGAGGATTTTTGGGGTACCCTAGGATACCCTAGGGTTTCGGCCAACCACAAGACCCCATGGGTAGGGTTGGGTCTAAAACCCCAAGTGTATGTCTTGTGTATTATCATGATATAAGAGAGATAGAGGGTGATTATGTGAAGCTTTCACATGGCCTAGAGATCCTATAGGTTTCGGCCAAGTACCCTAATAGAGTGGAAAGTTAGGATTTATTTCAAGTAAGGGCTCCAATGGCCCTATGGTAAGGTATGGTTGGTATTCAACAATTGATTTGGGGTTTTATTGGAAATTTTTCCATGCCCCCATGGCCTTGAAGTTTCGGCCAAGATCAAGATTAGGGTTAAAGGATTAGGGTTGGTCTTAAGTACGGGATCAAATGGTTCCTATGGCCTAGTATGTATGTATGGGATGTTGGTTGGGAAGTTATGCGAAGTTTCATGGACCTAGGGTTCCTTGGGGACTTTCGGCCAAGGACATAACCTAGGGCTAGGGTTGGGTTAAACTTACAAAGATGCTTGTGTATGGGTTACCAAGAGGTATGTTTAAGTAAGATGGAAGAATCTCTATGTTAACCAAACCCTTAGTTTGTATGTCATGAATTATATGTTAGGTCATGGATGTTTATGAATGATATGCCATGTTTATGAATGATATGCCATATCTTATGAATGAGGTTAAAGTACATGCCTTTAAGGCATAACGATGATGTTAAGTATGATGAATGAATGATGATGAATGACAAGTATGATGAATGAATGATGATGAATGACAAGTATGATGAATGAATGATGATGAATGAAAAAGCATGTGAAAGCATTTCATGTTATTTTATGGGCTTGTACCGGACCTAAGTAAGGTCCACGGTTCTGGACTACCGATGATGCTGTCCACGGTTCGGGACTACCGATGATGTTGTCCTTACGGTTCGGGACTACCGATGAAGCTGTCCTTACCCTAGTAGGTCGAGATTAGCTACCTCGTATTTACCTAGGGGTGCGCGCATATGATGAATGAATGTGGTACAAGCCAGGGCCCAATGAATGTTATGATTATTTTAAAAGCATGTTTTAAAGATTAAGCATCCTTATATATATATATATGCAATTGCCACATGCATTCATCCATGTTATGCATTATACTTATGATAAGAACATTATGTAAAGTAAGTTATGCAAGGTATGTTTATGCAAATGATTTTATGTATGTTTATGCTAAGTTAGAATGCCATGATTTTATTTATGTTCATGATAGTCTAGGATGCCATGATTTATTTATGTTTATGTTAATTAGAATGCCATGATTTTATTTATGTTCATGATAGTTTAGGATGCCATGATTTAATTATGTTTATGCTAGGTTAGAATGCCATGATTTTATTCATGTTCATGATAGTTAGGATGCCATAATTTAATTATGTTTATGCTAGGTTAGAATGCCATGATTTTATTACGCTCATGTTAATTATGATGCCATGATTTAATTATGTTTATGCTAGGATAGAATGCTATGATTTTTATATCCATGCTAAGTTATATTGCCATGATTTAATTGTGTTTATGCTAAGTTCGGATGCCATGATTTTATTTAGGTTCATGTTAGGAATGTTTATGAGGTTATGTTATTATGTTTATGTCTATGCCAAGAATTATGCCATGCTATGAAGGTTTATGATGTTTATGTCTATGCCAAGTATTATGCCAAGCCATGAATGTTTTTATGTTTATGTATATGCTATGCTATGAAAGGGACTAAGTTATGTTCAAGACATGTCAAAGGTATGCTAAATGCTCATAAAGACTTATGTGCTGAGTAAGGCACTAAGTATGTTAATGTTTAAGATGCTCATGATTAAGTGATGAATGGTTTTAGTGAGTAGGAAAGAGTCTTACTAAGCCTGTGTGCTTATAGTCTTATTTTCCTTATACCGCAGATCACGCAAGGGGACCGTAAGGAAGCAGCAGGAGGGCAATAAAGTATGTGTGTGATAGTGACGTGGCCACGAGACCATGTGTTTGCTCGTTTTATGATAGAACCTTACTTCTACTAGTATGTGCTTGAATGTGACTCTATGACATGACTCTATGTATGACATGATGCTAAGAATGACATGATGATAAGTATGACATGATGCTAAGTATGACATGATATGATGTTAGGTATAAAGTTAATATGCCAAGTTCCCATGTTATGATGTTAGGAAGGGTAGTAAGTGCATGTAGGTGTAAGTTAAAGGTTTCCGCTGCATTAGGATGTCTACATGTCATGCCCTAAGTATGTTAACGTAACGCCGCTTTATGAAAAGAAAAAAAAAGCGGGCATTACACATCCCTCGATTGCGCACGCAAACCTCCAGCTTGCCTCGATGCCATCCTTCATGTACGCCTCGAAGTCCGCATCCCTCAGCTCATCGTCCCTGGTATCCACGGTCCCTCAGATGCGCACGCAAGCCTCCAGCTTGCCTCCATGCCATCCTTCACATGATGACATCAACCAAGTCCATGTGTACCTGTACACCTGCACACTCATGCACACATATTAGTCCAACAACAAACCCTAACTTAAACCCTTTGCCCAAACATCAAAACACTTGGTCACTCCAGACCACAGAATGCCTCAACAATCTCCCCCTTTTTGATGTTTGACAATACGTTTAAATTAGGAAAACAAATAGTAATAGAATAGCAAAAATAATGCTAAACAAACAACTGAACTTACGTTGCCAAGATTCCATCTTGGACTTACACCGCAAATGCAAATGCAAACAAGGATACTATCCCAAGGCATCTTACACCTAACCCTCCAAGTTAGGAATTTCCACACCAAACCCTCTAAGTTAGGAATTTTCACACCTAACCCTCCAAGATAGGACTTTTCCACACCTAACCCTCCATGTTAGGACTTTTCACACCTAACCCTCCAAGTTAGGTCTTTTCACATACCTAACTTCGCAAAGTTAGGAATTTTCACCAAAACGGGCTTTTTAAAACCTATCCCAAGGCTCCCCCTACATTGGACTTATAAAGGATTTTTAAGAACCTCTCCAAGGTTCCCCTTACGCCAAGAATAGAGCAACCATGCTCCCCCTAAACCAAGGGTTTCTTGCAAAGGTGTGTTTGGTTTCCCAACTTAAACCCAACACTTCTCCCCCTTTGCCTAACATAAAAAAAATGTGAACAATATCCCAATTATTGGATCTTTTAATCCTCAATGATTCTAAACTCAGTGTACTAGCTCCCCATACACTCGTTTTCCATCATTTGGACACATGTTAGCTACTGGATACCCACACCAGCCCTGACCAGTCGACTGCCCCCCAGGGTAGTCGACTGATACTCTGAAAATCAGTTTTTCTGGCCTATTTCAGAATCGAGCCAGAAATTCCATAAATCTCTAAAAATTCCCAAATTATGTGGAGAACATTATGGTACATATACCTACTTGGGAAAAATACATTCAGCAATGTATCTATCACCATTCCCAAGTTTTACACAAAACCCAAAAATTTTCTATGAAAATTAAGGCAAACAAGGAGGCAACCTCCCCCTTAACCTGTCTTCTCCCGATTTTCAATTTAACAAGGTGAAGTTCTACCCAACTTAACACCATGACACCATGTTGAGTTATACCCAACTCAACTGTTAGTAGGAGCCCTAGGGCCAATTATGTGATGATTGACTAGGGGCATTTTGTATCATATTCTATCATTAAAAGGCATATTTGGTTATTATACTTACTCTGTATTTGTGCCAAATAACTAAGTATAATAATGTCCTTATGTAGTAGGCTCTTATCTACATTATATTGATTGGTTGAATCGATAGTGAGATAATGTAGAGAACACTAGACTAAATTATTCCTAGTCAAGCATTAATATTCAGGGACAATATTAATGCATGGAGACTAGCATATAGGTCAATTGATGACTTGAGCTCAGAAGTCATGGATATGTGATATCAAGTTGACACATGGGTATACATTAGAGAATATGTACTAAATTGACCCGCCATGAAAAAGTTTCATAGATTGTCATATGAGTGTCATAAACTTTCTCATATAACTATTAGTATGAATAGTCCTTAGACCTGAAGTCACTACGGTTCTCTACATAAGGAGTTATGTACTTTGGTATCGTCAAACGTCACCCGTAATAGGGTGGACTATAAAGGCGATCACTGGGTATATAATGAATTATGCGGAGGGATATGATGGATGTAGATGGGGTCTATCCCTCTCATATGACGGGAGTGATATCTGTGGGCCCCTTGATCGAGTAGGACTGATAAAATGCATGGTCATGCTCAAATGAGTCTATATGAGATATTGAGCTCATTTGTTTGAGTGAGTCTACTCGGGGATCAAGAAACACAAAGATTGATCGAGGATGACACGGTCTATGCCTCATTGGTCAATCTAGATATCAAGGATAGAAGGACAACGTCATACATTATCATAGTCACGGAGGATTAGTCGGATCTCGACTTTTCTTGTTACTTGTGTAGCCATGATGCATTGCTAGATGCCGCTCATTGCTTATGTGTCTAAAGTATTTAGGCGCATTGCCAACGTCGCGAGAATATATTAGGTCACACACTAAGGACATGATGCTTCGGGAAGTCTGATCGAGAGCCCGAGTTGGGAACTCGAGAGATCCGATCGGGAAGTCTGATCAGGAGCTCGAGTTGGGAACTCGGGAGATCCGATCAAGAGATCTGATCGGGAGCTCGAGTTAGAAACTCGGGAGACTAGATCAGGAGCTCGGGAGCTCGGGAGACTCGGGTCGGAAGACTGGGTCAGGAGCTCAGGGACTTCGTCGGGAGCTCGAGTTGGGAACTCGGGAGACTAGGTCGGGAGCCCTAGTTGGGAACTCGATAGACTGGGTCGAGAGCTTGGTAGACTGGGTCGGCGCTCGGGAGACTGGGTCGGGAGCTCGGGCTCGGCATACTAGGTCAGGAGCTCAGCAGACTGAGTCGGGAGCTCGGTGACTTGCTCGGCAGACTTGGTCGGGAGACCTGGTCGGAACCCCGAGAGACCCGGTCAGAATTGCAGGGGAAATTCATTAAAGTGTTTAATGAAGGAAAGAGAAAAGTCTCTCTTCATTGGATGAAGAGAAGCTGAAGAGTCACATGAAAAGATGTACTCTTTATTGGCATTAATGAAGGGAAGTCAAAGAGACAAAATACTCTTCATATTCATGGGATGAGTATAAAAGAGAGTCTAGTCATTTTGAATGATAAGTGAGAGTCTTTCCTTTCTTCTCCTCCTCCTCATCTTTCTCTTTGGCCGAAACTCTATTGTAGGGTTTTTGGTGTTCTGCGAACTACCTCAAGTTGCTAACACAACTAAGGTAGTTCTTCCCGGAGTTGAGAGATCGTGCCCGTGTGGATACGGATAGAGGCACGGACACTTGAACATGCAAGAGATCCAACGCATCTTGGACGAGCGGGATAAACGAAAGGGCACGCATCAAAGGTATATCTTCTTTAGAAGTAGATATAGATCAACTTTGTACGAGTTTTTCTTTCGCATGGATCGCTCGAGGGATCTTGTTTCCGCTATGTTTTATGTTTTTGTGCCGGGAGATTGATAAGTACCATTTTATTGATCATTTTAGTTGCCAAAATCCATGTTTGACCCATGTCTTTCTTGCTTAATTGTGAAATTACCCTAGGTTTTAGAACTTACTTTTATTTAGACTTAATTGAAAATCTTGATATATTGGAATTATTTTGCCACTAAATTTTTGATCTATTTTTTGTAGGCATGAAAGGATCATGGACCTAGGACATAATGGGTCAAACTTGAGTCGGAAGTGAACCCGGATCGAGTTATCAAGCTTCGAATTAATCTGGACCGTCCGATTCAAAAGCAGCTAAATCTAAGGCATCTGGGACCATCTGAGGCAATCCGAGCTAGGGTTAGGGCTGATCAAGCACTGAGATCAAGATCTAAGACTTTCATCCCAATCAGAGATCATCCAACCGTTGGATCAAGCTCAGAGGGCTCTAGACTATCCATTCAAAGATTAGGTTGATCTGGGCCATCCGTTGCAAATTTGGAGGATCCAAGCTACCCCGAGGTAGATCCTGACCCTTGATCAACATCATCAAAGTTTGGGTCAGATCGGATGAAGATCAGTCGTTGGATTTTCTCAAATCAATCTGAGTCGTCCGTTGTCAAGTACTTAATCAAATTTTCTCCAGCTTTCTTCCTTGTCGCGTCTTCGCCGCAACAGTACTGCGTTCTTCGTTCTTCTTCGTTTTTCTTGCAATTTCTTTAGTTTTGAATGCGTGACCACCTCAACTTCAACCTTGGATCAAGATTTGGATCGTTGGAGGAAGCTTCTTTGGAGAATTCAGATCAATTTTGCACCGGACAGAGTTGTTTGAGGGTTTCGACAGCTTTGTGGTCCAATCAATCGTTTCTCATCCGCGAGCCATTTCCGGTCATCTGAGCCATCTGTAGGGGTCCTCAGGTGAGCTCAGATCGTCCTCAAATCATCATCGCAATCCCATCCATTGAGATCGAGGAGATTGGATTGGATTTTCCCAGCTGATGCAGAGTGAGCAGAAATCGATCGATTGAAGCTGTTTCCAATGATTTGCGGAGCTGAAGGGGTTCTTGGCTTGCCCTTGTGTGACGAGCAAGGAATTCTTGAGCTAGGGAGGATTGAGGATTAGTTTCTTACCGAAAATTTCAATTCTGAGCAGTAGATTTAATTTCTGTACTCTGTTTAGTTTCAGATTTCATATCAATTGTTTAAGTTCACATTTTTGAATTGTTTCTTCAGTAGTTAAGTTTCAATTCTGCAGGTAGTTGGCTAATGAGTTTGTTTAATACACATTTGCTTTTAATTCTAGTTTAATTGTTGCTTAATCCTTGCGTTTCAGTTCATGTCTCCAGTTTCAGCTTGCGTATCAAGTTGGGATCTGTAATTTTCAGTTCCATGTTTCTGAATTTGAGCCAAGTTACATTAGTTCTTCTTTGGTTTTGCGCACTCGTTTAAGTTGTTTAGTTTACCTTGCGTTTGATTTGAAGCTTCATTTCTGCAGTCATCATTTTCGCATTTCTGAATTCCATTCCTACATTTAGCTTCCAATTTTGCCACCCAGATTTAATTCTGCAATCCTCAGCTTGAGTCTGATGAAGTTTGTATCAATGAAGATCTGAGTTGGAGTTCTCTTGCATTCGAAAGTAGTTATTCAGTTTGATTTTTGCATCTCATTTGCTGCGGCTTTCCATTTCTGCACACAGTTTTGTTTTCTGCATCTTGTTCTGAAATTGGTCAAATTTTGCATATCAGTTTGGGGTTCTGAGTGGTTGCTCCCATTATTTTGATTTTGAATTTCGCATTTGATTGTTTGCTGCAATTTCATTTGCCTTACATCAGCCGATAGTATTGCATTTAGAATCAATTTCAGCTCAATCAGTTTTTTTCTTGTTGCGTGCCAAGTTGCTCAGTTGCTGTACTTTGTATCAAGAGAGGTTTCGGTAGGTGTTGGTGTCAAGTGGGATGGAATCTTTAGTGTGCCTCAGTGTTTGAAATCAGTTGGTGTTGTATTCATCCCCTTTCTGAACTTCCTTGCATTGGTTGGCCTCCAAAAATTTGTAGCTAGTTGGTGTCGTAGTTTGTTGCTTGTTTAATTTCAGAATTTCGTAGTTAGCAATTGTTTTAAGCTTGATTTGCTTTCCGAAAACTTCCATCACTGCCTCTATTTCTTTGCATCAGCATTTGTTTTTGCATTTGAATTTAGATTTGCTTTTCCAATTTTAGTTAAGTTCCCTTAGTTGAGTCGATTTCTTTTTGATTGAGTTATCACTTGCTATCGCTCTTTTAATTCATTTGTTTAGTTTTCCTTTATTTTTATTGCTATTTCATTTCATGCTTGCAACCCCAAAACCCAATTTTATTTGAAACCCAAAATTCACAAACGACACATAAACTCGAGCTCTAATCAAACAACCTCAACTAGCCCTAGGAAAAATACGTCCTGTGGCCCCTTGACTACGTTTTCATCTTTGATTGCAAAAAGGGTTTCCAGCTTACACATATCTAAATTTTGAGACCCACACTTTCGTGACAGCCTCTTTTGGGTCCATCAGAGATCCCAACACCAACACTCGAGTTCTTCCCCCTTTGACACTATCAAAGGATTTCCCCAAGCAACCTTTCCCTTAGTGCCAAAAAGAACTCAACAAAACCCAACAAAAGAAAACCTAAAGGTTTGCAAGCACATTTGCTAGGATATACCCTATCCTAGAAAAATATGGTTTCATGATGATTATCAAATGTGCTTGACTTTTGGTACAAATTCTAATTTCCTAAAAGGTTTGGCATTTGGTATCAATTTTCAAATCCATCTAGAATTTCATGTGTTTGCTAAGGTTTATCATTATAATTTGACACATGGAATTGTCCTCAATTTTCTCCCGTTTTATTTCTTAATCCTAGATTCATATGGGCTTCTCAATTTTCATGAATTCATCAAAAGCTTCAATATATCCAATGAACTTTATGCACTCATTAATCCTTATAATATCAACCCATGACATAGAAACTCATAAGGCAATATGACCCTTTCCTATGTTTCCAATTTTGCAATTTCTTATCACCTAATAGGCCCTTTTTGCATACTCTCACTGATCAGTCGATTGCCCATATGGCAGTCGACTGCTAAAACGAACAGAGAGTTTTTGGGCTGAGACCAATCGACTGCCCCTGGGGTAGTCAACTGGTACCTGAATTTCAGGTTTTTCAGTCCAATTTCAGTAATGCCTAAATAATTCTACAAATCTCCAAAAATTCTGAAATTTCGTGAGAAGATTTATGAAGCCTATATCTACTTGGGAAAAATATGTTTCCAAACAAATGTATTTTAAATCCCAAGATTGGCACGAAACTCAACTCCTCCTAAAGTGTATCCTTTCAACTTCTCCCAAAAGTCCCAATTATGGTTTCTTCTCAATGTTTCTTCTTATACTTGATCATAACTCATTTCTATCACTAAAATATATAGTGTTCACTCATTAAACCTTAATTTTATCAAATATAACCATATTTTTACCTTTTTCTCCCTAAATTCCCTTTTAATGTGCCAAAACCTAGGATTAAGACTTACCCAAGTCTTCCAACCCTTTTTGGCACATTTCACCTAATTTCCTAGGAGAGAAACTCTTGAGATCCATTTACCATGGACCCCAAAGGCTCCTAGAGCTCCCCCTTGAGCTCTTAGCCCGATCCACCTCCCTGGTGACTCAATCCACACTAGGCCACACTGGTGTACCATCGGTGATTCTTGGCCTACAAAATGAACCCTCTTAACCTTGTCTTTGGTTAAACCATTTTCTTTCCCTTTGGATGGCACCCCCTTGCCATCCTTGGACTTCTCCTTCTTGCCATGATCATATGCCTTCCCAGCATATTTCTTTTTGTTGGCCTTGGAGACCTTAGACCGGTAGCCCAACCCCGATCTATCATAGTTGGGTTTCAAACTACCCAACACCATGTCTAAGCCCTTAGATCCAACCTTGAATCTTTCTAGGGTCTTTTCTAATGTATCAAGCCTTGCCCTCAAGGCTTCATTTTCCCTTTCCAAGTTTCTAACCTTGGTGTCCATATGTCCACTTTGGACATTCCTAGACCTATCTACTTTTCTAGGCATATTCC
Source organism: Boesenbergia rotunda (assembly GCA_024364735.1). NCBI lineage: Eukaryota > Viridiplantae > Streptophyta > Magnoliopsida > Zingiberales > Zingiberaceae > Boesenbergia > Boesenbergia rotunda. The sequence continues at coordinate 404,853 of JAGFNQ010000857.1, forward strand.
TTCCCTTCTTGGGATTAATGCCTTGATCCTTAGATCCTAAGGTCTTGAGTTTTTCATAATGCATGCTTTTCTTGGGGTTTTGACCTACCTTGTTAGCCAAATTCCTATCATTGTATTTAAAACCATGATTGTGCACAAGTAGGCAATTTTCATTAATTCTAGCATGCATGGATGAATAATTAACATTATTTTTAATATGCAAGGAGGAACTTGAAGTTGAATTACATTTTAACCTAGGGTTAGGAATTACCTCCCTTATCCTTGTAGTCCCTCCTTATTGTGATCTTTGCTTCTTCCTTTCCTCCTTCTCCCATCTTCTCAAGTGCTCCATCTTCTTGAGCTCACCACTCTTTGGGCACTTGGTGTGGTAGTGTCCTAGCTCACCACACGTAAAGCATCGAATTTTCTTTTTTTCCTTTCTTGAGCTTCTCCAATCCTACAACCCACGTTAGATTTAAAGGAACTTGAAATGGGTTTAGATTTTACCTCCTTTTTACCTTTCAGACACTTGTCCTTGTAGTGCCCCTTTTCGTTGCAACCAAAGCATGTGATGTGCTCTTTCGATTTAGCTTTGGTGGAGGTAGAAGCTTCTTTTTCAACCTTGGATGAAGTGGATGCTTCCTCTTGTTCTGCCATGGATGAGGGTCTCTCCTCCCCCTCAATCCTTGTCGTTGACACCTCCTCTTCTTCTCTTGTGGAGGTGGAGGATCTCTCACTTAGTCCTCCCTCTTCACTTGATGATATGATCAATTCTTCTTCCTCTTGGTCTATTGAATCCATTTCTTTCGATTCTTCCACTATTTGACCTCGTGTAGGGTTTTCATGGACTTCTCCTACCATTCTCCACAGATCATGGGCGTTTTGATATTCCCCTACACCATTTAACACATTAGTAGGCAAAACGTTAAGCAATATATCAATTACCTTTTAATTCGCCATGGATTGATTTTCTTGTTCTTGATTCCAATATCTAGGTCTAAGCCTCTTCCCATGCTTATCCTTTGGAATCTCGAAGGGCTCTTCAAGCTCAATCCGAAGGCCCCACTCCATTCCGAACCATGTTTCCATTCTTGCCTTCCAATACTTGAAATACTCATGGTCGTAGGGCGGTGGAGTGTAGATGTCATCCCCGAATTTGTCTTCCATTGTTCTTCGCTCTAGCTTTTGCTCTTCTTGGCGATTAGTCCAATCACGAGCAGTCCTTTGCTCTGATACCAATTGTTGGATCGATTCAGTATGCTAGAGGGGGTGAATAGAGAATTCTCGGTTCTTTTACCTACATTGTTAGGTGTGCAAGCGGAATATACAATAAAAATAAAACTATCAACAAAGAACAATGCTAACAAACCGATTTTACTTGGTATCCACCCCAGACGGGTGACTAATCCAAGAATCCGTCGGTGGATCACTCCCCGGATAACCTTCAGCTAGCCCTTGTGGCTCCTTGTGGGTGGAGAAACCTCGCCACAACACCTTGAGAAGACCTGAGCACAAAGACTACTATCTTTCCTTTAACCAAGACAAGATTCGTCAAGAACCCCAGCCCAAACCGAGTCCTCTTTAAATAGAACTCAGGCTGGAAACACGCTGGCAGTCGACTGCCCGCACCCAAATTCGACCGTTGACACCCAACGTTCGAATTTTGGGTGTTACCAGTCGACTGCCCCCAGGGCAGTCGACTGGTCCTTTACTAGGCCTAAGGTTACACTCCCCGAGTACATTTCACTCCGCACTCGAACCCTCCCAGCTTAGTTCCTGAGTACAACGACTCACACTAGGACCCTCACAACCTGATCGACTCTTCAGCAGCAACCTCGACTGTTGCCTTCACGCCCTCTTCATCTTCGGCCCTCGTCCCTTGGATGTGCACGCAAACCTCCAGCTTGCCTCCATGCCATCCTTCACGTACTCCTCGAAGTTTGTATCCCTCGGCTCATCATCCCTGCTATCCACGGTCCCTCGGATGCGCACGCAAGCCTTCAACTTGCCTCCATGTCATCCTTCACATGAAGACATCAACTAAGTCCATGTGTACTTGTACACCTGCACACATATTAGTCCAACAACAAACCCTAACTTAAACCCTTTGCCCAAACATCAAAACACTTGGTCACTCCGGACCACAGATTGCCTCAATAAAACTATCTCACATTCTTTTAGGTAATTAATGAACTCTTGGCTTAGATACTCACCACCTTGATCACTCTGAAAGGCCTTAATCTTCTTGCCACGTTGATTTTCTACCTCATTCTTGAAGTCCTTAAACATGTCTAGAGTTTCAGGCTTATGCCTCATTAAGTAGATATATCCATATCTACATAAATCGTTGGTAAAAATCACATAGTAGATATAAGCTCCTCTAGCTTAAACTTGTAATGGCCTACACACATCATTATGTATGAGTTCTAGTAGTTCCTTTACCCATTCACCTATCTTATTGAAAGGCTTCTTGGTCATTTTGCCTTGTAAATATGCTTCACATGTATATAGGGGTTCTAATTCAAAAGAGTCCAACTACTCATTATTAAGTAATTTACCGATGCATTTCTCAGTTATATGATCAAGTCTATAGTGCCAGAGATATATCAATATTGAGTCATTAATTTCTGTTTCTTGCTTTCAATACAATAAATTGGTTCATCTAGGTTAAGAACATAAAGACAATTCTTCACTGAACAATTCCCATAGAATATGTTATTCAAATATAAGGAACATAACTTGTCCTTGAATTGAAATATAAATCCTTTGGCATCTAAATTTGACACCGAAATGATATTATTTGAGAAACTATGACCAAATAACAGGATTCTAAATTCAAAACAAGTCCACTAGGCAAATTTATTGAATAAGTTCTTACAGCTAATGCAACATTCTCGCTCCATTAGCTTCTCATAGGTATATCACGCCCTTGGGCAACCGTCTATAGTCACGTAGACCTTGCATGTTCACACAAATAAGAGAACTACAGCCAAAATCTATGACCCATGATGAAAAAATAGAAAGATTGCACTCTATCATTAACATACCTGAAATATTCATTCCACTAGCATTCTTCTTCATGAAAATGTAGTAGTTCTTCTTCCAGTGACCTTTCTTGCCACAATGGAAGCACATGGCCTCCTTCTCATCAGATTGGAGTACTTGCATCCACTTTTTAAGCTTCTTCTGAACTTGATATTTGGGATTCTTTGCTACATTCCCCTTGGGATTAAATTTCCCGATACTAGGGTATTTGTTAGTCTTTTTAACCATCATTGCATACATTGAAGGATTTGTTGGTGCCGGAAGCATCAGATCGAACCTTATTTTGATAAGTGGCAAAGGGTTCAAGTTACGTTGGTATTGTGTACTAATGGATTTATGGAGATTGCAGGAAAGTCCTAGGTAAGCTAGGCAAGAAGTCATGACCTGCAGGGTTGAGCATGAGTCCTAGTCTGGGATCGGGCAACGAAAACTTGGCGAGTGAAGCCAAGCGCGAAGACATGGTCTAGGGGACCGAGCAAAAGACTTTGCCGAGCTGAGATCGCAGACAGGAGTCGAGACGGGTCGTCGTCGAGTTCTAGGTTCTCAGAGACCGACCAAAAGTCCAACCGGAGGTTCCTAGTGGCAACAGGTAAACTCTCCTAAGAGGAGTAGGTGAGGATGCGTTCCCTAGTGAGGGAACAGTAGGCGTCGGTTGGACCTAAAGTTTCGTTTGAAACTTGAAAGTCAGGACTAAGACAGCACTGGCTGTAATTCATACACGTGCTTCATTTCTATATTATTGGATGTATGGATCTAATCCATGTTGTAGCTAAAAAAGTTGAAGAAGCTTGACTGGGCCGCCTGAATGGGACTTAGGCGCCTGAAAGTTGGCAGATGGAGGTTGAGCTAGCGCAACGGTCAGACTGATGTGGCGAGTGCTGAGTGGAGGATCCACGTCAGGACTCAAACACATGAAAGGGACTCAGGCGCCTGACCAGGATAGAGTTTGACTACGTAGAAAATAAAGTTTCCTCTTGATTCGCTGCGACTAGGGCGTCTAATAGTCTTTCAGGCGCCTGAGTAAGTAATATAAAATGGGGTCGAGTGCAGCAGTCTAGAACATCAATTCAATCACTGCAATTACTTTCTTCTTTTGTGTGTTGCACGACCAAAGTTCAGACATCGCCGAAACGCTGTCCAACTCTCCAAACGAAGACCTATCTCACACATCAAGAGTCGGTATTGTTGTTAATTTCTTATTGCACACATTGATTTGTAACTTGTAAACATCTTTACGATTTTTAGTGATGCCCAAAGTAAACGGTTAAGGATCTTGGGCCTTGCAGTAGGAGCTGGTCAAGACTCCGAAGTATGTTAAACCAACTTGAGTTAGCGATCTTGATTTATTGTTTATTTTCGCTGCTCTACCTCTCTAATTCCTACGCTTATTCTCAAAGCTTCCGCTGTATACTTTATCGCTTAGTAATTTATTTGTTAAATCTGAAATTTTTGTTATGCGATATTCACCCCCACCCTCTATCGCTCTATCTCGATCCTGTAATTGGTATCAGAGTGGGTGACTCAATCATGGTGAAACCACCAATTGAGTGTTTTTTCTAGGATTTTTTTGCCTTTTCTTTCAAATAAAATATATTTGTGCAGGGTTTCAAATTATTCTTACGCCTTTTTTATGTTTGAATGCTTATTTTTTAACCATTAGCTAGAATTGATAAAACCATCATTTTTTGAAAATTTGTCATAAATTTTTTTATTATATTATTATTATTTTGTCTCGAAATTCATGCAATACCTTTTGAGCTATTTTTTCGTCTTCTCTCACACTACTAATCAAAGACCAAGTCTTGGTACATTCTTTGTTATTTTTTATGCAAGATTTATGCTAAATGGCCAATCAAGAATGGCATAGTGCCCATCCGCTCTATTCTCCGGCGAGAATTTCAGATCATGGAAGGATCTAATGGAGTTTCACCTAAGGGCTCATATAGATTTGTAGATGATAATCCAAATGGGGTTCACATTCTCCACAGAAGGTGGAACTTCAATCGCCTAGGACAAATTGGATGAACCAACACTGAGGAAGATCGAGACTGATGCCAAGGCAACAATAATCCTACAATGCGACCTAACTAAAGAAGAATTAAAGCGGGTTGGATCCTTCAATTGTGCCAAAGAGATTTGGGAGAGGTTAATTGACCTACACGAAGAAACTTTTGACATTGAGGCCTCAGAAGGTGTACTGTTCAAATCATCGAAATCGGACGAAGAAGAACAAACCCAACTGAGCCTCCTTGCACTACCGATTCAAGTTCACCTTACTGAGACTGAGTCTGAGTCTAAATCTGATGAATAGCTGAAACAAAGCAATGAATCGATATCCATCTCTGAAGAAGATAAACTCACTGTAAGTGACTATTCTAAATCTGATTTATAAGAATTAATTTCTTATCTGTCTCGCAAGTTGGCTAAGTCCAACATCCAAGTTAAGTATCTCCAAAAGGAGGTTAAAGCCCTTAAGGAGGAGGCTAACTCGAGTTCCTTCACTGAGACCGTTCACATTTTGATTAAAGACTATTTTTGACAGTGTCAAAGTACATAACTCCACGCAAAGAATTAATGAAGGTCTCAAGTCAAAATATCAGTTACACTCGTTCATGAGAATACTAACTAATGATGCTTAATATGTGGTCTCCTTTCAAGCAGGTAGTGTCCAGTGTACCTCTAAACTCGAGGCACCCTAAGTACAACTTGGATATTCATCCCTCGGTCTCTCATGACTTAGTCATACTTAGCGTTGATCAAGATATTTGTGTCCCCTCTATCTATCCGATCAAAGACTATTTTAAGATGAATATAACCATTAATCCGTGAAACTTTATCATTAATCATATACATGCACAAAAGTAAAGGATTAATGATAAATACTTATTTTTTATTAAATAATTATCCACTAATATAAAAGAAGTGTCTTGGCATATAGGTGCACACACTAACAATCTCCCACTTGCACTATTGCCAAACATCTGTCTCATGTTTTTGCAGAGGTAAGATAATTGTGAATGGGTCTATGATGTTCTCGCTAGTATCTACTCTGCTAACCAACACTTCACCCCTCTGAACAATCTCTCTGAGGAGACAATACTTCCTTACCACATGCTTAGATCGTTCGTAATACCTTGGCTCCTTTACCTGTGTTATGGATGCATTATTGTCACAGTATAGCACAACTGAATCAACAATGCTAGGAACCACTTCAAGCTCCGCTATGAAGTTCTTGATCCACACAGCTTCCTTTGCTGCCTCCGAAGCTGCTATGTACTCGAACTCTATTGTTGAATCTAAAATTATCTCTTACTTGGAACTCCTCCAGCAAATAGCTACACCATTCAAACAAAGCACACAACCTTGTTGCGCTTTCATATCATCATGATCTGTCTGAAAACTAGCATTAGTATATCCTCTAATGATCTATTCCTCATCTCCTGAACATGTTCTTTGTTCTTCTAAAATATTTGAGGATAGTCATTACCACAACCCAATGACCCTCTCCAGGGTATGATTGATATCTACTCGTCATGCTTAAAACATATGAGACATCTAGTCAAGTACATATCATAGCATACATTATGGACCCTATAGCTGAAGCATAGGATATCTTGCCCATTCTACTTGTTTCCTCTTGTATCTTTGGACATAGTCTTGGAGAGATGTACACCATGTGACACTGAAAAAAAAATCCTTTCTTGGAGTCTTGCATATAGAATCTATTCTGTATCTTGTCAATGTATGTACCTTGACTCAACCCTAATAGCCCATTTTGTCTATCCCAGTATATTCTAATACCTAAGGGATAGGTTGCATCCCCAAGATCTTTCATTGAAAAATACTCCCCCAACTAAGTCTTGGTAGATTCTAAGCTAGGAATGTCATTGTATATAAGATGTATATCATCAACATACAAAACTAGGTTCTTCTGGATTCTTGAGAAAGGAAAATTCTTTAATTGCTTCGTCAAATCACAAATTCCAACTCCGAGATGCTTGCTTTAGTCCATAAATGGACCTCTTGAACGTACATAATTTATTAGCATTCTTGGATGTTGTAAAATCAGGAGGTTGTACCATATATACTTCCTTTGTAACCTTCCATTTAGGAAAGCAATTTTAACATACATTTGTCAAATCTCGTAATCCTTGTAAACTGCTATAGCTAAAAAAATCCTAATGGACATAAGCATTGCAACGGATGAAAATGTTTCATCATAGTCAATTCCTTGACGTTGATTGAAACACTTTTCCATAAGTCTTGTTTTATAGGTATTTATGTTCACATCCATGTCAATCTTTTTCTTGAAGATCCATTTGCACCCTATGGGTTTTACCCCAACTCGCATATCAACCAACTCTCATACTTTGGTTGGTGTACATGAAGTTCATTTCAGATTTCATGGCTTTTAGCCATTTCTCAGAATCACTCGAAGCAATTGCTTTCTCGTAAGTCCATGGTTCATCATCCTCGATGAGTAGCACTTCCTCATTTTGGGTTACCAACCAACCATATCTGTTTGACTCTTGGCGTATTCTTGTAGACAAAAGTTGATCATATGTTTCATGAGTAGTCTCGGATGAATGCGACACTTGTACTTGTGGCACTATCTCATTGTCTAGCTGTTCATCTTCCAACCTATTTGTAGAGTCTGAAATTTCATCAAGACTTACTTTACTTCTACTACTTACTTTAGAAATAAACTCTCTTTCCAAGAAGGTAGCATATCAAGCAACAATAACTATGTGCTTATTTGGGAGATAAAATTAGTATCCTATTGTAACTTTGGGATAACCTACAAGCATACACATTATGGATCTTGATGCAAACTTATTAGAATTTTCATTCTTCACGTAAGCATCACAATCCCATGTTTTAAGATAAGACAAGTTTGATTTCTTTCCAAACCATAATTCATAAGGAGTCTTATCTACTGACTTGGTGGGAACTCAGTAAGTATGTATATTGCTGTTTCTAAGGCATAATCCCAGAATGACATCGGAAGACTTGCATAACTCATCACTGATCTAACTATATCCATAAGTGTGTGATTTCTCCTTTCTCAAACAGTGTTCCACTCCGGCATTCTAGGATGGGTAAGTTGGGAAACTATCTAACACTCTTTTAAATAATTAATGAACTCTTGGCTTAGATACTCGCCACCTTGATCACTCCGAAGGGCCTTAATCTTCTTGTCATCTTAATTTTCTATCTTGTTCTTGAACTCCTTCAACTTGTCTAGAGTTTCAGGCTTATGCCTCATTAAGTAGATATATCCATATATAGTTAAATCGTTGGTAAAAGTCACAAAGTAGGTATAAGCTCCTCTAGCTTGAACTTGTAATGGAGTGTAACCCCCGCTATTTTTTTTTCTTTCCATAAAGCGGCGTTACGTTAACATGAGTAGGGCAGGTGGACATCATAATGCAGCGGAAAAACTTTAAACTTACACCTACATGCACCTACTACCATTCCTAACATCATGACATAGGAACTTGGCATATTAACTTCATACTTAGCATCATATCATGTCATACTTAGCATCATGTCATAGAGTCATATAAGTCACCATTCAAGCACGTAAGTAGTAAAGGTAAAGTTCTAGCATAAGACGAGTAAACATATTATTTTCTTGGCCAAGTCACTACCACACATATACATTCTTGCCCTCCTGCTGCTTCCTTACTGTCCCCTTGCGTGATCTGCGGTATAAGGAAATAAGACTATAAGCACACAGGCTTAGTAAGACTCTTTCCTACTCACTAAAACCATTCATTACTTAATAATGAGCACATGAACATTAACATACTTGGTGCTCTGCTTAGAACATAAGCATCTAGAATCCCTTAGCATATAATTGACATGGCATGAACATAAACATAATAAACATTCTTAGCATGGCATGATACATAGCATAAACATAAGCATAATAACCATTCTTAACATGACATGATACATGACATAAACATAAACATAAGGAAACATTCTTAACATGTATGATACATGGCATAAACATAAACATAAAGAAACATTCTTAACATGCATGATACATGGCATAAACATAAACATAAAGAAACATTCTTAACATGCATGATACATGGCATAAACATAAACCTAATAACATTCTTAGCATGGCATAATTCATGGCATAAACATAAACATAAGGAAACATTCTTAACATGCATGATACATGGCATAAACATAAACCTAATAACATTCTTAGCATGGCATGATACATGGCATAAACATAAACATAAGGAAACATTCTTAACATGCATGATACATGGCATAAACATAAACATAAGGAAATATTCTTAACATGCATGATACATGGCATAAACATAAACATAAAGAAACATTCTTAACATGCATGATACATGGCATAAACATAAACATAAGGAAACATTCTTAACATGCATGATACATGGCATAAACATAAACATGAAGCATGAACTAACCTGTATGGCATAAACATAGGCATGCTTTCTATCATATCATATGGGCATCTTCTTAACAAAACCATAAGCATAAATCGTTTACTATCATGCATATTTCTTGACATGAGACATTACTATCATGGCATAATGCATAACATGAATGAATGCATGAGTCTAATGCATATAGATAAGGATGCTTAACTTTTAAAATCATACTTTTAAATACTTAAACGTAATCATAACATCATTGGGGGTCCCCGGCTTGTACCACATACATACATCATAAGCGTGCATCCCTGAGTAAATACGAGGTAGCGAGCCCCGACCTACTAGGGTAAGGACAGCATGGTCGGTAGTCCCAGAACCGGGGTGTTCTTAAGGTGCCCATCCCTGTTGCACAACTTCGGTAGTGCCAGAACCGTGGACAGCATAGTCGGTAGTCCAGAACCGGGGCGTTCTTAAGGTGCCCATCCCTTGGACCCATACTTCGGTCCGGTACAAGCCCATTCATAAAGTAAAATACTTCATATGCTTCATCATTCATACATCATGGCATGCATCTTTATTCATAAAATATAGCATGCATCTTCATTCATAAACCTAGCATGTGTAACGACCCGGCCCGTCTACCGGCCCATTTACCGGTCCTCAAGACCGTCGTACCGTCGTACCGTCGACCATCGACCGTGCCATCATTCATAAACATGGCATGCATCTTTATTCATAAAACATAGCATGCACTTTCATTCATAAACATAACATGCATCTTCATTTATAACCATAACATGCATCTTCATTCATAGAACATGGCCTACTTATATAAACATCATTCTTATTCCTAGTGCTTGCATGATCATGGCATATAAGGTAAGCATTGCATTATATTCGTTGAACATGACATGTTTGCATAGACAATTATCCTAATCCATAGAGTTTGCATGATCATAATATATAAGGTAAACATTGCATTTCATACATAAGCATGGTATTCATCCCAAGCATACATAAGTAGGACTTCTATAAACATACTACCTACCATTAAAGTGCATGGCATAGAATACAAGACATTCATAATTAAACCCTATCAAGCATGGCATCCAATCATAAACATACAAACATAAAACATGGTACTTAAGGTTAGGGTTATAGGTAACTTAATTTCTACCACATGCTTGAACCTTTATATATACTTCATAATAAAGCATAAACCATCATTCTTCAAATCCTAACTTCCCCCAAACCCTATTTACCTTGCTTGGCCAAAACCTATAAGGAAGGGTTCCATCATTCAATTAACATGTAAGATAGCATAAGGTAAAGAAACAACCATACATTACCTATAAGACCATGGGAAGCCATTAGGGCTCATGATTAGGGTTATCCCTAACCTTTATCCCTCCTTCTTAGGGCTGGCCGAAACCCTACGAGGCCATGGGTGCATGGAAAAATTCTATAAAATCCCCAATCAAACATTAAACACCAACCATACCCTACCATAGGGGCTTTTAGAACCCTTGCTTGAGGGAAGCCCTAACTCTTTGCCCTAGACCCCTACTTGGCCGAACGTTATAGGGTCACAAAGCCTTGTGAAAATTCACATAACTCATCCTCAATCTCCCTTATAGCATGATAATACACAAAACACATACTTGAAGGTTTAGATTCAACCCTACCCATGGGTTCATGGTGTTGGCCGAAACCCTAGGAGATCCTAGGGTACCCCAAAATTTCTCCAAATCTCATTTTAACTTATATTCATCATGGAAAAACATTAGAAAGCATGAGTAATATTTTTAACATCATTTTGGACCCAAAAACCCTAGTGGCCGAAAGTTATAGGGTCACAAATCATGGTTTCTTCAATATCACTACCTAAAACCCACTTTATATTATGCTAAAAATTCAAAGGAACTATTATACCACAGGTGAGGGAGTCTTACATTGGTTGATCTTGATTATAGACCTTAGATTTGGGAGAAGGATGAAGATCTTGTTGCTTCTTAACCACCCCTAGCCTTTGTACCCTTGTAAAAGTCTTGGATCTTGGTGATTGAGCCTTAGGTGAACTTTTCCAAGGCAGAATCCCCTCTTGGGATTTTGGCTAGAATGAGGGAGGAGGAAGAAGAAAGTAACTCCTATGCCCCCTCTTTATAACATATTAAGGAGGGTAAGTGAAGAGTCATGGTGTCTCTTCATTTTTCTTAAGCCTTAACCATAATCCATTTCATTTCCTCATAGCACTCCCTTGATAGGTGAATTGGTTAGAGCATGCATGGTTGTACAAGAGGTCCAAGGTTCAATCCTTGGTGCATGCACTAATTTTTTTATTTTATTTTCTATTATTTCGAAAATTCCTTAAAAATTCCCCCATAATTATGCTAAAATTCCTAATTAAAATAATTTTATATTTATATTAAATTGTACCTAATTAAAACCCATTTTTGGAGCCCATATAAGGCCCATTAGTACTTAACTTCTCAATTTAAATAGGAAACCATGCTAAAACTCACCCATAATCATACTAATATTCCTAATTAAAATCCATTTATATTTATATTAAATTCTACCTAAAATCCACTAATAATCATGGTACTAGAAAAGACCATATAGTTTCTCAATTTAAATGAGAAAAATCATGGATTTCTAGACTAAGGTTCGTATAATATCTCTAGGTCCCTAGGAAAATTATCTAGACATGATCAATATTTTAAAGAACATATTGAGATAATTTTCCGGGTCGTTACATGGAGCACACATCATTATGTATGAGTTATAGTAGTTCTTTTACCCGTTCACTTATCTTGGTGAAAGGCTTCTTGGTCATTTTGCCTTGTAAACATGCTTCACATGAATCTATGTGCTCTAATTCAAAAGAGTTCAAATACCCATTACTAAGTAATTTAGCATGTCAAGTTTGAGTCATGTAATTTCTGTTTCTTGCTTTTAATACAATAAATTGGTTCATCTAGGTTAAGAACATAAAGATAATTATTCAATGAACCATTCCCATAGAACATGTTATTCAAATGAAAGGAACATAACTTGTCCTTGAATTGAAATATAAATCCCTTGGCATCTAAACTTGACACCGAAATTATATTCTTTGAGAAACTAGGACCAAATAATAGGGTTCTAAATTCAAAACAAGTCCACTATGCAAATTTATTGAATAAGATCCTATAGCTAATGCAACACTCTCGTTCCATTAGCTACTCATAGGTCGATCTCGTCCTTAGACAGCCGTCTATAGTCACTTAGACCCTACTTTCAGAATCTATGACCCATTATGAAAAAATAGAAAGATTGCACTCTGTCATAAAGATACCTGAAACATCTGTAGGGATCAATAGGCAAAAATATTCAAAAAATACAGCGAAAATAATAGATCCCACGAGCGATCCATGTGAAAGAAAACTAATACAAAGTTAATTTATAAATTCCTATCGTATAGGTATACCTTTGGCGCTTGCCTTTCGCTTATCCCGCTTATCTGAGGTATGTCGGATCTCTTACAAGATCAAGTGTCCATGCCTCTATGCGTATCCACACGAACACGATCTCTCAAGCTTCGGAGAAGAATCGCCTTTGTGGTGCTAGCCACAAGAGGAGATTCACAAAGCAAGAAGGAGAAGAAGAAGAGGGATTTTGGCCAAGAGAAGGAAGGGAAGAAAAAATGACTAGTTCTTCATCCAAATGACAAGAAAAACTCTTTTATACTCATCCCATGAATATGAAGAGTTTTTGTCCCTTTAGCTTCCCTCCATTAATGCTAATAAAAACTCACATAGAGCACATTTTCTCATGTGACTCTTCAACTTCTCTTCATCCAATAAAGAAAAACTTTTCACCTTCTTCTATTATTAATTTATTAAATATTTTAATGAATTAATATATCATTCAAATGTGGTTGAGTTAAATCTAAATGAGTCAAACTCAAATTAGATCTCAATCCAATAATCCAACTAGATTCATTTGAGTCTAACTCAATTAATCCAATTCGGATCAAATCTTAGTCAAACTAAGATCAATTAATCTCCGAAGCATCGTATCCTGAGTGTGTGGCCCAATAGGTTATCGTAACGTTGGTAATGTGTCTAAACCACTTTAGACACATAAGCAATGAGCGGCTCTAGCAATGCATCATTGCTACCCAAGTGACGAAAAAGTTGAGATCCGACTTAACCTTATGACTATAACAATGTATGGCCTTGTTCTTCTATCCTCGATATCTAGATTGACCAATAAGGCATAGACCGTGTCATCCTCGATCAATCTTTATGTTTCTTTATCCCCGAGTAGACTCACTCAAATAAATGAGCATAATATCTCATATTGACTCATTTGAGCATGATCATGCATTTTAGTAATCCTACTCGATCAAGGGGCCCATGGATATTACTCCCGTCATATGGGAGGGATAGATCCCATCTACATCACTCACATCCCTCTGCATAATTCATTACATACCCAGTTATCACCTTTATAGTCCACCCTGTTACGCCATAGTGACTTCAGGTCTAAGGACTATTCATACTAATAATCACATGAGAATGTTTATGACACATATGACAATCTATAAAACTTTTTCATGGTGGGTCAATTCAGTACACATTCTCTAATGTATACCCATGTGCCAACTTGATATCATATATCCATGACTTGTGAGCTCAAGTCATCAATTGACTTACATGCTAGTCTCCATGCATTAATATTGTCCTTGAATATTAATGCTTGACTAGGAATGGTTTAGTGTAGTGTTCTCTACATCATCTCACTATCGATGTAAGCAATCGATATGATGTAGATAAGAACCTACTACCCAAGGACATTATTATACATAGTTATTTGACACAAATATAAAGTATAATAACCAAACATGCCTTTATTAATGATAGAATTGTTAGGATGTATACTATAAGCCTAGCTTTTGTATGAACATCTATTTAGGAATAAGAATCACAATGGTCATGTTTTGCATTTTTATATTTGATATATGTGTGCAATTGTCCAATACTTTACATTATAGATAACATGGTGTATGGTGTCACACATAAGATCATATTATCAATTCCTTATAAAGTAAAAGTAGTGGCTCACAACCGAGATGGATTTTGGGCAAAACATTGGAATGATTGTAGTGTAATTTGGTATTAGTTTATCTTAACTATAGAATTACACTAGTGCACTTTGTGTGTATTGAGCAGGACCGATTTGAGGTGATTCAATTTATACTGACTATATAATCGAACAATACCTCAGGTTATTATGATGTACATTCTCTTAATCCCGATATAATAACGGGCACATGTACTTAATATTTATTTCTTTAATTTACCAATAGGCGAGATTTATTCATTTAATCAATAGGCCCGGTAAATTGGAAAATAATATTATCTACATGGTGTGTCATTGATTATAAGAGGAAACTGTGTCCTAATTGTTTTAGGATGATGATGTCCCCTTGAGGAGCTCATAAAGATTATCATGCAAATCATGCAGGTGGACTTGGTCCGACATGATAATAAGGTTGAGTGGTACTACTCTTGGAGTTAGATATTAATTAAGTAAATTATCAGTAATTTAATTAATTAATGGGCATGCGATATCATAAACACAAGGAGAAAATGTACACATAATAAGAAGGAGCACATATATTATTATGGGGTTGGTGCAGTAGTTCAATAATAACTCATTAGTGGAGTGGGTTATTATTAACGGGTCGAGTTGAGGATCCATTAGGAGACCAAAGCCAACTCCTCCTCATGGTCCCTATTGTAGCCTATAAATACCCTCTCATAAGCCATCATGAAGAGCCCAAAAAAATAAAGGCCTCTTATTCTCTCCTCTCTCTCTTTCTCTCTCTTAGGGTTGTGCCGCCGGCCAAGCAAGGTGGAAGGGGGTGGCAACATGAAGGAGAGGGCTGGGTGGTTAGAGTTTAAGGGAAAAGAATTATTTCTTTCTCTTCCTCTTCTTATTCTTCTTCTTCTTCTTCTTCTTCTTCTCTTCTCCTTTGGGCACCGACAACATCAAGAAAAGGAGGAGTTTTCTTCTCTCCTTTGGGCGTGCGGCAACAAGAAGAGAAGAGGGAGTTTTCTCAAGCTAGAATAAGGAAAAGGAGGCCTTTGGTGGCTTTGTTTCTTGGAAGATCGTCACCCACATGATGTCCAAGAAGAGGATAGGAATACAATAGAATATCAAGAGGTAAAACAAGAGGAATAACTTTTGTTTTGTCATGCTATGCTTGTATTTATTGTTTTTATGTTGGACCCCGATTTTAACACAAGAACCGACGGTCAATATTTCATCCTCTATTCCACGACTAATCGATAAAGGAGTTTGATTGATTGAACAACAAGTTTGTTCAAGCGATCGCTCGATCAAAAAGCATGATGATGAAAAAGGTTGTTCGGGAAGTTTTCTTTCCATCCGGATTAGTTCTAATCAATAAAATTTTAATCCGGGGATATGGAGAGGATCCCACTCCTAGAACAACCTTTAGTTGGCCAAGACCCAATGGAGGTTGGTGAGGAAGTTCAATGGAGATCCTTTAGTGGAATAGATCTTCATTAATAGATCGGATTTGGATCCATTAGTGGGCCAAGACCCAACTCCTCCTCTTGGTCCCTACCTTAGCCAATATATACCCCATGGAATTAAGAAACCAAGGCTAATCCAATTGATCAACACAACCCAAGGCTTCTCTCCTCTCCCTCATATTCTCTCTCCTAGGGCACCCGACGCAAGAGAGGAGTTCTTCCTCTTCTCTTCCTTTTTCCTCTCTTCTTCTTCACCCTTGGAGCTCGTCGAACACAGGGACAAGGAGGAGGAACTTCCTCCTTCTGTGGCTCGGCAAGAAGAAGGAGGGAAGGTGGTCGGGCGGCTTGGAGAAGAAGGGAAACACCTTGCGGCCAGCGGCGCCGCAAGCTTGGGGAGGAGAGGGATTTCCGGCCGGTTTGGGTAATGAAGTACTTTTCTCTCCTTCTTCTTCTTCTTCATCATCCTCTCGAGGGATGCCTTGTGGTCGGCTAGCATGGTGTAACAACCGCTTTTTTTTTTCGTAAAGCGGCATTACGCTAACATACGTAGGGGCATGTGAACATCGTAATGCAGCGGAATAATTTAAACTTACACATACATGCACCTAACTATCCTTCCTAACATAGTGACATGGGAATTTAGCATATTAACATCATACTTAACATCATGTCATAAAATCACATAAGTCATCCATTAGGCACATAAGTAGCAAGTGTAATTGTTCTTGACAACACCATCCTAGGTTTAGCATAAGACTTGTAAGTATATCTTTCCTTGGCCAAGTCACTACCACACACACATTCTTGCCCCTCCAGCTGCTTCCTTATTGTCCTCTTGCTTGATCTGCGGTATAAGGAAAATAAGACTATAAGCACATAGGCTTAGTAAGACCCTTTCCTACTCACTAAAACCATTCATCACTTAATCATAACCACATGAAACATTAACATGACTTGGTGCTTTACATAGAACATAAGCATATAAAATCATTTAGCATGACATAGTTCTTACATAGTACATGAGCATAAAATACACTTAACATTGCATGATACATGGCATAAATATAAACATAAATATACTTAACATGACATGATTCCTGACATAAAACATGGGTATATTCTTAATATAAACATAAGCATAAAACGTTTACTATCATGCATAATTCTTAACATAAAACATAGGCATAAATCATTTACTATCATGGCATAATTTTTAACATAAATCATAAGCATAAAACATTTTCTATCATGACATAATTCTTAACATAAAACATAGGCATAAAACATTTACTATCATGGCATAATTCTTAACATAAAACATGAGCATAAAACATTTTCTATCATGGCATAATGCATAACATGAATGAATGCATGAGTCAAATGCATATACATAAGGATGCTTAATTTTAAAATCATACTTTTAAATACTTCAACATAATCATCACATCATTGGGGTCCCCGGCTTGTACCACATACATACATCATATGCGCGCATCCCTAAGTAAATACGAGGTAGCTAGTCTCGACCTACTAGGGTAAGGACAGCTACGGTAGTCCCAGAACCGAGACGTTCTTAAGGTGCCCATCCCTGTTGGACACCTTCGGTAGTCCCAGAACCGTGGACAGCTACGGTAGTCCAACACCGAGGCGTTCTTAAGGTGCCCATCCCTTGGACCCATACTTCGGTCCGGTACAAGCCCATTCATAAAGTAAAATATCTTCACATGCTTCATCATTCATAGCACATACATCGCATACTTAAAGATATGAACATAATCTTGTTAAATGAAGCATGATATAAACATACTTAGCATTTCATCATTCATACTTAATTCATATCATCATTATGCCTTCATCATTCATACTTATCATTCATACTTATCCTTCGTACATAATCTTATTACATGAAGCATGACATAAACATACTTGGCATTTCATCATTCATACTTAAAGCGTAAACCTTATCTTCATTCATCTTCTTTATTCATAAAACATGACATACATACATAATCATAGTATCCATCATAGATCATGCATGGGTAGAATTCATGTGAACGGGATACATACGACTTAGGTTCATGGTCATGGAATATGGTTAAAACATTCATGAATGAACATAGCACATAACTTAAACATACAAGGTCATGGCATATCACATAAAGCTAGGGTTATAGGTAGCATAAAAATTCTTACCACATGCTTAACTTGTACATACATCATAATAACCTACAACCAAGTATCCTTGAGACCTTAGCCAAACCCAAACCCTAGAAGCTTGAGTTGGCCGAAAGTTCCATAGGGGAA
This sequence comes from Boesenbergia rotunda, assembly GCA_024364735.1. Taxonomy (NCBI): domain Eukaryota; kingdom Viridiplantae; phylum Streptophyta; class Magnoliopsida; order Zingiberales; family Zingiberaceae; genus Boesenbergia; species Boesenbergia rotunda. The sequence continues at coordinate 423,157 of JAGFNQ010000857.1, forward strand.
GACTCCATCATTCAATTAACATGGAAGGTTTCATGAGTAAAAGAAAACCCATACATTACTTACAAAGCCATAGGGAACCATTAGACCTCACAATTGGAGCTAACCCTAATTTTATTAGCCCTACCCTTGACCTTGGACGAAACCCTAGAGGGTCACAAGCACATGGAAAAATTCATATAATTCCTATTTTACATCTAATACCTTACATATAATACCATAGGAAGCCATTAAAACCCTTGCTTAGAGTTAACCCTAACCCCTTGCCCTAAAACTCATCTTGGCTGAACCTTACAAGGGTCACAAGGCTTGTAAAAATTTATATCAATCACCATTAACACCCCTTGTAACATGAGGAAACATACGAAACTTTCTTGAAGAGTTAGATCTAAACCCAACCATGAAACCATGGTGGTGGCCGAAACCCAAGAGGGTATTAGGGTACTCCAAAAATTCTCCAAATCCTATTTTATTCTTTATTCATCATAAGAAAGCATTAGAAAACATGAGTGAGATTTTTAACATCATTTTTGGACCCAAAAACATGGTGGCCGAAACTTACAAGGTCATGATCCATGGTTTTTCTCAATACAAATCCTAAACAATCATCTTAAATCATGATAAACACATAACTATTATACCACAGGTGAGGGAGTCTTATCTTGGTTTATCTTGGTTATAGATCTTAGATAGGGAGGAGGATGAATACCTTGTTGTCCCTTGACCACCCCTAGCCTTTGTAACATTGTAAAAAGCCTTGGATCTTGAAGGAGAGACCTTCTTGTAAACTTTTCCCAAGGGAGAACCCTCCTATGGGGTTCGGCTAGAAGGAGGAAGAAGAAGGAGAGGAGAGGCTTGGTGGATGAAGAGAAGAGGAATAACTATCTTAAGTGTTAAGTTATCATCCCTCTCATTTATACACAATGAAGAGGGGGCATGTGAAGAGACATGGTGCCTCCTCTCATGGTGACTCTTCACTTTCTTTAGCCTTAACAAAAATTCACTTCATTCCCTCATAGCACTCTCTTGCTAGGTGAATTGGTTAGTACATGCATGATGGTATACTAGGTCCAAGGTTCAATCCTTGGTGCATGCACTTTATTTTTATTTTATTTTTATTTTTTTCCCTTATTTTTGAAAATTCCCCTAAGACTCACACATAATCATGCTAATATTCCTAATTAAAACCCATTTATATTCATATTGAATTCTACCTAAAATCCACTAATAACCATGGTACTAGAAAAGCCCATATAAAGCCCATTAGTCTTAGCTTCTCAATTTAAGTGGGAAAATCATGGATATCTAGGCTAAAATTCGTACTAATATCTCTAGGTTCCTCAAACCCTATCTAGACATGATCAATATTTTTAAAAAAATATTGAGAAAATTTTCCGGGTCGTTACACCTGGGATCTCCTTGGTGGCCGACGGCGCAAGCTTGAAGGGAAGAGGTGTGGCCGACGGTTAACCCTTGATTAGGGTTTTGATTGGCAAGTGAAGAAGGTGATTAATTGGAGCCCTTGGTGATTCCGGTTCTTGGTAGCTCGTTGCCCACACAACGTCCAAGAGGGAAGGGGCATAAGGTAGAAGACTACGAGGTAAAGGAAGGTATAAATTTCTTCCTTGGCTCCTTTCATCTCGTCATTACATGTGATATTTTGATTAATTATCTTGTTTAATTAATTGCTTAATTAATGGTTGGTACTTAATCATTTGAACCAGATAATCAACACAAAAACCAGTGATCTATTCGTCGTCTTTTCTGTGGTCGATCGGTTAGGCAAATTACAAGGCTCGATCTTTGAGATTGGCCAAGTTGTAATTCGAATCGATCGATATGATGACGAGATGATCATTTGAGATACGGGTCTCCATTCGGACTAATTTTTTAATCTGTAGACACGGAGAGGTCTTTCAAGGGCGACCAAGTATTCGCTTAGGAAATCCACCAAGCCATACCCAACATAAAGATCAGAAGATCATTGTTAGCACGAATGCCCGATTTTTAGAAGAGGACTATGTAATGAACCACAAGCCCATGAGTGAGATTGTTCTAGTAGAAATAAGGGGTGAAGTTCCTACTTTAGTACCAACGGTACAGGAGGATATACCATAAGTAACTGCACTATGTGTCATAGATGAGACACAGGTAGTACCTCGTCGTAGTGGGAGGGTTGTTAGACAACCTGACAGATTCATGATTTTGGGAGAGTCATCGGACATGGTCCCTGGCGAACATGGACCTGATCCTTGGACCTATGACAAAGCACTCCAAGATAAAGATGTGATATCTTGGCAAAAGGCGATGAATTCTGAGATATCTTGGCAAAAGGTGATTATATGCTAATTTACCAGGCAGATCATTTGTTCCCTGTGGGTTACACGGATTTTGATTTCCAATCATATAGGGATAACAATAAGTCTACCTCGGGTTATGTGCTTACTTTGGGAGGTGGAGCCATAGTATGGAGGAGTATTAAGCAAAAATGCATTGCGAACTCTACCATGGAAGCTGAGTATGTGGCAGCCTCTGAGGCAGCCAAAGAAGCTGTATGGCATAGGAACTTCCTAATGGACTTAGAGGTGATTCCTGGTTTGCCCAAGGCTATCATAATTTATTGTGATAATAGTGGTGCACTAGCAAACTCGAAGGAACCACAAGCCCATAAGGCTATTAAACACATTGAGCGCAAGTACCACCTGATACGAGACATCGTAAAGTGAGGAGAAGTTGTTGTCGTCAAGATTGCATCAGTGGATAACCTTATAGATCCATTCACGAAGGTCCTTCCAGTGGAAACTTATGATAGGCATGTTGAGGGGATGGGAATCAGATGTATGGCTGTTTGATGGCAACATAGTCTTTTAGTATGAGTGGGAGATTATTAGAATGTATACACAAGCCTAACTTTTGTATTAATATCTATTTTGGAATAAGAATCACAATGGTCATGTTTTGCATTTTTATATTTGATATATGTGTGCAATTTTCCAATACTTTGCATTGTAGATAACATGGTATGTGCTGCCACACAGAAGATCATGTTAGCAATTCCATGTAAAGTATAAGTAGTGGCTCACAACCGAGATGGATTTTGGACAAACCATTGGAATGGTTGTAGTGTAATTTGGTATTAGTCTATCTTGACTATAGAATTACACTAGAGCACTGTGTGTATTGAGTAGGACCGATCTGAGGTGATTCGATTTATACTGACTATATAATCGAACAAGACCTCAAGTTATTATGATGTACATGCTTTTAATCCCCGATATAATAATGGGCATATGTACTTAATATTTATTTCTTTAATTTGCCAATGGGTTAGATTTATTTGTTAAATCAATAGGCCCGGTAAATTGAAAAATAATATTATCTATATGGTGTGCCGCTGATTATAGGAGTAAATCATGTCCTAATTGTTTTAGGATGATGATGTCCCCTTAAGGAGCTCATAAAGATTATCATGTAAATTCTGTAGGTGGACTTGGTCCAACATGATAATAAGGTTGAGTGGTACTACTCTTGAAGTTAGATATTAATTAAATAAATTATCAGTAATTTAATTAATTATTGGACATGCGATATCATAAACACGGGGAGAAAATGTACACATAATAAGAAGGATCCCATATATTATTGGTGCGGTAGTTCAATAATAACTCATTAGTGGAGCGAATTATTATTAACAGGTCGGGTTGAGGATCCGTTAGGAGACCAAAGCCAACTCCTCCTCATGGTCCCTATTGTAGCCTATAAATACCCTCTCATAAGCCATCATGAAGAGCCCAAAAAAAAGCCTCTTATTTTCTCCTCTCTCTCTTTCTCTCTCTTAGGATTGCGCCGTCGGCCAAGCAAGGTGGAAGGGGCGGCAACAAAAAGGAGAGGGCCGGGTGGTTAGAGTTTAAGGGAAATGATTTCTTTCTCTTCTTCTTCTTCTCTTCTCCTTTGGGCACCGTAAACATCATGAAAAGGAGGAGTTTACTTCTCTCCTTTGGGCGTGCGGCAGCAAGAAGAGAAGAGGGAGTTTGCGCAAGCTAGAAGAAGGAAGAGGAGGGCTTTGGTGGCTTTGTTTCTTGGAAGATTGTCACCTACACGACGTCTAAGAAGAGGATAGGAATACAATAGAAAATCAAGAGGTAAAACAAGAGGTATAACTTTTGTTTTGTCATGCTATGCTTGTATTTATTGTTTTTATCTTGGACCTCAAATTGAACACAAGAACCAGCGATCCATATTTCATTCTCTATTCCGCGGCTAATCGATAAATGAGTTTGATTTCTTGAACAACAAGTTTATTCAACCGATCACTCGATCAAAAAGCATGATGATAAAAGGTTGTTCGGGAAGTTTTCTTTCCATTCGGATTAGTTCTAGTCAATAGAATTTTAATCCGGGGGTATGGAGAGGATCCCGCTCGAGGAACAACCAACAAGAATATGATACAAAAGGTCTCTAGTCAATCATCACATAATTTGCTCTAGGGCTCCTACTAACAATCTCACACTAGCAGTAGTGACAATTACTATAATATCTAATACCCAGTGACCTAGTGTGACCATTATGCTTCTTCTGTTCCAAAGTCTTGGTTAAAGGATCCGCGATGTTAGCATCAGTGGGTACTCTATATATCCTCACATCTCCTCTATCGATGATCTCTCGAATAAGATGGAAGCGTCGTTGTATGTGTTTGATCCGCTGATGAGAGTGAGTTCCTTAGCCTGTGCAATAGCCCCATGTTGTCACAAAAGAGGTCTATTGGGTCTTCTATACTAGGTACCACACCAAGCTCTGTAATAAACTTCCGGATCCAAACAGTCTCTTTTGCTGCATCAGACACAACAATATACTAGGCCTCTGTTGTAGAATCTCTGGCTGTGTCCTGCTTCGAACTCTTCCAGCTAACAGCACCACTATTCAAGCAAAATACATACCCTGACTGCAATATGAAATCATCCCTGTCGGTTTGGAAGCTTGCGTCACTGTAACCCTTTACAACTAGCTCCTCATTGCCTCTAAATATCAAGAAATATTCTTTCGTCCTTTGTAAGTACTTAAGAATATTCTTGACAGCTGTCCAGTGACTTTCACCTGGATCTAATTGGTATCTGTTATGCATAATCAAAACATACGAGACATCTGGATGAGTACAAAGCATGGAGTACATGATAGACCCTATAGCGGATTCATAAGGGATTTGATCCATGCGGTCTCTCTCCTCCTTAGAAGAGGGGCATTGAGTCTTCGAATGATTTACACCATGTGACATCACCAGAAATCTCTTCTTGGAATTCTGCATGGCAAAATGATTAAGCACCTTGTCAATATATACTCTCTAACTTAAGCCAAGCAATTTTTTAAATTTATCTCTATAGATCTTGATACCTAGGATATAGGCTGCTTCACCTAAGTCATTCATTGAGAAACAATTCCCTAGCCACGTCTTCCACATACAAGTCAGGAAGATAACTATGCTCCCACTAACCCTCTTATGGACACAGGGTTCATCATCATTGTTGATAAAAGCAAATGCTTTGGTTGCATTATTAAATCGAAGATTCCAGCTTCGAGAAGCTTACTTTAGCCTATAAATGAGCATTTACAACTTACATGCCATTCCAACATGCTCTAGATTTACAAAATCCTTAGGTTGTGTCATGTACACATTCTCGAGTAGATTCCCATTTAGGAATGCGATTTTGACATCCATCTGCCAAATCTCGTAATGATGGTAAGCTGCAATAGCAAGCATGATTCGAATTGACTTAAGCATCGCAACTGGTGAAAAGGTTTCATCATAGTTTATACCATGAATCTGCTTGAAACCTTTGGCTACCAATCGCTCTTTATAGGTATGCATAAGATCATCCATGTCAGTCTTTCTTTTAAAGTCCCACTTACACCCAATGGGATTAATTTCCTCAGGTGGATCAACCAAAGTCCATACTTGGTTAGTGTACATGGATTCCATTTCGGACTGTTGGATCTTGTACGTTGCTAGAGGGGGGTGAATAGCAAATCATCGAACTCGTTCTTCCTACGTTGTTAGTGTGTGCAAGCGGAAACAATAATAATAAACACAAACAATAAGAACAATGCTAACAAACCAAATTTAAATGGTATCCACCCCTAAGGGTGACTAATCCAAGAATCCGTTGGTGGATCACTCCCCGGATAACCTCCAGCTAGCCCTTGTCTCTCCTTGTGGGTGGAGAAGACTTGAGCACCAAGACTACTATTTTGCCTTTAACCAAGACAAAATTCGTCAAGAGTTTCAGCCACCACGAAGTCCTCTTTAAATAGGACTAAGCCTGAAACCCTCGCCACCAGTCGACTGCTCCCAGGGCAATCGACTGGTGCCACTGAAAATCGACCGTTGCAACCCCAACGTTCAAATTTCAGCCAACTCACCAGCCGCTACCATGTAACACCCCAATTTTTCCCCATAGGTAATATTATGAATTCATGAAACATTTTTATGAAATATCATGATGGGCTTGGCTTAATGGGCTTTGATGTGGATTAGTGCAAAATGTGATAAAAAGAAAATGTAGAAAGGAGGAAGCAATGATCGAACCTTGAACCTCCTAGTTGCACTAACCATATCTTAACCATTGCACCAAGGATGTTTCATGTTGAGAGAATAAGAAATGTGCTGGTTAAAGCTAGGGAAGTGAAGAGACATGTCCCTTCATGAAAGTAGTATAAATAAGAGAGGGGGAAAGAAGTTTGATTCTTCTTCTTCCCCACTCTAAAAACCGAAACCTAGAGCTCTCTCCTCCTTCTTCATTTTTCGAAAAGTACACCCTAGGGTTCTAACCCTAGGGAATTGGAAGGAAGAAGACTCATCCAAGGATCTTGCCCTCTACTAGGGCCAAGAGTTCTAGAGAAGTGCTAGTAAGGAGAACTCTCACCCTCCTTCAACCAAGGGTACCCTAAAGATTTAGAGAAGGTGAAATTCAAGCGAAAGGATGTAAGTATCCCCTCGCCTGCAGTGTAATTGTTGTGCATGATCTCTTTTTCTTCTTGTTTTCGAAAAAAGGGAGTATCCCTTGTGTAGGTTTCGGCCACCCCCAAGGGGGAGACCTTGGCTATTCCTTGATGCATGAGAAGACCCCTTGGGACTTAGGGTATATGTATATGTTGTTTCCCTTCATGATGTTATGAACAAAAAACTAGGGTTTTGCCCTTGTGTAAGTTTCGTCCACCCCTTAAGGGAAGGCCTTGGTTACTCCTTGATGCATAAGAAGACCCCTTGGAACTTAGGGTATATTTATATGTTGTTTCTCTTCATGATGTGATGACAAAAACTAGGGTTGAAGACCCTACAAGATTCGATCAATGGAAAAGAAACTAGGTTTTAGGGTTTGGATGATTATCCTATGATGTATCCATGCTTAGTAGTGTAGGCAAGGTGTTTGTATAAATGTTTGTGTGAAAGTTGATTTCAAAAACCCTAATATCCCTACCCTACACTTTCGGCCAACCCTAGAAGAATTAGGGTTTAGGGTGCATAATTATCCTATGATGTATTCCATGCTTAATATGTGGCATGATATGTATATGAGGTGTTTGTGTAAATGTTTGTGTGAAAGTTGATTTCAAAAACCCTAATTCCCCTACCTTACACCATTCGGCCAAGGCATGAAACTTTAGGGTTTGTGAAGGTTAAACTACCCTATGAGATATGTTTATGTTTAGTGAGATGATATGTATATGCATGTGATGTTTTAAATGGAATGCTTGATTGGAAAACTCAACTTGCCCTAGCATGAACTTTCGGCCAAGACATGGAACATTAGGGTTGTGAAGATTGATTACCCCATGATGTATGCTAGGCTTAGTATGATACATGATGTGTATATATATGTGATGCATGTATGGGATGTTTGATGTCAAAAACCTAAGCTACCCCTAATCTACATCATTCGGCCAACCCTAGGTTTAGGGTTGGGAAGAATTGAATCGACTCCTGAAGCACGCTACCACTTCCTATAATATGAAGATGATTTATATGACCAATCTTGTCATATATGAAGTATGGTTAAGTGGTTGAATTATGAAGTATGTATGAGCATGTCTTATAGCCCATGGGGCACCCTTATGGATTGCATGTGATGTGTATGATAAAATGCTTGAAAGGATACTCCACTAAGAATGGGATCAAGAGCACCCCTCATGTTGTGTGGTGTGTCCTTATGGGATCAAGAGCACCCCTTGTAACGACCCGGAAAATTCTCTTAATATTTTCTTAAAATATTAAGCATGTTTAAATAATTTTCCAAGGGACCTAGAAATATTAAGGAGAACTTTGGCCTAGAAAATCCATGTTTTCTCATTTAAATTGAGAAAATTAAGTACCAATGAGCTTTAAATGGGCTCCAAAAATGAGTATTAATTAGGTAAAATTAATATAAATTAGGTAAAATTAATATAAATATAAAAGAATTTTATTTAGGAATATTGGCATAATTATGGGTGATTTTAGGGGGATTTTTGGAATTTAGGAAATAAAAATAATAAAATAAATGAAATTAAAATAAAATAAAAATAAAAGTGCATGAGCCAAGGATTGAACCTTGGACCTCTTGTACAACCATGTAAGCCTTAACCAACTCACCTAGCAAGGGATTTCTATGAGGAAATGAAGTGGATATAAGTTAAGATTAAGAAGAAGATGAAGAGTCATGGAGAGACTCTTCATTTACCTCTTTAATGGATGATAAATAGGGGGGTTTGGGAGTTTCATTCTCTCTTCTTTCAATTGCATTTCCTCCTCTCTTCCTCCCTCATTCTAGCCGACTACTCCTAGAGGGTTTTCCCCTTGGAAAAGCTTCCACCAAGGTTCCATCTCCTAGATCTAAAGTCTCTACAAGAGTACAAGGGCAAGGAGGGATCAAGGGTCAAGAGTTCTACAAGTTCATTCTCTTTTAATGTCTAAAAATCAAGAAATCCCAAGGTAAGACTCCCTCACCTGTGGTATAATAGTTCCCTATGATTTCCATGATTTTTAGCATGATATATTGGTTAGGTTTTGGATTTGATGTTGAAAGGAAGAAAAACTAAGAACCTTAAGTTTAAGGGTTTCGGCCACCATGATTTACAGGTCTATAATTATGCTAAAAATCATGATAATGTTATTTAATGTTCCCTTATGATGTGTAGAGGTTAAGTATAATTTTTGGGAATTTTTGGAGTACCCTAGGACACCCTAGGGTTTCGGCCAACATGAAAGAACCAAAACTAAGAACCCTAAGTTTAAGGGTTTCGGCCACCATGATTTACAGGTCTATAATTATGCCAAAAATCTTAATAATGATATTTAATGTTCCCTTATGATGTGTAGAGGTTAAGTATAATTTTTGGGAATTTTTTGAGTACCCTAGGACACCCTAGGGTTTCAGCCAACATGAAAGAAACAAAACTAAGAACCCTAAGTTTAAGGGTTTCGGCCACCATGATTTACAGGTCTATAATTATGACAAAAATATTGATAATGTTATTTAATGTTCCCTTATGATGTGTAGAGGTTAAGTATAATTTTTGGGAATTTTTGGAGTACCCTAGGACACCCTAGGGTTTCGGCCAACATGAAAGAAACAAAACTAAGAACCCTAAGTTTAAGGGTTTCGGCCACCAAGATTTAAAGGTCTATAATTAAGCCAAAAATCTTGATAATGTTAATTTATGTTCCCTTATGATGTTTGGAGGTTAAGTATAATTTCTAGGAATTTTTGGATTACCCTAGAGACCCCATATGTTTCGGCCAACCTCAAGGACCCGAGGGTTAGGGTTGAGCCTTTAACTTCAAGTATATGTTTATGTGTTGCCATGATATAAGGGTGATGTAGGGAACCATGTTAAGTTATATGCCCATGCTATGCTAAGAACCATGCTAAGTGATTATGTATGTTCATGATAAGAATAATAGGGTTATGATCACGATAAAAATGATGCTATGATATGTTAGGTTCATGATATGAATGATGTCATGTTAAGTATGTTATGTTTATGTTTAAGAATGAGGATGATGCCATGTTTAAGAATGAAAATGATGCCATGTTAAGAATGAAAATGATGCCATGTCTAAGAATGAAAGTGAAGAATGAAGTTAAGGTTCATGCCTTTAAGGCATAATGATGATGTTAAGTATGATGAATGAATGAATATGCTATGAATGATGATGAATGAAAGATGATGCTTATGTCTTTAAGGCATAAATATGCTAAAACGGCACGATCGATGATCGACGGTACGATGGTCGTGAGGACCGGTAAATGGGCCGGTAGACGGGCCGAGCCGTAACAAGTTATGCTATGTTAAAGATGTCATGAATGCCATATGAATGATGACACATGAAAAGTATTTTACTTTATGTATGGGCTTGTACCGGACCGAAGTATGGGTCCAAGGGATGGGCACCTTAAGAATGCCCCGGTTTTGGACTACCGAAGCTGTCCACGGTTCTGGCCCTACCGGAGCTGGGCAACAGGGATGGGCACCTTAAGAACGCCTCGGTTTGGGGACTACCGACTATGCTGTCCTTACCCTAGTAGGTTGGGGCTCGTGACCTCGGACTTGCTAGGGATGCGCGCTATGATGTATGTATGTGGTACAAGCCAGGGACCCCAAATGATGTATGATGATTATGTTTAAGCATTTAAAAGTATGTTTTAAAAGTTAAGCATCCCTTATGTATATGCATTCCACTCATGCATCCATTCATGTTATGCATTATGCTATGATGATAAGATTTTATGCTTACGCTTCATGTTAAGAAATATGCATGAGAATAAATGATCTATGCCATGGTAATGTTAAGGAGATGTTCATATGTTATGATAGGAAGAATATTCACTATGTTCATGTTTATGCTATGATAAGAATTATGCCATGCTTAGAATGTTTATGATGTTTATGAATTATGTCATGAATTATGTCATGCTTAGAATGTCTATGATGTGTATGTTTATGCCATGAATTATGTCATGCTTAGAATGTTTATGATGTTTATGAATTATGCCATGAATTATGCCATGCTTAGAATGTCTATGATGTGTATGTTTATGCCATGAATTATGCCATGCTTAGAATGTTCACTATGTTTATGATCTATGCCATGAATTATGTTCACTATGTTTATGAATTATGCCATGAATTATGCCATGCTTAGAATGTCTATGATGTTTATGTTTATGCCATGAATTATGCCATGCTTAGAATGTTTATGATGTTTATGTTTATGCCATGTATCATGCCATGTTTAGAATGTTACTATGATTATGTTCATGCCATGCTATGTATACGACAAGTGACGTAAGATGTTATGTTCTAAGTAGAGTACCAAGTATGTTAATGTTTTATGTGCTCATTATGAGATGATGAATGATGAATGGTTTTGTGAGTAGGAAAGAGTCTTACTAAGCCTGTGTGCTTATAGTCTTATTTCCTTATACCGCAGATCATTCAAGGGGACAATGAAGGAAGCAGCAGGAGGGCAAGAACGCATGTGTGTCGTAGTGACTTGACTCAGAAAACTATATGTTTACTTATATGTTTGAATAATGACTTATGGAACCTTATGATATGATGTTATGTGAGACATGATATGATGCTTAAGTTCAAAGTTAATATGCTAAGGTTTCCATGTCAATAAGTTAAGAATGGTAACAGGGCATGTATAAGTTAAGTTATTCCGCTGCCTTATGATGTCTACATGCCCTAAGCATGTTAACGTAACGCCGCTTATGGAAAAAAAAACGGGCGTTACACCCCTCATGTTGTGTGGTGTGTCCCTATGGGATCATGAGCACCCTTGAAGAGTGGTGTGTCCCTTGAGAATGAATTTGGAGTACTCCTTAGCATATATGTATTCACGGCTCAAAAAAAAATGTTTCACATTTTTCTAAGCTCTAAATCATATTTTTTCCTTTCCCTATTTTTTGTGCCCCATTTTTGCTGTGATCAAAGGGGGAGAGTAGCTTAAGTTTAGGGGGAGGTTGTGGTTATTGATTGCAATATAAGTTTAGGGGGAGGTTGTGGTTATTGATTGCAATATTTTTTTCTATGCTTAACTGCTTAATTTAGTTATACTAAATTCCTTATTTTTTGGTTTAACCCTAATTGAACTTGGATTGATACACATCAAAAAGGGGGAGATTGTTGGTGCCCCGGTTAGTTTTGATGTGATCCACCAAGTTAGTTAGGTCCTGTTGGTTTTAATCCCTCTGCTAAGTATGCAGGAACTTAGGTACGGAGGAAGTCGAGCGTAAGACGCAGCAGACGAGAAGGATTGCACGGGGGAGTGAGCCGACGGGCTCGGTGCAATCTGAGGGACGCGGAAGTTGCGGAAGAGTACGCCGGTGGACCAAGAAGGACGTGCGCGACGTCCGAGGGACGAGAAGCCTGGCAGAAGCACGTTCGAGGGGCAAAAGGCCAGAGTCAGGTTCGGGTGAACCTAACTCCGGTTGGCCGGAAATCACCCAATCGACGGTTTGACGAAAAATCAACTAAGTTGACTTTTATCAAGTCAACATTTGAGTTACTATTAAAATAATAAAGTTTTAATTATATTAAAACTTTAATTAATGTTTCAATTTAATTTTATGTTTTTAAGTAAACATTTTTTAATTTTGTTTTATTTCTTAATTGGACTTTCTTGTAATTAAAGCTTCTTTTTTTGTGCTTCTTACAAGTGGAGGCAAGGACAGCAATTAATCGGATTCAAACGGAAGTGCGCTACAGTGGATTTAATTGGAAGCGGAAGCTTAGCCGATTCAAATGGCTACAGTTCGGATTAATAATAAATTAATCGGCAATCGGATTCAAACGGAAGCCGATTCAAATGGCTACAGTTCGAATTAATAATAAATTAATGATAAACAATTAAAGGATAATAATTTATCCTTTAAAAAAATCTGGTTGAGATAATCTTAGATCTACGATCAAGATGCAACTCAATCTTGTATCAACGATCAAGATCATATCACTCAACCTATAAATAGGCTTAGAGATTTAGATTCAAAGTATTCAATTCATTGAGTTGTAAACTCTCTTTCTCTCTAAGCTTTCTCTGTGCTACAACTGTAAAGGCTTCTCCGCCTTAAGGAGTTTCTGTTTGAGCATCAACTGCCTTGGAAGCAACGACTCTGTCGCAACCAAGTTTATTTGTTTTTAAAGACGAGTGTTAGTGCTTATTTTTCATAAACCGTCTATTCACCCCCCTCTAGCCGGTCGACCCGATCCTACAAGTGGTATCAGAGCGGGTTCGCTTTTGAAGGACTAATCGCCTGAGAAAGCAACAAGACGATGGCCGGCGCGCACATTCATCCACCTAAATTCGAAGGGGATTTCACCGTCTGGAAGAAAAAAATGGAAGTATTTTTTCGTACAGATTTTGATATTCTTTTATCAATAAAATATGGTTTTGCAGTTCCTAAAGATGCGAACGGGGATGAAAAAGAAGAAAGCTTGTGGAATAAGAAGGAGCAGTCGGAATCTGTTGCCAATGGTAAGGCCGAGTTCCACCTCCTAACAGTCTTGCCTACTCAAGAGGTAAACCGGATCAGCAACTACCACTCCGCAAAAGAATTATGGAAGAAGTTCCTAGAACTTCATGAGGGTACCTCTGAAGCCAAATCAGAAAGAAAGGATCTCTTCCGGAACCAGCTGATAAACCTGCAAATGAAGGAAGGAGAAACGGTGGCTGAACTTCATGCCAAAATAAAGCAGCTAATCTCCGGACTCACCCAACTCGGCGAATCGGTAAGTAATCGCGACTCCATTCGATACGCCCTCAACGCTTTCCCAAGGACCCAGGAGTGGAGCTCAATCGTCAACGCTTATTACATCTCCAAAGATTTAGAGGTAAGTACATTAGATGAAATGTTTTCCATTTTCAAATTACACGAATCTCGGTGGGCAGGATCCAGAAAGACAAAGAATCTGGCCCTAAACACAAGGAGAATGGAGAAGGAGTCAGAATCCTCGACGGATGACGAGACAACGCAAATAGTAAGTTCGTTTAAAAGTTTTTTTAAAGCTAATAACTTTTCGAGAATGCAGAAGAAAAGGTGGTCTCCGAAGAAACGAATTGTCCTATGCTACAACTGCAATGAGGAGGGACACCTAAAAGATCAGTGTCCCAAAATCAAAAACCAGCCAAAGAAAAAGAAGACATTGAAGGCCACCTAGGACGAGACCTCGTCGGACGAATCAGAAGTTTAAGAGTACGCGGGACTTGCGCTGATGGCAAGTCATCAAGAGGGGAGCAGTGTTGAAGGGGGAGCGACATCAGAAAGCGACAACGAAGAACGAACCTCGCTTTTCGAAAGCGATCCGGTAAGTGAGGTTTGTTTTCTTCCTCATGATCAATTGTATGCTGGTGTTAAAGTCTTGCTCAAATCTAATTGCAGATTAGAAAAAGAAAATTCTAAATTAAAAAATGAAAATATTGATCTGAAAAATTTAGTTGAGAAATTAAAATGTGATATTGTCTATTTGCGACACAAGAAAAATAGTTATCCTGAAAAGTTGAATTGGTATTTTAAAAACCATAGAGGCCAATTTAAAAAGGTGCCAAAGAATTACATTCCGTCCAAATTTTTAGTTAATCCTGTCGATAGAAATCTATTTTGGATACCAAAATCAATTTTGAATTAGTTTTCTATTACTGCATAATTTGTCTTGCAAAATTAGAAATAGATTAACACATTTTATGATTAAGTTTCTTTTAAATTTTTTTTTTCACCTAGACTTTCATACAAAATTCAATTTCTATTTTTACTTGATACAAGAGTATCTTATTTGTTTACTGTGAAATTTTGGAAAAATTTTTTCGATAAATTTTGAATTTCTATTATTTTTCATTTGAAAAGTAAGCTTTTAACTTTAAAAATAAAAAATTAATTTATTCTGCAAGAACCGATTTTTTTTAGATCTACACATATTCAATTAAACGTGGTAAATTTTTTTTAATTTTTATGAGATTTTTGAATTTTAATTTGGAAATTTTTGTAAAAAGCAATAATTTTATCTTCCACCTGTACAAAAATTTTTAAAATTTTCCAATGGACGAATTAATTTCTATAAATTTTTAATTGAAATTCATATTTTTTAATTTTAAAAATATTTGAAAATTTTTTATTCAAGGGTCGACCGGCTAGAGGGGGGTGAATAGACGGTTTATGAAAAATAAGCACTAACACTCGTCTTTAAAAAGAAATAAACTTGGTTGCAACAGAGTCGTTGCTTCCAAGGCAGTTGATGCTCAAACAGAAACTCCTTAAGGCGGAGAAGCCTTTACAGTTGTAGCACAGAGAAAGCTTAGAGAGAAAGAGAGTTTACAACTCAATGAATTGCTTGAATTTAAAGCAAAACCTCTAAGTCTATTTATAGCCTAAGAGAATAAATCTGGATTGTTGATTGTTGATCACTTTTCTCTTGGCCGTTGATCCATGGATGTAATCTGGATGGTTGATTTTGGATGGGATTAAATTGGATCCATTGGATTTGATTAAAGGATAATGTAACATTATCCTTTAAGTTTTAATTGTTTTAATTAAAACTTTATCTTTCGCTCCTCGAGATGCTGTTATCTTCATATCGTTGTTATCATGTATAAGTAGCAATCTCGGCAATATTTAACAGCCATCGCCCTTCATCCCAAATGGTTAGTGGCTTGGTGTTTGTTGGTGAGTGTTGGGAACGAGATGGGTATAGAGGGGGGTGAATATAGACAATCGCTTGCCCCTTGCAAACTTATCACGATTTCTGCAACTCAAATATCAGTAGCACAGCGGAAAGAGTGGAAAAATAGAGTATGCAGAAAACGAAACGAAAGCAAAACAAACACAACTAGCAAGATCGCTAACAAGGAGGGTTTACAAGGTTCGGGGATAACTTGCCCCTACTCCTTGGCGTGCCCTTGAGGTGGGCGATCGCTTGATCGTCGGCAGATCAAGCCCCGGTTAACACCGGATATGAAGCAACCTCCTTCTCGGTGGAGAAACCTCTCCACAGCATGTTTCACACAATGATATATAATGAGCACAATGAAACAACAACAAGAAGGATCTTACTCAAACTCTTAGCAAGGACAGAACACAGCAAGCTTCCCTAAGCTCCACCCAATGGCGATCTCACGCAGACCCCTGTCTGCTTCGTGTCTTCCCACTGTCGGACTCCAAGCTTCTTGTTTTCTCCTTCAAGCGCTCAAGTATGATGATTGCTCCTCTATAGCTTGCTTAGAATGGTTGAAGATCTCAAGAACAGCAAGCTTGTAGCAGCAGAACGCAAGAACACGAAGAACTTGTCAAACTGAATTGCTCAAAAACTCTACAGACTCGTCTTCTAGCGTTTCCTTTTGTTTCTCCGCCAAGCGACAAGTGACCACATCTCTGTAGCTCCCAGCTACTCATCTGCCAACGCCAGCCTCTACTGAGCTATCTCTGGACTCACTGAGCTCCTCAGCCAAGCTCCAGTCTCAGCTCCAGTCTTCAGCTCGCCGTTGCAACCTGAGATGTGAAAAGGGACAAACCTGCTCCAAGGAAAGCACGCTTTGACTTCTCCTTGAGTGTTTGAATCCTCCCCTGTCACCTAAAACTCAATCAGAGCATTAGAGCAGAAGATCACGCAGCATATCACATATCAGAAACATACATCAGCAAATCCGATACGATCAGACGCTCTGACCGCGTCTGACAGTGAAATTTGAATTAAAGTGATCGGTCACCGGACCGATGATGGACCCAATTTAGCTAATTAAAGTTGTCACGAATGTAGATCCATCAGAATTTTAAAAATTTATAAACGTGCTGGAAACCCTTTTTGCAATCAAAGAAGAAAAGCGTAGTAAAGGGGCCACAGGTCGTATTTTTCCAAGGACTAGTTCAAGTTATTCGATTCGTGCTTGAGTTTATGTGTCGTCAAGAGTTTTTGGGTTTCAAATAGAACTTTGGGTTTTGTAATGAGAAATGAAAACACAATGCAAAGAGAGTAAACTTAACTAAAGGAACTAACCAAGGTAATGGTAGCTAATGAATTCAATTAATGGAAAAAAAACTCAATCACCAATTTCAACTTAGCCGAATTTTGGAAAACCAAATCTGAATTAAAATGCAAAACAAATGCTAAACAAATGAATACAAGAATACTTGATATGCAAGGAGAAAAGAAACTATATGCCGAAATGATACTAAGTGTAAGAGCTATGCATGTACTTCAGCAGTGAATGATCTAACATAGCTTGAGAAGTAAGCTAACAATTAAGTATGTGCTGAGATGAATAAAGAGCTGCAGCAACAATGAAGTACTGAACAAACTGATGCAGAAATAAAATTCAGTAAAGCAGAATTCAGGGATGCAGAGATGGATTAAAAACATGGACTGAATGCTGAATCAGCTTCAGAAATGGCAAATTGCAGTTGAGTCGAAACTTGATACAGACACAGGACTATAACTGATGTGAAGCAAGTGAGAGTGCAGCAAACCAATCGAATGCAAAGCAAACAAAATGCAGAACAAAATTCAGACCCTAACTGGTTTTAAGAGATGTATCAAATGCAGATAGGAAAGGCAGAAAAGTAGAACCTGACTGCTGAAATACAGCTACAAACCTTAAAAAGGAACAAACAAATTAACTGAATTCAAAAACACAGACTTTAGCAGCTGATAACCAAGTTTTTCAGAACAAAACTGCAATCTACAGAAATAAATGGATACACAGAATCAAGCTGATTTCGGAACAGATCTGGGATTAAATGCAAATGTTCAGTAGACAACAACTTAGCTAATAACAAAACAAAAAATAGAAAGCTACTTATGTAAGGAACAAATCAGAAACCCTGAGTTCACTGAATCAAAATGCAGAAACTGAGGTAATTGCAGAATTTGAAACTGATTATGACAGGAACCATCAAATTCAGTAATGACTCTAATACAAAGTAAGCTGAAACTAAATTCCCTCAACAACTGACAAGTAGCCTAACTGATTAAGATGCTGAATTGAAAACTAACTCCTACTAAGCAATTCGAAAGGATCAAATTTCTGATACAAAGTTCAGAAACAGCAATGTAAATGCAGAAAACAGAGTTGATACTCAATTGCCACTTGATACGCAAGCAACAAATAGAAAATTCACTGGAATTGGATACAATTGATCACTGAACTAGCTCACTAACTCATCTACTTGCAGAATGGAACCTAATTTGAGCTGGAAAAAATTCAGAGAAAGGAACTAAGCAACTGATACGAAGACAGTAATAGAATTGAAATTACAGCAATGAAATTACAGCTAAAACACAAAGAAAAGCAGTAAAAACTAAGCCTCGACCATTCCTTGTCTCAAGACCACCTTGTTCGTCACGCAAGGGCAAGCCAAGAACCCTTAAACTCGCAAATCGCTGGGAATTAGCTCCAATTTCAGATCTGATCACAGATTCGCTCACAGCTGCAAATCAGTGATTAAATCTCCATAGAAACCTCCTCCGAGGATCCAAATCTTGCTCCAAGGTGCTGATCGAGTTGGTCACGCCTCTGATTGAAAGAAATCGCAAGAAAAATGAAGGAGAGCTGAAGAAGAACGAAGATGAGCTGCGAAGACGCGACCACGAGATCTGCCGAGGGAATTTTCTATTTAAACTTAACCCATTTAATTTGAACGGCTGATATTAATCCCGCTTCATCCAACGGTGGATCCTCGTCCGATTTGATTCAAAATTTTCAGATCTTGATCAGAGGTCAGGATCATCCTCGGGGTAGCTCGGATCTGCCAGATCTATAGCGGATGGTTCAGATCAAGCTGATGTTTGAAATGGATGGTCTAGATCACTCTGATTGTGATCCAACGGCTAGATGATCTCCGATTGGGCTGAAACTCTCAGATCGTGATTTGATCGCTCGATTAGACTTAACCCCAGCTCGGATCGATCAGAAGTTCTCAGATGGTCTAGATCTAACCGTTCTTGCATCGGACGGTCCAAATGAGTCGACGCTTGATTCCTTTGATCTGGTCCACTTTTGACTCAACCTTGACCCAACATAACCTAGGTCATGATCCCTCCAAGCCTACAAAAGTTGATCAAAAATTTAGTAACAAAACAACTCGAAAATATCAAAATTTGCAATTAAGTCCAAAAAAAGTATAAATCCTAGAACCTAGAGAAAATCCACAATTATACAAGTAAAATATGGATCAAATATGGATTTAAGCATATAAAATGATCAATAAAATGACGCTTATCAACCGATCCAGGGTGTGTGGATTGGTCACCAGATCGATCCACTGCTTTGCTGGGATTCCCAGCTCTCACAGTTATACACGCCTGATTGGTCACCAGACCGATCAGGGTGAAGCCTGATCGGTCACCAGACTGATCAGATTGGATCCTGATCGGTCACCCAGATTGATCAGGGCAGATGAACAGTAATTTTTTAATCAAATCCAAGATCCCTGATCGGTCACCAGACCGATCCAAGACTTTGATCAGCAAGGGAACTCACTTACCGTTTGTTCCCTGATCGGTCACCAGACCGATCAGGATCAAGACAGCAAGGAAGCAGCCTGCTCCCTGATCGGTTACCGGTCCGATCAGGAGCCACACAGTAGATTCCCAATCTCACTGTGCGCTCCCTGATCGGTCACCAGTCCGATCAGACATACCTGGATCGGTCACCAGACCGATCCACTAAGGAGCAGCGTGCCAATGTCCCTGATCGGTCACCAGACCGATCCAGTGACTCAACCCTAGCCCTCCAAGCTAGGAATTCATCCACCTTAGCCCTCCAAGCTAAGGATTTTTCCATCTAACTCTCCAAGTTGGGAATTTGCACCTAACCCTCCAAGTTAGGACTTTTCACCTAGCCTTCCAAGCTAGGACTTTTCACCTAGCCCTCCAAGCTAGGACTTTTCACCCAACTCTTCCGAGTTAGAACATCATCCAACCTAGCCCTCCAAGCTAGGCACCTGACCCTCCAAGCCAGGACTTTTTCACCTAATTCTCCAGGATGGGAATTTGCACCTAACCCTCCAAGTTAGGACTTTTCACCTAGCCCTCCAAGCTAGGACTTTTCACCCAACCCTTCTGAATTAGGACTTTTCCAACACCTAGCCCTCCAAGCTAGGATTTTCCACACCTAACCTCCCAGGTTAGGATTTTCCATATCATGTCTAATCCTCGATCAGGACTTAATCATAAACATCATAATCAACACACCTAACCTCCCAGGTTAGGATTTTCCAAATCATGCCTAATCATCGATCAGGACTTAATCATAATCATCCTCCTAAACTAAAATCGTTGTCAACACCAAAACAACAATCAGGGCAAGACTGCATCAACAGTGAGGACGTGGGTTCGATCCTTCTTGCCACCAAAATTTTTCTCATTTTTTCTTTTTGGCACTTGGACTGGTCTTTTTAATTCTTTGTCTTCTGGGTGATTTCCGGCCAACCGAAGTTAGGCTCACCCGAACCCGACTCCGGCCTTTCGCCCCTCGAGCGTACTTCCTCCCGGCTTTTCGTCCCTCGGACGTCGCGCACGTCCTTCTCGTTCCACTGGCGTACTCTGCCGCAGCTTCCGCGTCCCTCGGATTGCACCGAGCCCGTTGGCTCGCTTTCCCGCGTAATCCTTCTCGTCCGCCACGTCTTACGCTCGACTTCCTCTGTATCTAAGTTCCTGCACACTTAGCAGAGGGATTAAAACCAACCAGGACCTAACTAACTTGGTGGATCACATCAAAACTAACCGGGGCACCAACAATCTCCCCCTTTTTGATGTGTATCAATCCAAGTTCAATTAGGGTTAAACCAAAAAATAAAGAATTTAGTAAAACTAAATTAAGCAGTTAAGCATGGGAAAAAATATTGACATGCAATACCCACAACCTCCCCCTAAACTTAAGCTACTCTCCCCCTTTGATCACAGCAAAAATGGGCACAAAAAAATAGGGAAAGGAAAAAATATGATTAGAACTTTAGAAAAATGTGAAACATTTTTTTTCTTTTTGAGCCGTGAATAGATTAAGTGCATATCACCGAAATTTAATTTTTGAATAAAAAATTTCAAATATTTTTTAAAATTAAAAAATACAAATTTCAAAAGAAACTTAATGATAAAATGTGTTAATCTATTTCTAATTTTGCACGAAAAATTATGCAGTAATAGAAAACTAATTCAAAATTGATTTTGGTATCCAAAATAGATTTCTATCGACATGATTAACTAAAAATTTGGATGGAATGTAATTCTTTGGCACCTTTTTAAATTGGCCTTTATGGTTTTTAAAATACCAATTCAACTTTTCAGGATAACTATTTTTCTTGTGTCGCAAACAGACAATATCACATTCTAATTTCTCAACTAAATTTTTCAGATCAATATTATCATTTTTTAATTTAGAATTTTCTTTTTCTAATCTGCAATTAGATTTGAGCAAGGCTTTAACACCAGCATACAATTGATCATGAGGAAGAAAACAAACCTCACTTACCGGATCGCTTTCGAAAAGCGAGGTTCCTTCTTCGTTGTAGCTTTCTGATGTCGCTCCCCCTTCAACACTGCTCCCCTCTTGATGACTTGCCATCAGCGCAAGTCCCGCGTACTCTTGAACTTCTGATTCGTCCGACGAGGTCTCGTCCCTGGTGGCCTTCAATGCCTTCTTTTTCTTTGGCTGGTTTTTGATTTTGGGACACTGATCTTTTAGGTGTCCCTCCTCGTTGCAGTTGTAGCATCGGACAGTTCGTTTTTTCGGAGACCGCCTTTTCTTCTGCATTCTCGAAAAGTTATTAGCTTTAAAAAAACTTTTAAACGAACTTACTATTTGCGTTGTCTCGTCGTCCGTCGAGCATTCTGACTCCTTCTCCGTTCTCCTTGTGTTTAGGGCCAGATTCTTCGTCTTTCTAGATCCTGCCCACCGAGATTTGTGTAATTCGAAAATGGAAAACATTTCATCTAATGTACTTACCTCTAAATCTTTGGAGATGTAATAAGCGTCGACGATTGAGCTCCACTCCTGGGTCCTTGGGAAGGCGTTGAGGGCGTATCGAATGGAGTCGCGATTACTTACCGATTCGCCAAGTTGGGTGAGTCCGGAGATTAGCTCCTTTATTTTGGCATGAAGTTCAGCCACCGTTTCTCCTTCCTTCATTTGTAGGTTTATCAGCTGGTTCCGGAGGAGATCCTTTCTTGCTGATTTGGCTTCAGAGGTACCCTCATGAAGTTCTAGGAACTTCTCCCATAATTGTTTTGCGGAGTGGTAGTTGCCGATCCGGTTTACCTCTTGAGTAGGCAAGACTGTTAGGAGGTGGAACTCGGCCTTACCATTGGCAACAGATTCCGACTGCTCCTTCTTATTCCACAAGCTTTCTTCTTTTTCATCCCCGTTCGCATCTTTAGGAACTGCAAAACCATATTTTATTGATAAAAGAATATCAAAATCTGTACGAAAAAATACCTCAATTTTTTTCTTCCAGACAGTGAAATCCCCTTCGAATTTAGGTGGATGAATGTGCGCGCCGGCCATCGTCTTGTTGATTTCTCAGGCGATTAGTCCTTCAAGAGCGAACCCGCTCTGATACCACTTGTAGGATCGGGTCGACCGGCTAGAGGGGGGTGAATAGACGGTCGACCCGATCCTACAAGAAAAAGCTAATAAAAAAACTCTAATCGGCTTTTAATTAAAAAGCTTTAACAAGCTTTAATTAAAAGCTTTAAAACGTTTTAATAAAAGCTATAATCAGCTTTTAATTAAAAGCTTTAATAAAAGTTATAATCGGCTTTTAATTAAAAGCTTCAATTAAAAGATTAAATTAAAAGCTTTTATAAAAGACGTTCGTAAGTAGATCTTCTAGGTGACTTCTGACCAACTGGAATTAGGCTCACCCGAACCCGACTCCAGCCTTTCGCCCCTCGAGCGTCCTTCCTCCCGGCTTCTCGTCCCTCGGACACCGCGCACGTCCTTCTCGTTCCACCGGCGTACTCTTCCGCAGCTTCCGCGTCCCTCGGATTGCACCGAGCCCGTCGGCTCGCTTTCCCGCGCAATCCTTCTCGTCCGCCACGTCTTACGCTCGACTTCCTCCGTACCTAAGCTCCTGCACACTTAGCAGAGGGATCAGTAAACCAACATGACCCAACTAACTTGGTGGATCACATCAAAACTAACCGGGGCACCAACAATCTCCTCCTTTTTGATGTGTATCAATCCAAGTTCAATTAGGGTTAAACCAAAAAATAAGGAATTTAGTAAAACTAAATTAAGCAGTTAAGCATGGGAAAAAAATATTGCAATCAATAACCACAACCTCCCACTAAACTTAAGCTACTGGTACCCCGGTTAGTTTTGATGTGATCCACCAAGTTAGTTAGGTCCTGTTGGTTTTAATCCCTCTGCTAAGTGTGCAGGAACTTAGGTACGGAGGAAGTCGAGTGTAAGACGCAGCGGACGAGAAGGATTGCGCGGGGGAGTGAGCCGACGGGCTCGGTGCAATCTGAGGGACGCGGAAGTTGCGGAAGAGTACGCCGGTGGACCAAGAAGGACATGCACGACGTCCGAGGGACGAGAAGCCTGGCGGAAGCACGTTCGAGGGGCAAAAGGCCAGAGTCGGGTTTGGGTGAACCTAACTCCGGTTAGCCGGAAATCACCCAATCGACGGTTTGACGAAAAATCAACTAAGTTGACTTTTATCAAGTCAACATTTGACTTACTATTAAAATAATAAAGTTTTAATTATATTAAAACTTTAATTAAAGTTTCAATTTAATTTAAAGTTTTTAAGTAAACGTTTTTTAATTTAGTTTTATTTCTTAATTGGACTTTCTTGTAATTAAAGCTTCTTTTTTTGTGCTTATTACAAGTGGAGGCAAGGACAGCAATTAATCGGATTCAAACGGAAGTGCGCTACAGTGGATTTAATTGGAAGCGGAAGCTGAGCCGATTCAAACGGAAGTCGATTCAAATGGCTACAGTTCGGATTAATAATAAATTAATCGGCAATCGGATTCAAACGGAAGCCGATTCAAATGGCTACAGTTCGGATTAATAATAAATTAATGATAAACAATTAAAGGATAATAATTTATCCTTTAAAAAAATCTGATTGAGATAATCTTAGATCGACGATCAAGATGCAACTCAATCTTGTATCAACGACCAAGATCATATCACTCAACCTATAAATAGGCTTAGAGATTTAGATTCAAAGTATTCAATTCATTGAGTTGTAAACTCTCTTTCTCTCTAAGCTTTCTCTGTGCTACAACTGTAAAGGCTTCTCCGCCTTAAGGAGTTTCTGTTTGAGCATCAACTGCCTTGGAAGCAACGACTCTGTTGCAACCAAGTTTATTTGTTTTTAAAGACGAGTGTTAGTGCTTATTTTTCATAAACCGTCTATTCACCCCCCTCTAGCCGGTCGACCCGATCCTACAAGTGGTATCAGAGCGGGTTCGCTTTTGAAGGACTAATCACCTGAGAAAGCAACAAGACGATGGCCGGCGCGCACATTCATCCACCTAAACTCGAAGGGGATTTCACCGTCTGGAAGAAAAAAATGGAGGTATTTTTTCGTACAGATTTTGATATTCTTTTATCAATAAAATATGGTTTTGCAGTTCCTAAAGATGCGAACGGGGATGAAAAAGAAGAAAGCTTGTGGAATAAGAAGGAGCAGTCGGAATCTGTTGCCAAAGGTAAGGCCGAGTTCCACCTCCTAACAGTCTTGCCTACTCAAGAGGTAAACCGGATCGGCAACTACCACTCCGCAAAAGAATTATGGGAGAAGTTCCTAGAACTTCATGAGGGTACCTCTGAAGCCAAATCATCAAGAAAGGATCTCCTCCGGAACCAGCTGATAAACCTGCAAATGAAGGAAGGAGAAACGGTGGCTGAACTTCATGCCAAAATAAAGGAGCTAATCTCCGGACTCACCCAACTCGGCGAATCGGTAAGTAATCGCGACTCCATTCGATACGCCCTCAACGCCTTCCCAAGGACCCAGGAGTGGAGCTCAATCGTCGACGCTTATTACATCTCCAAAGATTTAGAGGTAAGTACATTAGATGAAATGTTTTCCATTTTCAAATTACACGAATCTCGGTGGGCAGGATCCAGAAAGACAAAGAATCTGGCCCTAAACACAAGGAGAACGGAGAAGGAGTCAGAATCCTTGACGGACGACGAGACAACGCAAATAGTAAGTTCGTTTAAAAGTTTTTTTAAAGCTAATAACTTTTCGAGAATGCAGAAGAAAAGGCAGTCTCCGAAGAAACGAACTGTCCGATGCTACAACTGCAATGAGGAGGGACACCTAAAAGATCAGTGTCCCAAAATCAAAAACCAGCCAAAGAAAAAGAAGTCAATGAAGGCCACCTGGGACGAGACCTCGTCGGACGAATCAGAAGTTCAAGAGTACGCGGAACTTGCGCTGATGGCAAGTCATCAAGAGGGGAGCAGTGTTGAAGGGGGAGCGACATCAGAAAGCGACAACGAAGAAGGAACCTCGCTTTTCGAAAGTGATCCGGTAAGTGAGGTTTGTTTTCTTCCTCATGATCAATTGTATACTGGTGTTAAAGCCTTGCTCAAATCTAATTGCAGATTAGAAAAAGAAAATTCTAAATTAAAAAATGAAAATATTGATCTGAAAAATTTAGTTGAGAAATTAGAATGTGATATTGTCTGTTTGCGACACAAGAAAAATAGTTATCCTGAAAAGTTGAATTGGTATTTTAAAAACCATAGAGGCCAATTTAAAAAGGTGCCAAAGAATTACATTCCGTCCAAATTTTTAGTTAATCCTGTCGATAGAAATCTATTTTGGATACCAAAATCAATTTTGAATTAGTTTTCTATTACTGCATAATTTGTCTTGCAAAATTAGAAATAGATTAACACATTTTATGATTAAGTTTCTTTTAAAATTTTTTTTTTCACCTAGACTTTCTTACAAAATTCAATTTCTATTTTTACTTGATACAAGAGTATCTTATTTGTTTACTGTGAAATTTTGGAAATTTTTTTTCGATAAATTTTGAATTTCTATTATTTTTCATTTGAAAAGTAAACTTTTAACTTTAAAAATAGAAAATTAATTTATTCTGCAAGAACCGATTTTTTTGAGATCCACACATATTCAATTAAACCTGGTAAATTTTTTTAATTTTTATGAGATTTTTGAATTTTAATTTGGAAATTTTTGTAAAAAGCAATAATTTTATCTTCCACCTGTACAAAAATTTTTAAAATTTTCCAATGGACGAATTAATTTCTATAAATTTTTAATTGAAATTCATTTTTTTTTAATTTTATAAATATTTGAAAAAATTTTAGTCAAAAATTAAATTTCGGTGATATGCACTTAATCTATTCACGACTCAAAAAAAAATGTTTCACATTTTTCTAAGTTCGAAATCATATTTTTTCCTTTCCCTATTTTTTGTGTCCCATTTTTGCTGTGATCAAAGGGGGAGAGTAGCTTAAGTTTAGGGGGAGGATGTGGTTATTGATTGCAATATAAGTTTAGGGGGAGGTTGTGGTTATTGATTGCAATATTTTTTTTCTATGCTTAACTGCTTAATTTAGTTATACTAAATTCCTTATTTTTTGGTTTAACCCTAATTGGACTTGGATTGATACACATCAAAAAGAGGGAGATTGTTGGTGCCCCGGTTAGTTTTGATGTGATCCACCAAGTTAGTTAGGTCCTGTTGGTTTTAATCCCTCTGCTAAGTGTGCAGGAACTTAGGTACGGAGGAAGTCGAGCGTAAGACGCAGCGGACGAGAAGGATTGCGCGGGGGAGTGAGCCGACGGGCTCGGTGCAATCTGAGGGACGCGGATGTTGCCGAAGAGTACGCCGGTGGACCAAGAAGGACGTGCGCGACGTCCGAGGGACGAGAAGCCTGGCGGAAGCACGTACGTGGGGCAAAAGGTCAGAGTCGGGTTTGGGTGAACCTAACTCCGGTTGGCCGAAAATCACCCAATCGACGGTTTGACGAAAAATCAACTAAGTTGACTTTTATCAAGTCAACATTTGACTTACTATTAAAATAATAATGTTTTAATTATATTAAAACTTTAATTAAAGTTTCAATTTAATTTAAAGTTTTTAAGTAAACATTTTTTAATTTTGTTTTATTTCTTAGTTGGACTTTCTTGTAATTAAAGCTTCTTTTTTGTGCTTATTACAAGTGGAGGCAAGGACAGCAATTAATCGGATTCAAACGGAAGTGCGCTACAGTGGATTTAATTGGAAGCGGAAGCTTAGCCGATTCAAACGGAAGTCGATTCAAATGGCTACAGTTCGGATTAATAATAAATTAATCGGCAATCGGATTCAAACGGAAGCCGATTCAAATGGCTACAGTTCGGATTAATAATAAATTAATGATAAACAATTAAAGGATAATAATTTATCCTTTAAAAAAATCTGGTTGAGATAATCATAGATCTACGATCAAGATGCAACTCAATCTTGTATCAACGATCAAGATCATATCACTCAACCTATAAATAGGCTTAGAGATTTAGATTCAAAGTATTCAATTCATTGAGTTGTAAACTCTCTTTCTCTCTAAGCTTTCTCTGTGCTACAACTATAAAGGCTTCTCCGCCTTAAGGAGTTTCTGTTTGAGCATCAACTGCCTTGGAAGCAACGACTCTGTTGCAACCAAGTTTATTTGTTTTTAAAGGCGAGTGTTAGTGCTTATTTTTCATAAACCGTCTATTCACCCCCCTCTAGCCGGTCGACCCGATCCTACAAGTGGTATCAGAGCGGGTTCGCTTTTGAAGGACTAATCGCCTGAGAAAGCAACAAGACGATGGCCGGCGCGCACATTCATCCACCTAAATTCGAAGGGGATTTCACCGTCTGGAAGAAAAAAATGGAGGTATTTTTTCGTACAGATTTTGATATTCTTTTATCAATAAAATATGGTTTTGCAGTTCCTAAAGATGCGAACGGGGATGAAAAAGAAGAAAGCTTGTGGAATAAGAAGGAGCAGTCGGAATCTGTTGCCAATGGTAAGGCCGAGTTCCACCTCCTAACAGTCTTGCCTACTCAAGAGGTAAACCGGATCGGCAACTACCACTCCGCAAAAGAATTATGGGAGAAGTTCCTAGAACTTCATGAGGGTACCTCTGAAGCCAAATCAGCAAGAAAGGATCTCCTCCGGAACCAGCTGATAAACCTGCAAATGAAGGAAGGAGAAACGGTGGCTGAACTTCATGCCAAAATAAAGGAGCTAATCTCCGGACTCACCCAACTCGGCGAATCGGTAAGTAATCGCGACTCCATTCGATACGCCCTCAACGCCTTCCCAAGGACCCAGGAGTGGAGCTCAATTGTCGACGCTTATTACATCTCCAAAGATTTAGAGGTAAGTACATTAGATGAAATATTTTCGATTTTCGAATTACACGAATCTCGGTGGGCAGGATCCAGAAAGACAAAGAATCTGGCCCTAAACACAAGGAGAACGGAGAAGGAGTCAGAATCCTCGACGGACGACGAGACAACGCAAATAGTAAGTTCGTTTAAAAGTTTTTTTAAAGCTAATAACTTTTCGAGAATGCAGAAGAAAAGGCGGTCTCCGAAGAAACGAACTGTCCGATGCTACAACTGCAACGAGGAGGGACACCTAAAAGATCAGTGTCCCAATATCAAAAACCAGCCAAAGAAAAAGAAGGCATTGAAGGCCACCTGGGACGAGACCTCGTCGAACGAATCAGAAGTTCAAGAGTACGCGGGACTTGCGCTGATGGCAAGTCATCAAGAGGGGAGCAGTGTTGAAGGGGGAGCGACATCAGAAAGCGACAACGAAGAAGGAACCTCGCTTTTCGAAAGTGATCCGGTAAGTGAGGTTTGTTTTCTTCCTCATGATCAATTGTATGCTGGTGTTAAAGCCTTGCTCAAATCTAATTGCAGATTAGTAAAAGAAAATTCTAAATTAAAAAATGAAAATATTGATCTGAAAAATTTAGTTGAGAAATTAGAATGTGATATTGTCTGTTTGCGACACAAGAAAAATAGTTATCCTGAAAAATTGAATTGGTATTTTAAAAACCATAGAGGTCAATTTAAAAAGGTGCCAAAGAATTACATTCCGTCCAAATTTTTAGTTAATCCTGTTTATAGAAATCTATTTTGGATACCAAAATCAATTTTGAATTAGTTTTCTATTACTGCATAATTTGTCTTGCAAAATTAGAAATAGATTAACATATTTTATGATTAAGTTTCTTTTGAAAAAAAAAATTTTCACCTAGACTTTCTTACAAAATTCAATTTCTATTTTTACTTGATACAAGAGTATCTTATTTGTTTTCTGTGAAATTTTGGAAATTTTTTTTCGATAAATTTTGAATTTCTATTATTTTTCATTTGAAATGTAAACTTTTAACTTTAAAAATAGAAAATTAATTTATTCTGCAAGAACCGATTTTTTTGAGATCTACACATATTCAATTAAACGTGGTAAATTTTTTTTAATTTTTATGAGATTTTTGAATTTTAATTTGGAAATTTTTGTAAAATGCAATAATTTTATCTTCCACCTGTACAAAAATTTTTAAAATTTTCCAATGGACGAATTAATTTCTATAAATTTTTAATTGAAATTCATTTTTTTTTAATTTTAAAAATATTTGAAAATTTTTTATTCAAAAATTAAATTTCGGTGATATGCACTTAATCTATTCACGGCTCAAAAAAAAATGTTTCACATTTTTCTAAGTTCTAAATCATATTTTTTCCTTTCCCTATTTTTTGTGTCCCATTTTTGCTGTGATCAAAGGGGGAGAGTAGCTTAAGTTTAGGGGGAGGTTGTGGTTATTGATTGCAATATAAGTTTAGGGGGAGGTTGTGGTTATTGATTGTAATATTTTTTTTCTATGCTTAACTGCTTAATTTAGTTATACTAAATTTCTTATTTTTTCGTTTAACCCTAATTGAACTTGGATTGATACACATCAAAAAGGGGGAGATTGTTGGTGCCCCGGTTAGTTTTGATGTGATCCACCAAGTTAGTTAGGTCCTGTTGGTTTTAATCCCTCTGCTAAGTGTGCAGGAACTTAGGTACGGAGGAAGTCGAGCGTAAGACGTAGCGGACGAGAAGGATTGCGCGGGGGAGTGAGTCGACGGGCTCGGTGCAATCTGAGGGACGCGGAAGTTGCGGAAGAGTACGCCGGTGGACCAAGAAGGACGTACGCGACGTCCAAAGGATGAGAAGCCTGGAGGAAGCATGTTCGAGGGGCAAAAGGCCAGAGTCGGGTTCGGGTGAACCTAACTCCGGTTGGCTGGAAATCACCCAATCGACGGTTTGACGAAAAATCAACTAAGTTTACGGGGAGGTTGTGGTTATTGATTGCAATATAAGTTTAGGGGGAGGTTGTGGTTATTGATTGCAATATTTTTTTTTTCTATGCTTAACTGCTTAATTTAGTTATACTAAATTCCTTATTTTTTGGTTTAACCCTAATTGAACTTGGATTGATACACATCAAAAAGGGGGAGATTGTTGGTGCCCTGGTTAGTTTTGATGTGATCCACCAAGTTAGTTAGGTCCTGTTAGTTTTAATCCCTCTGCTATGTGTGCAGGAACTTAGGTACGGAGGAAGTCGAGCGTATGACGCAGCGGACGAGAAGGATTGCGCGGGGGAGTGAGCCGACGGGCTCGGTGCAATCTGAGGGACGCGGAAGTTACGGAAGAGTACGCCGGTGGACCAAGAAGGACGTGCGTGACATCCGAGGGACGAGAAGCCTGGCGGAAGCACGTTCGAGGGGCAAAAGGCAAGAGTCGGGTTCGGGTGAACCTAACTCCGGTTGGCCGAAAATTACCCAATCGACGATTTGACGAAAAATCAACTAAGTTGACTTTTATCAAGTCAACATTTGACTTACTATTAAAATAATAAAGTTTTAATTATATTAAAACTTTAATTAAAGTTTCAATTTAATTTAAAGTTTTTAAGTAAACGTTTTTTAATTTTGTTTTATTTCTTAATTGGACTTTCTTGTAATTAAAGCTTCTTTTTTTGTGCTTATTACAAGTGGAGGCAAGGACAGCAATTAATCGGATTCAAACGGAAGTGCGCTACAGTGGATTTAATTGGAAGCGGAAGCTTAGCCGAGTCAAACGGAAGCCGATTCAAATGTCTACAGTTCAGATTAATAATAAATTAATCGGCAATCGGATTCAAACGGAAGCCGATTCAAATGGCTACAGTTCGGATTAATAATAAATTAATGATAAACAATTAAAGGATAATAATTTATCCTTTAAAAAAATCTGGTTGAGATAATCTTATATCTACAATCAAGATGCAACTCAATCTTGTATCAACGATCAAGATCATATCACTCAACCTATAAATAGGCTAAGAGATTTAGATTCAAAGTATTCAATTCATTGAGGTGTAAACTCTCTTTCTCTCTAAGCTTTCTCTGTGCTACAACTATAAAGGCTTCTCCTCCTTAAGGAGTTTCTGTTTGAGCATCAACTGCCTTGGAAGCAACGACTCTGTTGCAACCAAGTTTATTTGTTTTTAAAGACGAGTGTTAGTGCTTATTTTTTATAAACCGTCTATTCACCCCCCTCTAGCCGGTCGACCCGATCCTACAATGGAGACATATACTTTAACATCTTAAGCAAGCATCTCCAAGGAGTTGTGAACCCAGGATGGTTGGGTATATGTCGAAGTGCCCGAATATGTTTGAACAGCCTACAAAGGATTCACCACTCCTTGCGAGGAGATGTATACCCAAGGCCTATCGTCGGATTGTTACTCAAAGCCTCTGGCCAGAGCATGACATGTTTCGAGTATGAGTCTCTTAAATACATGAGAGTAATTAGAAATCCAAAGGATGAGAGAACGTTACTTGGGCTAGGTGTGACGTAGTCAGCCTAGTGGGGACTGACACACACAGACCATGTCCTGAACCAAGTGGGTATAAGATGGTGAAGGGAATGAGGCACGACTTATTAGAGCTGCTGAAGGGTTTCAGAATAATTTTTGAGGTCAACCGTTGATCTTTCGATTAATTGGGGGTCATGATGTACTACTAGGTGCCACTCATGATCGTTCTATAATTGGATGATTATAGATGACCAACATAAATCGAAAGCCTATTTAGTCACACGCACTATGAGTAATCCGAGGGATTAAAAACGAGTTAAAAATTAGATTTTCCAATCAAGAGAAATAAGTCGAATCTGAATTTATCAGAGGCGCATGGGAAGCTTAAAATGGCTAAGTCTTTTGAAGGCTTATTGGACGAATTAAATGAGTTTAATTCACGAGGAGTTGGCTTGATGTGGCCGGCCAAAGAGGGTGCCCACCCTCTTTGGTTTGGCCGGCCACAATAAAGGAGAGAAACCAATTTATTTGGTTTAAATTATAAAATAAATCAAGCGCGATTTGTTTTATAAAATTATGGATAAATAAGTTTATATAAAGAAATTTATATAAAGAAATTTTATAAAGAAATTTATAGAAATTTATTCTTTTTATGGAAATTAAAATGAACCATGGATCGGTTTATTTTAATTTTATAAAATCAATTATGAATTGATTTTTTCATGATAAGAAAAATTTATGTAATTTTCTTGTAAATTTTATTCCATAATAAAAGGAGAAATGTGTTTGTTTTATTATAAATTTAGTTATAATAAAACTTGGCATAACGGAATAATTCATAAGAAAATTTATAGGATAAATTTCTTATGAAAATTTATTCCGTTAAAAGAGATTTCTTATGAACAGATTTCTTATAAAGAGATTTCTTATGACTTGACGATGGAGAGACTACTATATAAAGGAACCAAGGCTAGGCTTGAATTCCTCAATTGAGTAATCAAGAGATTAAGTAGCTCCCTCTCTCTCTCTAGGGCCGGCACCCACTTTCTCTCTCTAGGGCTGGCTCTCTCTCTCCTCCCCTAGGGCCGGCGCACCACCTAGGGTTGCCGCGAACCTCCTCCACCAAGAAGGTGCCAAAGAAGAAGTAGAAGCGGGTCGCATCTCCTTCCTTCCCGAAATCTTGATTCCGTTGCTTGGTGGTTAGTTTCCATCTTTCTCTCTTGATATTCTAGTTGTGCTTTTGGAGAATCTAGTAGTTCTCGTCGACACAAAACTCGTGGCTTTGCGAAGTTATCCCGAAGAGAACTCGGCGTGGACGCGAAAAGAGGCGGAGCTTCCAAGGGACGCTACGGTTGGATCTCGTCCCTTAAAATTTTAATTTATGATTATGTCTCCACACCTTAAGGTTGCATGCTAGATACGTGGTTAAAATAATTTAAGAAATTATTTATGCTAAATCTTCCGCTGCACGTAATTAAAATTTAAAATTATGAACCCGTATCCGTGTCAACATGCACCCGGTCCCAACAGTGGTATCAGAGCAAGGTTAGTGTTCGACATAATCATATAATTTTTTTGTGAAAAACTTTGTCATAATCTCAATTTTGGAAAAAAAAAATTCAATTATGGAAACTTTCCCATTATGATAAATTTTAGATTTAGGAATTTCAAAGTTTGGAAATCCTCATGAAATTTCGCAAACTTTTGGAATATCCTAGTTTCTGAAATTTTATGATAATTGTGAAAACTTCCCATCTTTGGAAACTTTCCAATTTTGGTAAATTCCTATTTTAGAAATTTTCCAATTTTGAAAATATGTAAGTCTTCTTTATACCAGAAACTTACAATTATTCTGAAAACCAATTATGACATCTCGCAATTTTGGGCACTTTCTTTCAAGAAAGTCTAGACAAATTTATGGATGATTAATTGACAATTAAATTCGAATTAGTTTTAAATTATTAACAAAATTCTTTATTTTGGATTGAGCCTCGGGGAGCCGTCCAATTTAAAGTTAGTTGTTGTAATTTAATTTCCCATTTTGAATAAAATTGTCATGTTTAATTTGGTTACGCCTCGGGGAGCGGACCAAATTGGATTTACAACAAATTACTTTTCTTTGGGTATCTGAGCCTCGTGGAGCCACCCTTAGAAAACAATTTGTTGTAATTAATTAATCCATGAATAGAATATGTGATCAAATCTTGGAAATTTGATTTAAGAGGTGATGCTCTTACATATTGTTGTCTCCAAAATTAATTAGGAAAATGGTTTCCTATAGAGTTTTCTTAAAAGTGATTTTCATGAAAATAATATGTGGTTGAATTAAGGGAATCTGTCTCTTAATTTAATAAGATTTGATTTAGAGAAATCAAAGTCTTAAACATATTATTTTCGAAATTGATTATGACAATTTAGGAAATTGTTTCCCAAAACAATTCCTTGAATAAAGTATGAAATTAGAATTAGGAAATCCGGTTCCTAATTCAATTAATGAGACTTGATAAATTAAGTCACATACATACTTTATTAAGGAAATCGTTAGTCATGACATAATTATATGTCATGAATGTGCTTCGAAAAGAAAGGATGAGACCCAAAACCCCTTACAAAATATTAAGGCTAACACCTTCCATTAATATGGTTAGAATCGAAGTTTTGTTTCTCGTTTGGGTTGATGGACACATCCATGCCCGGCTTGAACCTCAACATGTTCAAACCATGGAATTAGTTTATGAATAATATAGTAGGAGTCAGAGGTCAATCCTTAGTTTTGGTTGTTGGACACATCCAAGCCTGACTAAACGGTTGAATGAGCTCCAACCATATTAAAACTATTTCTTGATTAATGGGTCAGCCTTAAGCTTGGAGCATCGATTTGTTGTGCCACAGCCAAGGTCGATGTAAAGAGAGGTACAGTTGGGTGCTATGTATAATGTTGCATACTTGTTAATGAGTTAACAACCAAATGATTTATGCAAACATTCAATTAGTTGATAGCATAAAGTGATAGTTACATATATGTGATATGTAATCGGTATAATTACCTACCTTCATAGCTAAGAATAACTTGATGGCCACAGCCATGGTTGTTCTTATCTATGGTTGGATATCAACCTATTTGGAGATGTTCCTACGATCTCCCGAATTGATAAAAAAAGGGTTATTCAATTTGAAAATAAATAGGATTTTATTAATGTATGTTGATGCATTCTTTATCATTCTTCTCACATAAGCTCAATTTGTATTTCTAGAATAATCACTCGATCATGTCTTCTCTGAATTTGCATTCCATTTTGGACACCAATAAACTGACTGGGCCAAACTTCATGGACTGGCTTCGGAACCTGAGGATAGTCCTCAAGGCAGAGAAGCTTGCTTTTGTCATTGAAGATCAACTTCCCAACCGTCCTCCAGAAGGTGCAACTCCAGACCAGTTAGTGGCCTATCAGAAACATGTGACCGATTCTGAACTTACGAGTTGCGTCATGCTAGCCTCTATGGTACCTGAGCAGCAAAAGCAGCATGAGCATATGGATGCTTATACCATCATTTTTCATCTTCATGAGTTGTTTGAAGAGCAGCCGAGATCCGAAAGGTTCGAAGTCTCCAGACTCCTCTTCACCTCTAGGATGCAGGAAGGCACTTCTGCCTCACAATTTATGTTAAAGATGTTGGGGTACATTGAGCGACTGAGCACAGTCGGTTTTGCAATGGATCATGAACTAAGTATTGACATAATTCTGCATTGTTTGCCCAAAAGTTATTCACAATTTGTGATGAACTATCGGATGAACAAGCTGGAGACTACCATTCCTGAGTTGCTCAACCTGCTGAAGACTGTAGAGCCTTCTGTAAAGCAGGATCAAAAGACGGTACTATTAGTTGGTTCCTCGAAGAAAGGTTCTAAGAGGAAGGCCAAAGAACAGAATAAAGGAAAGAAGAAAAAGGCCAAAAAGACTGAAAAGACACCAAAAGGCACTTGCCATCACTGTGGCAAGGAAGGTCACTGGCGAAGAAACTGCAAGGTTTATCTTGAGTCTTTGAAGAAGAAGGCATCCGATGCCCCATCCTCTTCAGGTATCTTCGTTATTGACTGTCACTCTATTTCCTCAAATACTTGGGTACTTGATACTGGGTGTAGCTCACATATATGTAATGACATACAGGGGCTAAGGAATAGAAGAAGACTCGTCAAAGGAGAAGCGAATTTGTGAGTTGGAAATGGAGCAAAGATTGCTGCTGTTGCCATCGGAACATATTTGCTAAAGCTCCCTACTGGACGTGTCTTAGAATTGGATAATTGTTATTTTGTTCCTTCGTTAATAAAGAACATTGTATCTATTTAATGTTTGAATGAAAAGGGTTATCATTTAACTTTTAGTAACAATTGTTGTTACATAACTTTAAATGGCGTTCTTTATGGAAATGGAACTTTGTCCAATGGTATCTACACGTTAGATTTATCCGGTGACATTTTAAATATCGAAGTTAGCAACAAACGTGCTCGAATAGATAATCCAATAGACTCCTACACGTGGCATTGTCGTCTTGGCCATGTAAGTAAGAAGCGCATGACCAAATTACACCGATGTGGAATTCTGGAATCATTTGAACCCGGTTCATTTGATATATGTGAATCATGCTTAAAAGGCAAGATGACCAAATTACCCTTTACCGGAAAGGGTAATCCAGTGGGAGAATTGCTTGGTCTAATACATACTGATGTATGTGGACCAATGTCAACTCTTGCACAAGGAGGCTAAGCTACTTCATCACCTTTATCGATGATCACTCACGATTCGGGTATGTGTTCTTGATGAAACACAAATCTGAAGCTTTTGAGAAATTCAAAGAGTTCAGAAATGAAGTAGAGAAACAGCTCGGCAAAAGTATTAAAATACTTCGATCCGATCGGGGTGGCAATACTTAAGTCAAGAGTTTCAAGATTATCTTAGGGACAATGAGATATTGTCCCAATAGACTCCGCCGTATACACCACAGCATAATGGTGTATCTGAGAGGCGCAACCGAACCTTGATGGGCATGGTTAGGTCTATGATGAATCATGCAACTCTTCCAAAATCCTTTTGGGGCAATGCACTAAAGACAGCTGTTTAAC
>JAGFNQ010000857.1:461612-505460 GCA_024364735.1 Boesenbergia rotunda
TATGGTATGGTATATTTGATGTTTAATGGTTGATTGGGGGTTTTAATGGAATTTTTCCATGCACCCATGGCCTTATAGGTTTCGGCCAGCCCTAGGAAGGAGGGCTAAGGGTTAGGGTTAACCCTAATCATGAGCCCTAATGGCTTCCTATGGTCTCATAGATGATGTATGGTTGTTCCTTTACCTTACGCTATCTTACATGTTTATGGAATTGATGGAACTCCTCCTTATAGGTTTCGGCCAAGCCATGTGTCTAGGGTTTGGGGTGGAGTTAGGGTTCGAAGAATGATGGTTTATGCTTACCATGAAGTATATATATGTATAGGTTCAAGCATGTGGTAGAAATCATGTTACCTATAACCCTAAACTTAAGCACCATGTTTTATGTTGTATGTTATGATTGGATGACATGCTTAATAGGGTTTATTATGAATGTCTTATGTTTTATGCCATGTACTTGAATGGTAGGTAGAATGTTATGGAAATCCTACCTATGCATGCTTGAGATTGATACCATGCTTAGGCAAGGAATGCAATGTTTACCTTATGTATCATGAGCATACAAGCTCTATGTAGTAGGATAAATATTTACGAAAACATGTCATGTTCGATGCAATGCTTACCTTATATGTTATGATCATCCAAGTACTAGGAATAGGAATGATGTTTAGGTATGCATGCCATGTTTTATGTATGAAGATGTGTGCCATGTTGTATGAATAATGATGCATGCCATGTTGTATGAATAATGATGCATGCCATGTTGAATGAATAAAAATGCATGCCATGTTTATGAAAGAAGATGCATACCATGGTTATGAATGAAGATAATGCCCATGCCTTCCAGGCATCATGATGGTATGCAATAAGTATGAACAATGAAAGGACAAGCATGTGTTAAGTCATGCTTTATGTAACATGGTTATGCTATGAATGTCTTATGAATGATGAAACATATAAAGTATTTTACTTTATGAATGGGCTTGTACCGGACCGAAGTATGGGTCCAAGGGATGGGCACCTTAAGAACGCCCCGGTTATGGACTACCGACTATGCTGTCCACGGTTCTGGCACTACCGGGGCTGTGCAACAGGGATGGGCTTGTTATGAATGCCTCGGTTCGGGGACTACCGACTATGCTGTCCTTACCCTAGTAGGTCGGGGCTCGATACCTCGGATTTGCTAGGGATGCGCACTTATGATGTATATATGTAGTACAAGCCGGGGACCCCAATGATATGATGATTATGTTTAAACATTTAAAAGTATGTTTTAAAAGTTAAGCATCCTTATGTATATGCATTCCACTCATGCATTCATTCATGTTATGCATTATGCTATGCTAATAAGATTTTATGCTTACGCTTCATGTTAAGAAATGTGCCTAAGGGTAAATGATCTATGTCATGATTATGTTGAGAAGATGCTCATATGCTATGATAGGAAGTATGCCTATGTTTATGCTATACGGGTGGGTTTACACTTTATAGACATGTTTATACCATGTATTATGCCATGTTAGGAATGTTTATTATGTTATGTTTATACCATGTATTATGCCATGCTGGGAATGTTTATTATGTTTATGTTTATGCCATGTAGCATGTCATGCTTAGAATGTTTACTATGTTTACGTTTATGCCATGTCTCATGCCATGCTAGGAATGTTCACTTACGTTTATGTTCATGCCATGTCAAGTATATGATAAGTGATTCAAGTTGTTATGTTCTCAGTAGAGCACCAAGTATGTTAAGGTTTCATGTGCTCATTATGAAATGCCGAATGGTTTTTGTGAGTAGGAACGAGTCTTACTAAGCCTGTGTGCTTATAGTCTTATTTCCTTATACCGCAGATCATTCAAGGGGACAATGAGGAAGCAGCAGGAGGGCAAGAACGCATGTGTGTGGTAGTGACTTGGCCCAGGAAACCATATGTTTACCGTTTATGCTATAACTTTACCTTGGTTACTTATATGCTTGAATAATGACTTATGGAACTCTATGATGTGATGTTAAGTATGACATGATATGATGCTTAAGTATGAAGTCAATATGTTAAGTTCCCATGTCATTATGTTTAGAATGGTAGTAGGGCATGTATGAGTAAAGTTAAAATGAGTCTGTTGCCTTATGATGTCTACCTGCCCTACCCATGTTAACGTAACGCCGCTTTATGGAAAGAAAAAAAAAGAAAAAAAAAGCGGGCGTTACAAGATAAGGGAAGGCAAGACCCCTCTCACCTGTGGTATGATTGTTCTTGATGCTTAACAAGATTTAGATGTTTGTTTAAGATTTAAGTTGGGAAAAAAACCATGAAGTGGAGCCTAGGGTTTCGGCCAAGGCTATTGCTTGGGCTTAGGGATGATGTAAATTTTCTTTTGTGCTCTTAAATGTTACATGATGTTATGTAAGGCATAGATTATGATCTAGAGAAATTTTTGATGCCCTAAAACCCATCTAGGGTTTCGGCCACATCAAGTATAGGGCTAGGGATTAATTTTAATCCCTCAAGCATGATTCGTATGTTTTGCTATGATTGACTATGAATGATAATGGAGACTTATATGAATTTTCTAGGAGTTATTTCTCGCCTAGGGTTTCGGCCAAGCATGAATAAGGCCTTGGACTTTGGGGTTAAAACCAATTAAGGGTCCAAGTGGGTTCCTATGACATGATAAGTAAGGTATTGGAGGTTAACCATGGTTATCCAAATTTTTCTAAGGACCTATGGCCCTCTAGGGTTTTCGACCAAGTCCCTAATCTAGGGCTTGGTTTGGGTTAAGTTCTCAAGAATGACATGTATGTATGCTATGTACCCTAACCATGCCTATTTTATGAATGTTATGTATGTATGTCATGCTTTAGGAATGACATGTATGTATGCTATGTACTCTAACCATGCATGTTTTATGAATGTTACGTATGTATGCCATGCTTTAGGAATGACATGTATGTATGCTATGTACCCTAACGATGCATGTTTTATGAATGTTATGTATGTATGCCATGCTTTAGGAATGACATGTATGTATGCTATGTACCCTAACCATGCATGTTTTATGAATGTTATGTATGTATGTCATGCTTTAGG
Source organism: Boesenbergia rotunda (assembly GCA_024364735.1). Taxonomy (NCBI): domain Eukaryota; kingdom Viridiplantae; phylum Streptophyta; class Magnoliopsida; order Zingiberales; family Zingiberaceae; genus Boesenbergia; species Boesenbergia rotunda. The sequence continues at coordinate 464,705 of JAGFNQ010000857.1, forward strand.
AATGACATGTATGTATGCTATGTACCATAACCATGCATGTTTTATGAATGTTATGTATGTATGCCATGCTTTAGGAATGACATGCATGTATGCTATGTTTTACGAACAATATGTATGTAAGTCATGTCTCATGAATGCTATGTATGTATGCCATGCTTTATGAATGATATGTATGTATGCTATGCTTTAGAATGAAGATGATGAACGAAAATAATAACCATGGCCTAAGACAAAATGATGTAAGCATGACATATCTTATGAATGAAAATGAAGAATGATGATGAATGTTCATGCCTTTAAGGCATCATGATGTTAAGTATGAATGATGAAATGTTAAGTATGTCTATGTCATGCTAAGGGATGGGCACCTGAAGAACGCCCCGGTTCTGGACTACCGACTAAGCTGTCCACGGTTCTGGAACTACCGTAGCTGTTCCTATGATATGTCAAGTATGAATGATGAAGTATGCATATGTATTTTACTTTATGAATGGGCTTGTACCGGACCGAAGTAAGGGTCCAAGGGATGGGCACCTTATGAACGCCCTGGTTCTGGACTATCGAAGCTGTCCACGGTTCTGGGACTACCGAAGCTGTCCAACAGGGATGGGCACCTTAAGAACGCCCCGGTTCTAAGACTACCGAAGCTATCCTTACCCTAGTAGGTCGAGGCTAGCTACCTCGTATTTACTTAGGGATGCGCGCTTATGATGTATGTATGTGGTACAAGCCGGGGACCCCAATGATGTTATGTTTATGTTCAAGTATTTAAAATGAAAGTATGATTTCAAAAAAAAATTAAGCATCCTTATGATATATGCACTTGACTCATGCATTCATTCATGTTATGCATTATGCTTATATTTATGTTTATGATTATGCTCAAGTTTAAGTTTATGTTTATGCTCATGTTTATGTTTATGTTTATGCTCATGTGTAAGTTTATGTTTATGCTCATGTTTATGTTTATACTCATGTTTAAGTTTATGTTTATACTCATGTTTAAGTATATGTTTATGCTCATGTTTAAGTTTATGTTTATACTCATGATTAAGTTTATGTTTATACTCATGTTTAAGTTTATGTTATGCTCATGTTTATGTTTATGCTTATGATTTATGCCAAGACTAAGTTTATGTTTATGTCTGAATAATGTTATGCTAAGGTGCTTTATGCGATTATGTTAAGTGACGCATGGTTTTAGTAAGTAGGAAAAAGGGTCTTACTAAGCATATGTGCTTATAGTCTTATGTTTCTCGTACCGCAGATCAAGCAAGAGGCTATTACGGGAAGCAGCAGGAGGGGCAAAAGTATGTGTGTGTGTGGCGGTGACATGGCAAAAGATTTCTTTTATTTATACATATTGTATGGCTTGAGTTTTGAAATACCTTCTTAGAATCTATGTTATGTTTACGATGGTTCTACCTACCGAACAACCAAAGAGTCATGATGTTCACGGATATGTTGTTTGCTACTTATGATGACGTATGCTAAGTCCGAATGTTATTATGTTCATGAATGGCAAGTTAGGCATGTATAGATGTTTCATGTATTAGTAGCATGATTAAAAGCATGTGTAGAAAAAGTTCCGCTGCATTAAGATGTTCGATAAGCTCATGTATGTTAAGCGTAACGTCGAAAAAAAAATGGCGGGCGTTACACTTTAAACTTAAGTTTTCAAAATTTTTCCTAAGTACTTAAACTTAAGTTTTCAAAATTTTTTCCTAAGTACTTAAACTTAAGTTTTCAAAATTTTTTCTAAAGTACTTAAACTTATGTTTTCAAAATTTCCTAAGTACTTAAACTTAAGTTGTCAAAATTTTCCTAAGTCTTCAAACTTAAGTTTTCAAATTTTTCTAAGTACTTCAAACTTAAGTTTTCAAAATTTTCCTAGTATTTAAAACTTAAGGTTTCTAATTTTTTTTAACTTATGTTTTCAAAAATTTTCCTATAAGAATGAATTTTCCAAAGTGCACAACCAAAATTATGTTGGATAATATGTCTGTAAAGTTTATGTTGAAAATTGTTCTAAGTAAAATTAAATACATCTTCAGACATAGAAGTTAGTTTCAAAACCCCACGAACTTTTGAAAAATCTAGGGGGAGATTCCTTCCAGGGGGAGGAAACAAAATTTCATTTTAGATGTTCTGATTAACTTAACTTTTTGACCCAGGGTTGCCATAAATCAAAAAGGGGGAGATTGTTGGTGCAGAAAGCACCCAAGTCGAACCTGTATTTTGATAATGGCAAAAGGGTTCAAAAGTTAAGATATAATGTTTATCTAACATGTTACTCAAGTGTGCAGGAAAAGTCCTAGCGAAGGACTGCTAGGCACCTGGCGAAGGAATGCAAGGATACAAAGCCCTAGCGAAGGACTGCTAGGCACCTGGCGAAGGAATGCCAGGATACAAAGCCCTAACGAAGGACTGCTAGGCACCTAGCGAAGGAATGCCAGGATACAAAGCCCTAGCGAAGGACTGCTAGGAATGTCAGGATACAAAGACCTAGCGAAGGACTGCTAGGCACCAGGCGAAGGACAGCTTGGTACTGAAGACCTAGCGAAGGACAGCTAGGCACCTGGCGAAGGACTGCTAGGCAAAAAGTCCAACCAGAGGAGCCAATTGGCATCAGGTAAATTCTCCTGAGAGGAGTTGGTGAGGATGTGTTCCCCGTCGAGGGAACAATAGGCGTCGGTTCGACCTAGGGCTCTATTTGGGAGACCCAAAGTCAGAACCAAGACAGCTAAGGCTGTATAAAACTAACATATTATTGCTCTATGTTATTTTGGACTAACCCTGGATGCAGGACCAAAGGAACGAGTGTCTGCAGCTCAGAGAGCCTCAATGGAGTGAGACACAAGGTGAGTAGGGCGCCCTGAGTGTCCCGGGCGCCCCCAGGGTGAATACAAATGAAGTGGAGCAAATGTACGCTTCGACAGCTCATGGGCGAGGCACCCCCGTGATCCTGGGCGCCCCCGTGCACCAGGGCGCCCCAGTGCCCAGGGCGCCCTGGGTTCAAGCCGACGAAGAGGATAAACTTCATCCAGTTGAGATGCCTGCTGAAAGGGTCAACTAAGGCACCCCCAGCATCTTGGGCGCCCCCGTCAAAGTCTGATCGCGAGTTTGAAGGGATCAGAGTTGACCGAGAGGAGCTCGGATCAGATGACACGTGGGGGGGGGGGTGCCCCTAACGTTACGGGGGCCCCCAGGGGCTATAGAAAGGCCCTCGACCCCAAGGCTTCAGAACAAGAATTCTTCCAACACATTCACGCTCTTCTGCTCCAGCGCTCTGTCTCGGAAACCTCCCGACTCGAGATACGAGTGCCGACGACGTCCCTCTGCTTCGAAAATACGATCTACTCCGGATGTCGGTAACTAAGAGCGGCTTTCTTTTAGTTTACTGTACTAATCTTGTAATCTATTCCTGTAAACTTTTTGCGCATATAGAATTGTCCGCAGTAAACGGTCAATGACCGTGGGCCTTGGAGTAGGAGCCGACCGCGACTCTGAACCAAGTAAAAACTTGATGTTTGTGTGTGTTTTACTTTAATTATTTCCGCTGCTAATTCTCATTTACGAATCCGAACGTTTTACGATATTCACCCCCCCCTCTATCATTTCTCTCGATCCAACAGAATAAGCTCAAACCATATTAAAACTATTTCTTGATTAATGGGTTAGCCTTAAGCTTGGAGCATCGATTTGTTGTGCCACAGCCAAGGTCGATGTAAAGAGAGGTGCAGTTGGGTGCTATGTATATTGTTGCATACTTGTTAATGAGTTAACAACCCAATGATTTATGCAAACATTCAATTAGTTGATAGCATAATGTGATAGTTACATATGTATAATATGTAATCGGTATAATTACCTACCTTCATAGCTAAGAATAACTTAATGGACTCTAGCCATGGTTGTTCTTATCTATGGTTGGATATCAACCTATTTGGAGATGTTCCTACGATCTCCCGAATTGATAAAAAGGGTTATTCAATTCGAAAAATAAATAGGATTTAATTAATGTATATTGATGCATTCTTTATCATTCTCATCACATAACCTCAATTTGTATTCTAGGATAATTACCTGATCATGTTTTCTCTGAATTTGCGTTCCATTTTGGACACCAATAAACTGACTGGGCCAAACTTCATGGACTGGCTTTGAAACCTGAGGATAGTCCTCAAAGCAGAAAAGCTTGCTTATGTCCTTGAAGAATAACCTCCCAACCATCCTCCTGAAGATGCAACTCCAGACCAGTTAGTGGTCTATCAGAAACATGTGGCCGATTCTGAACTTGCGAGTTGCATCATGATGACCGCTATGGTACCTGAGCTACAAAAGCAGCATGAGCATAATCGTCTTCCATCTTCATGAGTTGTTTGACGAGCAGACGAGATCCGAAAGGTTTGAGGTCTCCAGACTCCTCTTCACCTCTAAGATGCAGGAAGGCACTTCTGTTTCACAGTTTGTGTTGAAGATGATGGGGTACATTGAGCGACTAGGAACACTCGGATTTGCAATGGATCACGAACTAAGTATTGACTTAATTCTGCATTGTTTGCCCAAGAGTTACTCACAGTTTGTGATGAACTATCGGATGAACAAACTGGAGACTACCATTCCTGAGTTGCTTAACCTGCTGAAGACTATAGAGCCTTCTGTAAAGCAGGATCAGAAGACGGTACTGCTAGTTGGTTCCTCAAAGAAAGGCTCTAAGAGGAATCCCAAAGAACAAAATAAGGGAAGGAAAAAAAAGGCCAAAAAGATTGAAAAGGCACTTGCCATCACTGTGGCAAGGAGGGCCATTGGCGAAGAAACTGCAAGGTTTATCTTGAGTCCTTGAAGAAGAAGGCATCCGATACCCCATCCTCTTCAAGTATCTTCATTATTGAATGTCACTCTATTTCCTCGGACACCTGGGTACTTGATACTGGGTGTAGCTCACATATATGTAATAACATATAGGGGCTAAGGAATAGAAGAAGACTCGTCAAGGGAGAAGCGAATTTGCGAGTTGGAAATGGAGCAAAGATTGCTGCTGTTGCCATCAGAACATATTTGCTAAAGCTCCCTACTGGACTTGTCTTAGAATTGGATAATTGTAATTTTGTTTCTTCGTTAATAAAGAACATTGTTTCTATTTCATGCTTGAATGAAAAGGGTTATCATTTAACTTTTAGTAACTATTGCTGTTACATAACTTTAAATGATGTTCTTTATGGGACCGGAACTTTATGCAATGGTATCTACACGTTAGATTTATCCGGTGACGTTTTCGATATCAAAGTTAGCAACAAACATGCTCGAATAGATAATCAAATAGACTCCTATATGTGACATTGTCGTCTTGGCCATGTAAGTAAGAAACTGTAACGCCCGCCCTTATATCTACTCTCGGGCGGGGTTACGTACAATCAATCATATAATTTTAACATAAAATAAAAAAACTAAAGTGCAAGGACTAAGTACTGAACATGCTTGTTTAAAACTATCAAGTGATATTTACAAGTGCTAAGCATACTAGTCAGTGCATGCCAATCAGATATTATGCTTTAATGATTAGAACATGGTAGGTGCATAGCAAGTTCAGTAACACATAAATCATGATAGTGAAGTTATACATTCCATTGCAAGGCATCATGAATTCACATCCTAGAACATCATTTAGAGGCATAGTCATAGGTTTCCATGCATAATAACAGTTCATAAGATTGAGTCTAAAGGAAGTCTAGAACATCATGTGAAATATCTTAATCAAGAGTTATCCTATAACATGATAGGTTCACAAGTAGTTCAACTCACAACATAATCAAACATAATTGAGTATAAGAGTAATCCAAGTGTAATCACTAACATTCAAGAGTACCAACCCTAATCACTAACATTCATTATCAAGGAAACATCAACATAAGCATAGTAAAGTAGATATAAGAATCTTTCTTTCTCGAGCCACCACCCCACACATCTTCAGCCCTCCTACCTCTTCCTTTAGTTTAAGTGTCCCTTACCCTTATCTGCAGCATAAGACAACACATAAACTAGTAAGCACAAATGCTTAGTAAGGATCCTGTCCTACTCGCAAAATCCATACGGAAGAATACAACATGTACACATAATGAATCATAAGCATGAGTTTATCATAGCATACTAAACATCAAAGTTTCTAAGCAAGCAGTATAAAGTATCTTAAGCATACCCTTCACATATAATAAATGTTTTCAAAACAATTCCATAAAGGTATTACTTAAAAATACTTTAACATCATATAGGGGCCCAGTTGTGTACCACATCAAGCGCGTTCCCTAATGAATTGGGGAGCGAGCCACCCACCCATTAGAGCAGGACCCTTCCATCCTACCGGAGCCATGACCTTCAGTTAACATGTACCCCGGATTTGTTTAACGACCCCCTTCCGAGTCGGGTACATAACTTTCAAAGTAAAATACTTATCATGCTTTTACATATATGCTAAGGAGTACTCCAAATCCACTCTCAAGGGACACACCACTCTTCAAGGGTGCTCATGATCCGATAGGGACACACCACACAACATAAGGGGTGCTCTTTATCCCATACTTAGTGGAGTATCCTTTCAAGCATATTAACATACACATCACATGCAATTCATAAGGGTGCCTCATGGGCTATAAGACATGCTCATACATACATCATATTTCAACCACTTAAACATACTTTATATATGACAAGATTGATCACATAAATCATATTCATATCATAGAAAGTGGTAGCATGCTTCATGGGTTAATTTAATTCTTCCCAACCCTAAAACTAGGGTTGGCCGAAAGTCATTGGGTAGGGGTAGGTTACGTTTTTGACATCAAACATCTCATACAAGCATCACATATATATACATCATGTATCATACTAAGCATAGCATACATCATGGAGTAATTCAACCTTCACAAACATTTATACAAACACCATGTATACACTATCATGCAATACACTAAGCATAGGATACATCATAGAGCAATTCAACCCTCACTAACATTTATACAAACAGCATGTATACACTATCATGCAATACACTAAGCATAGGATACATCATAGAGTAATTCAACCCTCACTAACCCTAGGGTTTTGTTCATGGCCGAAACATGTAGGGTGTTCAACCATAGTTTTTGTCATCACAACATGAAGGGAAAACAACATATATATATACCCTAAGTCCCAAGGGGTCTCCTCATGCATCAAGGAGTAGCCAAGGCCTCTGTAACTCCCGCCCTTATATCTACTCTCGGGGCGGGGTTACGTACTAGTAATCCATTCATATAATAAAAATTTAACATATAATAATTGTAAGTGCGCAAGGACTAAGTGCTAAGCATGCTAGTCAATACATGTCAATCACATGTCATGCTTAATCAAAAGTTATTCTATAACATGATAGGTTCACATATTATTTCAAGCTCACAACCTAACCAAACAAAATCAAGTATATGAGAATTCTAAGTGTAATCATTATCATGCAATATCAAACCTAATTACTAACATTCATTTTTTTGAAGAAAATGTTATCATAAACATAGTAATGTAGATATAAAGATCTTTCTTTCCCGAGCCACCACCCCACACATCTTCAGCCTCCTGCCTCTTCCTTTAGTTTAAGTGTTCCTTACCCTTATCTGCAGCATAAGACAACACATAAACTAGTAAGCACAAATGCTTAGTAAGGATCTGATGTGGACCAAGGAGGGGATACAAGCTTACAAGACAAAGCCATAGAGGAAGAGGCATTGAAAGGAATTGGAGGACCCATGACAAGATCCAAGACTAAGAGAATGAAGCAAGCTTTGGAAGGCTTAATAATGGAGCTCAAGGATCAATGCACAATGGAGGCAACAACTAAATGGATCACATTCCTTCAAATTGAAAGTGAAATTGAGCCCACATGAAGACAAAACTTGAAGGCCCAAAACCACATGATCCAAGATGCATTCAAGGGCTACAAGTGTCCAATTTTCGTGGGTATTTTTGGGGGAATTTTTTGAAGTTATTTTTGATATTTTTTTGGTGGGTTTTTAATGCTTTTGGGAGTTCCTAAGCTAGTATTACGGAATTGTGGGAAATAAACATCATGCATGCATGCATGCATGATAATGGTGCATAATTAGTACTTAGTGGGAAGTGTGGTAGAGGTTAATGTTTCAACCTCCACTAAGTCTATATATAGGAAAACTCTTGTATGGCCAAGGCATGTTAAGTTTGAATGAAATCAGAGTTTTCTCTATTGTGAGAGCTTCCTTTGGTTCTTAGGCAAAGAACTAATCGTGATCTTATCAAGGCAACTTGTGGCGATCGAAACCCCCATGACTTATCACTCACCCTCTCATCTTTCTTGAGTGTGGCGTCAATATCCTTCCCTACATCTGAATTTCAAGGCGATCCATTCCAAGGTGCTTATCATTTGGTATCAGAGCCTTGGCTCCTTGATTTTCAGGTTTGCGTTTTGTTCTTCTTCATTTGTGTTCTTGTTCATCTTTGTTAATCTCTCATCCATAGTATTCCATTGGTGTTTTCATTCTCCAACTCTATTTATCGCTTCTCTATTTGGGTCCTATACTCAAAAAAAAAAAAGGTTGAAAAAAAAAAGGTGTTACTTGAGTCATTGTGTTTTTTTTTACTGAAGAAAAAAAAAGGACAAAAAGGAAATTCGAGAAAAAAAAAAAGAAGGAAGATCGGCGAATTGAAAGGACCCAATATTTCTCTCATTACTCTTGATGGTTGCTGAATTTCTTGTTCTAACCGTTTATTTCTCTTGTTCTACTCATAATCTCTTGTTGGTTTCTTGCTCACTTGATTGTCTACTTGTTGTCTTGAGAAAATCGTTGATAAGGTTCTTTTCTTAAGGGCTTATAAAGGAAGCTGAGTGGATAAATTTGAGTGCAACCATGTGAGGCGAGTGGTGAGGTCTTTCTAACATTTCTTGTGTAATTTTCCTTGTCATCTTTTTTTTGTTGCAAGCATGAGTGGGGAAAACTCCCCTAGGCAAGATCCTAATAGGCTTCAAATGGAGGCGCTTACTCAACACTTTGAGAGAATGCTTCAAAGACAACTTGAAGGCTTACATGAAAGGATGGACCGACTTGAAGGAGGAAGAGTTTCCAACCATGGGGGAAATTCTAATCATGAAGAATCTCATCCGGGAAGTGACCTATTCTATAGTTCTCCAAGAGAAAGAAGGAGGCGTGAAGGGGGACGAAGACACGAAAGAGGAGGTAGAAACCATCAACATGAAGACGATCTAAGAGGGGTGAAAGTCAAGGTACCTTCCTTCCAAGGGAGGAATGACCCCGACACATATCTTGAGTGGGAAATGAAAATAGAGCAAATCTTCTCATGCCACAATTACCCTGATGCCAAGAAAGTGAAGGTGGCTGCCCTTGAGTTCACCGATTATGCTTTAATTTGGTGAGATCAAATGCAAAAGGAGAGAAGAAGGTATGGAGAGCACCCTATCAACACTTGGGGTGAAATGAAGACTTTGATGAGAAGGAGATTTGTGCCTTCCCACTACCATAGGGAGTTGCACAACAAATTGCAAAGACTCATCCAAGGGAGTAGGAGTGTGGATGAGTATTACAAGGAGATGGAGGTGGCTTTGATTAGGGCCAATATTGAGGAGGAAAGAGAAGCAACTATGGCTCGATTTCTCCATGGCCTAAACCGAGATATTGGAGACATTGTAGAGCTACAACATTATGTGGAGCTTGAAGACTTAGTTCATCAAGCAATGAAAGTGGAGCAACAATTAAAGAGAAAGGGCGTTATGAAAAGACCATCTTCTTCAAACTACTCTTCAAATTGGAAGGACAAGCCAAAGAAGGAGGGTTCCTCTTCTAATTCAAAGGAGGTAACAAGCGCTAAGAAGCCTTTTCCTACTACTACTTCTTCTACTTCTAAGAGCAGGGATATCAAGTGCTTCAAGTGTTTGGGAAAAGGACATATCGCATCCGAATGCCCGAATAAGAAGACTATGGTGGTTAGGGATAATGGGAGCATCTCTAGTGAAGAAACTTCTTCTCATTCTTCTTCTTCAAGCGATGAGGAACATGATGGAGCAGCCTATGCGCAAGATGGCGATCTCTTGGTGGTTAGAAGGTTATTAGGAAGTCAAGCCAAGGAGCATGAGGAGGACCAAAGAGAGAATATTTTTCATACTCGTTGCCTTATTCAAGGTAAAACATGCTCTATGATCATTGATGGTGGAAGTTGCACCAATGTGGCAAGCACTAGGTTGGTTACCAAACTCAACCTCAAGACTACACCGCATGCAAGACCATATAAACTCCAATGGCTAAGTAATAGTGGTGAATTGGTGGTGAATCAACAAGTGATGATTAATTTCTCCATTGGAAAATATGAAGATCAAGTTCTATGTGATATTGTACCTATGGAGGCAAGCCACATTCTTCTTGGAAGACCTTGGCAGTTTGATAGGCGAGCTCACCATGATGGATTCTCCAACAAGTTCTCATTTCTTCACAATTCCCACAAAGTCACACTTGTACCATTATCACCTAGGGAGGTTTGTGCGGATCAAAAAAAAATGCGAGAGAAAAGAGAAAAAGAAGAGTGAGAGCTTAAGAAAAAGAAAGGAGAGAATGAGGAAAAGAAAAGAGAGAATGAGGAAAAGAAAGAGAGAATGAGGAAAGAAAAGAAAAGAGAGAATGAGGAAAAGAAAAGAGAGAACGAGGAAAAGAAAGAGAGAAGAATAGAAAATTTGTTTGCAAGAGGAAGTGAGGTGAAGAGAGCTTATTTGACAAGGCAACCTATATTTCTTCTTTTATGCAAGGAAACTTGCTTGGAAACTAATACTAACTCCTTGCGCAGTGATGTTGTTGCTATTTTGCAGGACTTTGAGGATGTGTTTCCCCAGGAAGTACCTCACGGTTTGCCACCAATGAGGGGAATAGAACACCAAATGGACCTTATTCCTGGTGCTTCTCTTCCCAATAGGCCTGCCTATAGGAGCAACCCTCAAGAAACAAAGGAGATACAGAATCAAGTGGAGGAGTTATTACAAAAAGGATGGGTGAGAGAGAGCTTAAGTCCTTGTGCTGTACCAGTAATTTTGGTACCTAAAAAGGATGGATCATGGGGGATGTGCACGGACTGTAGAGCTATCAACAACATCACAATTCAGTATCGACATCCTATCCCTAGACTTGATGATTTACTTGATGAATTGCATGGTGCTTGCTTCTTTACTAAGATTGATTTGAAAAGTGGGTACCATCAAATTAGGATAAGGGAAGGGGATGAATGGAAAACTGCTTTCAAAACTAAATATGGATTGTATGAATGGTTGGTAATGCCTTTTGGGTTAACTAATGCGCCAAGCACTTTTATGAGGCTTATGAACCATGTTTTACGAGAATTCCTAGGAAAATTTGTGGTAGTATACTTTGATGATATTTTGGTATATTCCAAGAGTTTGGTTGAGCATGTAGCACATCTCAAATCTGTCTTGCATGTCCTTAGAAAGGAGAGACTGTATGCTAACTTAGAAAAGTGTTCTTTTTGCACTGATCATGTGGTTTTTCTTGGATTTGTCATAAGTTCTAAAGGAGTGCAGGTTGATGAAGAGAAGGTTAAGGCCATTAGAGATTGGCCAACCCCCAAAACTGTGAGTGAGGTTAGGAGCTTCCATGGGTTGGCAAGTTTCTATAGAAGGTTTGTGAAGGATTTTAGCACACTGGCAGCACCCCTAAATGAAATTGTCAAGAAAAATATGAGTTTTAAGTGGGGAGAGAATCAAGAAAATGCATTTCAAGCACTTAAGGACAAACTCACACATGCACCCATTCTTGCTTTGCCTGATTTTTCCAAATCATTTGAAATTGAATGTGATGCATCTCATGTGGGTATTGGGGCTGTTTTACTTCAAAATGGACATCCCATTGCATATTTTAGTGAGAAGATAGGTGGCGCCACTCTCAACTATTCCACTTATGATATAGAATTGTATGCACTTGTTAGAGCTTTGCAAACATGGCAGCACTATCTTTTGCCTAAAGAATTTGTTATTCATAGTGATCATGAATCTTTGAAGTATTTGAAAGGGCAGGGGAAGCTCAACAAAAGGCATGCCAAATGGGTTGAATTTCTTGAACAATTTCCGTATGTGATTAAGCATAAGCAAGGAAAGGTAAATGTTGTAGCAGATGCACTTTCACGAAGGTATAATTTGCTTGTTACACTTGAAACTAAATTACTTGGCTTTGAACATATCAAAGAGTTGTATGAACATGATAGTGACTTCTCTGAATTATATGCTGCGTGTGAAAAGAAATCACAAAATGGGTTTGTTAGGCATGATAATTACTTGTTTAAGAACAATAGACTTTGTGTGCCTAGAGGATCCATGCGTGAATTGCTAGTTAGGGAAGCACATGAGGGGGGTCTAATGGGACACTTTGGGGTTCAAAAGACCTTAGAAATGTTGCATGAACATTTTCATTGGCCACACTTAAGGCATAATGTGCAAAAATTTTGTGAAAAGTGCATTGTGTGCAGAAAAGCAAAATCTAAGGTATCACCTCATGGACTTTACACTCCTTTGCCTATTCCTGATTCCCCTTGGATTGACTTGTCTATGGATTTTGTTGTAGGGCTACCACGCACTCAAAAAGGTAAGGACTCCATTTTTGTGGTAGTTGATAGATTTTCTAAGATGGCACACTTCATACCTTGCCACAAAGTGGATGATGCAACTCATGTGGCAGATTTGTTTTTCAAAGAGGTTGTAAGACTTCATGGCATGCCTAGGAGCATTGTTTCAGATCGTGACACCAAATTCTTAAGTCATTTTTGGAGGACCTTATGGAACAAACTAGGAACAAAGCTTCTTTTCTCCACTACATGTCACCCTCAAACTGACGGCCAAACTGAGGTGGTAAATAGGACTCTATCTACTCTTCTTAGAGCAATTATTAAGAAGAACATTAAGTCATGGGAAGAATGTTTACCTCATGTTGAATTTGCTTATAATAGGGCTGTCCATTCTACTACTCAATTTTCCCCTTTTGAGATTGTTTATGGGTTCAATCCGCTAACACCTCTTGATTTGCTTCCTTTACCTAACACTTCTTCTTTAGTTCACAAGGATGGTCAAGCAAAGGCAGAATATGTGAAAAAGCTTCATGAGCAAGTTAAAGCTCAAATTGAGAAGAAAATGGAGCAATATGCGAAGAGAGCCAATAAAGGGAGAAAAAGAGTTGTCCTTGAACCCGGTGATTGGGTGTGGGTTCATATGAGAAAGGAAAGGTTTCCTGCCCAAAGGAAATCAAAGCTTCAACCAAGAGGAGATGGATCATTCCAAGTGTTGGAAAGAATTAATGACAATGCTTACAAAATTGACTTGCCCGGTGAGTATGGTGTTAGTGCAACATTTAATGTGGCTGATTTGCGTCCATTTGATGTAGGTGATGAAGATCTAAATTCGAGGACGAATTCACCTAAAGAAGGAGGGAATGATGTGGACCAAGGAGGGGATACAAGCTTACAAGACAAAGCCATAGAGGAAGAGGCATTGAAAGGAATTGGAGGACCCATGACAAGATCCAAGACTAAGAGAATGAAGCAAGCTTTGGAAGGCTTAATAATGGAGCTCAAGGATCAATGCACAATGGAGGCAACAACTAAATGGATCACATTCCTTCAAATTGAAAGTGAAATTGAGCCCACATGAAGACAAAACTTGAAGGCCCAAAACCACATGATCCAAGATGCATTCAAGGGCTACAAGTGTCCAATTTTCGTGGGTATTTTTGGGGGAATTTTCTGAAGTTATTTTTGATGTTTTTTGGTGGGTTTTTAATGCTTTTGGGAGTTCCTAAGCTAGTATTAGGGAATTGTGGGAAATAAACATCATGCATGCATGCATGCATGATAATGGTGCATAATTAGTGCTTAGTGGGAAGTGTGGTAGAGGTTAATGTTTCAACCTCCACTAAGTCTATATATAGGAGAATTCTTGTATGGCCAAGGCATGTTAAGTTTGAATGAAATCAGAGTTTTCTCTATTGTGAGAGCTTCCTTTGGTTCTTAGGCAAAGAACTAATCGTGATCTTATCAAGGCAACTTGTGGCGATCGAAACCCCCATGACTTATCACTCACCCTCTCATCTTTCTTGAGTGTGGCGTCAATATCCTTCCCTACATCTGAATTTCAAGGCGATCCATTCCAAGGTGCTTCAACCAAGAGGAGATGGACCATTCCAAGTGTTGGAAAGAATTAATGACAATGCTTACAAAATTGACTTGCCCGGTGAGTATGGTGTTAGTGCAACATTTAATGTGGCTGATTTGCGTCCATTTGATGTAGGTGATGAAGATCTAAATTCGAGGACGAATTCACCTAAAGAAGGAGGGAATGATGTGGACCAAGGAGGGGATACAAGCTTACAAGACAAAGCCATAGAGGAAGAGGCATTGAAAGGAATTGGAGGACCCATGACAAGATCCAAGACTAAGAGAATGAAGCAAGCTTTGGAAGGCTTAATAATGGAGCTCAAGGATCAATGCACAATGGAGGCAACAACTAAATGGATCACATTCCTTCAAATTGAAAGTGAAATTGAGCCCACATGAAGACAAAACTTGAAGGCCCAAAACCACATGATCCAAGATGCATTCAAGGGCTACAAGTGTCCAATTTTCGTGGGTATTTTTGGGGGAATTTTCTGAAGTTATTTTTGATGTTTTTTTGGTGGGTTTTTAATGCTTTTGGGAGTTCGTAAGCTAGTATTAGGGAATTGTGGGAAATAAACATCATGCATGCATGCATGCATGATAATGGTGCATAATTAGTGCTTAGTGGGAAGTGTGGTAGAGGTTAATGTTTCAACCTCCACTAAGTCTATATATAGGAGAACTCTTGTATGGCCAAGGCATGTTAAGTTTGAATGAAATCAGAGTTTTCTCTATTGTGAGAGCTTCCTTTGGTTCTTAGGCAAAGAACTAATCGTGATCTTATCAAGGCAACTTGTGGCGATCGAAACCCCCATGACTTATCACTCACCCTCTCATCTTTCTTGAGTGTGGCGTCAATATCCTTCCCTACATCTGAATTTCAAGGCGATCCATTCCAAGGTGCTTATCAGGATCCTATCCTACTCGCAAAATCCATACGAAAGAATACAACATGTACACATAATAAATCATAAGCATAAGTTCATCAAAGCATACTAAACATCCTAGTTTCTAAGCATGCAGTATAAAGTACCTTAAGCATACCCTTCACATATAAAAAATATTTTCAATGAATGTTTTCAAAACAATTCCATAAAGATATTACTTAAAAATACATCCATATCATATAGGGCCCTGTTGTGTACCACATATTGCGCGGATCACATATTGCGCGTTCCCTAATGAATTGGGGTAGCGAGCCACCAACCAATTAGAGCAGGACCCTTCCGTCCTACCGGAGCCATGACCTTACGTTAACATGCAGCCCGGATTTGTTTAACGACCCCCTTCCGAGTCGGGTACACAACTTCCAAAGTAAAATACTTATCATGCTTTTACATATATGCTAAGGAGTACTCCAAATCCACTCTTAAGGGACACACCACTCTTCAAGGGTGCTCATGATCCCGTAGGGACACACCACATAACATAAGGGGTGCTCTTGATCCCATACTTAGTGGAGTATCCTTTCAAGCATTTTATCATACACATCACATGCAATTCATAAAGGGTGCCCCATGGGCTATATTAACATGCTCATACATACATCATATTTCAACCATTTACACATACTTATATATGACAAGATTGGTCACATAAATCATATTCATGTCATAGGAAGTGGTAGCATGCTTCATGAGTTAATTGAGTTCTTCTTAACCCTAAACCTAAGGTTTTGGCCGAAAGTCAAGGGTAGAGGTAGCTTAGGTTTTTGACATCAAACATCCCATACAAACATCATATATATATACATCATGTATCATACTAAGCATAGCATACATCATGGGGTAATCAACTTTCACAAACCCAATATATCATGCCTTGGCCAAAAATCATGCTAGGGGAAATTAAGATTTCCAATCAAGTATTCCATTTAAACATCACATGCATATACATATTATCTTACTAAACATAATCATGTCTCGTAGAGTAGTTTCACCTTCACAATCCCTAATGTTCATGCCTTGGCCGAATATCACATACTAGGGAACCTTAAGATTTCCAAATCAAGCATTTCATTTAGACATCACATGCATATACATATCATTTTACTAAACATAATCATGTCTCGTAGGGTAGTTTAACCTTCACATACATTTCATGCAACATATTAAGCCTAGAATACATCCTAGGATAATCATGCACCCTAAACCCTAATTTTTCTAGGGTTGGCCGAGAGTCAAGGGTAGGGGAAACTAGGGTTCTTGAACTTATGTTTCACACAAACATTTACACAAACACTTTGTCTACACTACTAAACATGGATACATCATAGGAAACCATACAACCCTAAACCCTCTTTACTTCATGTTTTGGCCGAAACCTTATAGGGGGTTGATAGCCCCGAATTACTAGGTTAAAGTTGTCACGAAAGTTGGGACCATCAGATTTAGATGTGAATGAATAACTGGAAACCCTTTTTACAATCAAAAAAACTGAAAATGTAATATAGGGGCCACAGGTCGTATTTTTCTCGGGGCTAGTTGACGTTGTGTGATTCGCGCTTGTATTTAGGTGTCGTTTGTGTTTTAGGGTTTCAAATAAAGATTTGGGTTTGGGTTCAACTCGGATATGAAAGCACAAAGAAATTAAAGGAACTTAGCTAATAAGCTAAACAAGTCATGGCAATCAATAACTCAACCAATGGAAAAATTCTAAGTAACCAATCTTGGGAAACAATTTTGGTTTTAAAGCAAAATCCAACAAACAACTAACGTGAAGCAATTGGAATTGAACAAATGAATGATAAATATAACTCCAATGCAGAAATCAAATTTGCAAGTGTAATTCCAACTAATGGACTGAATTGACAATTTAAACTCCACTTAGATGCAAATCAAGCAAGCAACTAATGTCAACTGCAATGGAATTCAAATGCCAAGCTTTCTTGATACCAACTTCAGCAACTACAGTTAAACAAGCAAAATGACAGTGATACACAAATGGAGAAACTGATACGCACAACATGTGCAGGAATTTTAGAAAAAGAAACAGAATTCAGAAATGAATGATACACAGCAAGTTTATCAGAAATGCAGAACAATTCAGACCAACAAAGTGATCTAACTCAGTGCTGATGCTGAACCTGATACACTCTCAGAATTGCTGAACTAAAACTGCTAAAAATGAATTGATATGCAGGACACTTGACACACACGAAGGGAAAAGCTGAGCAGAAATGAAATTGTGCAGGGACTGAAACTGAAAACAGAGAGTTAACTAATACGCATGGGTTTTAACAGGAAATAAACTAAAATCTCAAACTAATGTTCACTAAATAAGTTCACTAACTAACTACTTGCCAAATTAACCCTAATTAAGCAGCAAACGAATTCAGAAACTGAAACTAGGTGGCTGATGTGAAAAGCAGAAACCAAAACAGAATTCAGAATCGAAATTACAGCTAATACAATGAAATTAGCTAATTCTAAGTCTCAATCTCTCATCTCAGCTTCGAATCCTTGCTGTCACTCAAGGATGAGCCTCCAATTGAGAAAGAAACGGTCCATACAAGTAAATTACAGCAACTAATTAAGAAATGCAGAAATGAAATTGCGACAGTAATAAAATTACAGCTACAACTCGAAATTGCAAATAGAAATCTAAACCCCAATCCTCCATTAGCTCACGATCTTCTTGGTTGTCAATCAAGAGCTGGCTTCGAACCCCTAGGCTCAGCAATTCACTGAGAAACTGAATTTGCAGTCGAATCGAGCTCAAATTTGTTCAAGAAGGAAAACCCATTCGAATTCTTCAACTCAGCCTTGTCTGATTGAAACGAAGGTGCGGGAATGATCCAAGCTTGTCCGAGAACCCCTCCAGATGGCTTGGACTGATGTAGAATCTGACAAAACCGAAATCGAATCCTTCAAATGCAAGGCTGCCGAAACCCTCAAACAACCCTGCTCTTGCCCAATTCCAAGCTGAAAACTCCACAAACTACTCTCCCTAGTGACCTCGACTTGATCTGATGAAGAATGGAGGTGGTCGCGCCCCTTGGATTGAAGAATTTAGCTAAGAACAGTGAAGAACAAAACGAAGAAGGAAGCTGCGGCGGAGACGCGACAAAGGCTGAAGCAGGGAAGCGTTTTGATTAAATACTTAATAATGGACGACCCAGATTGATTTGGTGAATCCAATGGCTGATCTTCATCTGATTGGAGCCAAACTTTAATGATGATGATCTGGGGTCAGGATCTGTCTTGTGGTAGCTCGGATCCTTCAGATTTGCAACGGATGGTCCAGATCAAGCTAATCTTTGAATGGATGATCTAGAGCCCTCCAAGCTTGATCCAACGGTTGATTTAGCTCTGATTGGGATGAAATCTTCAGATCTTGATCAGGGTGCTTGATCAACCCTTGCCCTAGCTCAGATTGCTTCGGATCGTCGCGGATGGCTCAGATCTAGCCGCTCTTGAATCGGACGGCCCAGATTAAATCATAGGCTTGATAATTCGATCCGGTCACTTTTGACTCGAGTTTGACCCAATATGCCCTAAGTCTTTGAACCTTTGATGCCTACAAAAATATATCAAGAATTTAGTGGCCAAATAATCCAATTTTATGTAAATTTGCAATTAAGTCCAAATTAAAGGGAAATTCTAAAACCTAGGGCAATTTCATAATTAAGAAATAAAAACATGGGTCAAATATGGATTTTAGCAATTAAAATAATCAACAAAAATGGTATCTATCAACTCCCCCACACTTAACCTTGAGCGTCTCGCGAAAACAGTAAACATGTATCCCCTAGATTTACTTAAGCATAATTAGAAACAAATGAAAAGAAATTACCTAAGGTTGTCAATTCTCATAAATCTAAGCTCTATGGATTAGTATCTTGTCCTTAAATCAACAACTTAGCCTTTTCATCCATCATGAGTCATTGAGATGAATTTAAATCACTAGCCTTTCATGGAAAATTTTGGTGGCGCTCTCCTTAAGTCCTAAGTTGATGATGGAAGTGGAGCTCACTCTTATACACATGTTTCTTGCACTACCATAGGCTTGCTTATTATCTACTCTCCACCATTAATCATGAATAGGATCAACATCTACAAAAACAAGTGAAAAGCATAGAAAAATGGTGAGAAATGGAGTAAAAATTAAGAAAATGGAAAAATTGATAAAGTGGGAGACTTGGTTGCTCAAAAATGTTTCCAATGTGCTTTGCCCCATCTTTACAATCCTCTAGTGATATCAAAAGTGTGATGGAGTAAATCTTGAGTAATTGCCTTTGATTTGGATGAAAACAACTCCATTTGATCTCAATGTGCCAAGTTTGCTAATTTTGTGCCAACCTTGCTTCTTTCACTCTTTTCTCAGATTTTTTTTTTCTTTCTTTCTCTCTAGTGAATTCAGAATGTAATGGAGCAGATCTTCAATTTGGATGAGAGTATCTTAACTTATTTATGGTCCCAAGTCAATGGTGTGCCAACTTGCTTCTTCTTTTCTTTTCTTATTTTCTCAAACTATTTTTTTTTTCTTTTTGCTTTTGTCTCAGCTTCCAAATTCTATTTTTGATCAGCTGTGATGTACTCAACATGCTTTGATGCATTTCCAAATTTTATTCCCTGATTCACAGCCTCGAAAAATCAAATTCAGCTTCAAGTTGACACAAGTTCTACTCAAAAACTGCATTTCTGTTTTATTCTTTTCTGCTGCCATTATTCCAGATTGTTTTCTGTATTTTCCTTCTTCTGATTTCAGCAGCTACTCGGCAGCTTTTCAAGTCTCTGATTTCTTCACATCAGTTAGCATATAGGAGTCGTTGAGCAAAAATGGCAGTGGACAACCTTGAAAAATCAAATTCAGCCTCAAGTTAACACTAGTTCTGCTCAAACTGCACTACTAATCTGATTTTTTTTTCGGCTGCAATTTTCAAACAGTCCTTCAAGATATTCATCACCTTGCAGCTTACCTGGAATCAGCTTGTATCATTTCAGTTGCTATCCTTGCAATTCAGCTCAGATTTTTCCAGTTTTCAGCTTGCAATGCAGTTTAGTCTCAGCTCTGCACTGATTATTTCCAGGTTTGTTTTTCAGCACTGCCTGATGAGGTTTCAGCATTTAAATTCAACTACCCTGCTGCTTTTCAAATTTCTGATGGCTGGCTGGTAGATAGACTTGTTCTGAATCCTTGTCAGCAGCCCTTGAAAACTCCATTTCAGTTGCAAGTTGGCACAAAACTGCTGCCATCTTCCAGATTTTTCAGCTTATGTTAAGCTGATGTTCAGCTTCAATTCAGATTTTACAACCTTCAATTCAGACTTGGTAGCAATCAAAATTCCAGAAATTGGATTTCGGCCATGGCACAGATTTTCAAATTTCTCCATTGCTTGCCTCTTGCTTCAATCCAGAATTCCTTACATTTCCAGCTTTTGTTCAGACCTTGCTCAAACTCCCTGCTTTATACAGCTGCACTTCAGCTTCTAGCATCATGTGGCCTGATTTCTATAGCAAAGAACAGCTTCCATCCAAGCAATTTTAACCAAGACA
The DNA here is from genome assembly GCA_024364735.1 of Boesenbergia rotunda. Classification (NCBI taxonomy): domain Eukaryota; kingdom Viridiplantae; phylum Streptophyta; class Magnoliopsida; order Zingiberales; family Zingiberaceae; genus Boesenbergia; species Boesenbergia rotunda. The sequence continues at coordinate 485,422 of JAGFNQ010000857.1, forward strand.
TGCTTCACAGATTTTTCTCCATTTTGGCAAAGAATTTTTTGTGCCATTTGCGTGCCATATTCCTTCTCATTGCAGATTTTTATATTGCATTCCATTTGTTTTCCTTGGATCTTCAAATGGTGAGCAAGAATCTAGATGCTTCAATTGTTGTCTTCCTTAACTACTTCTTCTTGCTTGATCTTGATACCAAACTCAACTAAATTGGCACATGAAAATTTTTTTTCGAATTGAAGTGCCTCCTTGATACCAAATCTTTCCAAAAAGCTAGTCACTCCCCCACACTTAAATCTTTGTCCGTCTCGGGCAAAATAACATCAAGAAACATCTCAAACAACAAGTCCATAGAAAAGTGAGGGTAAGAGTAAGAAATAAGTGAAGAAAAATGGAATGAACATGATTTTTGCCAAAATTTGATATGGAAAAGAAACAAAGTGATTAGTCTCTATAGATGTGATCCAATCATCGAAATATGATTTTGAAAGAACCTAAGCAAGTTCTAGAGCACAATGACATATGTGTATCACAAAAGTAAGGCTAATTCTCACTAGGTCAAAATAATTCATCCCAAGTCCTCAATTAAGAATCTAAAGCAAGTAGTACTCAAGTATCCAAGATTTCATCCATTAGCTCAAACCCTAAGTTTTAACAACCAAATTTAATTTATTTTCCAAAAGACTCTAAAATGCTATGGAATAACCTAGAGGGATACATTTATTTCTACTCATGTAAGAAACAAACTTCCAAGAGAACTAACATGCTTTTATTGACAAGGACTCAATTTAAAAGAAAATTCTACTTCTAAAAAGCATAAAAATGAAATATGCAATAAAAGAAAATACAAGAAGAAACAAACTCCCCTTTATTCTGGTGGACGGAGCCTATCAAGAAGCAGCCTCCATCGTGGTAGTGGAGGAGTCTGGGTGGCTGAGAGAGCTAGGACTCCCCCACACTTGAACTTCACAAAAAATTTCTCTGGTGGCCTAAGGCGATTCAGGTTCAAGAGCCATGTCAGAGGTGGAGTGCTTTGAATTAAAGTAAAATCATCTCCTCCTTCTTGATGCCTTTCAGAAGTCCTTCCAGGAGGTTGAAGTCTGTTCAGTTGGAGCACCCACTCCTGAAGTCTTCTGGACCCTGCAAAACAATGTAGTACCTCTCTCAAGTGTTCAGGGTCAGAAAGAAATGATATGAATTCAGTCTCTGCATTAAATGAATCCAAAACTGCATCATATTCAATTAAATCAAATTTTGGTACCTCAATGAAATTTTCAAAATTATTTCCTACAAAGTTTGCATCCAAAAACTCATCACAAATAAAGACATCAATTTCTGGCATATCAATAGAAATTTCACAATTATTTTCAATCAAGGGTGTATCAAGCAATATGTCACAGCCAATAAAATCAATCTCAGATATTTCCATAAGTTTTTCACATTCAACCTCAGCATAAGATATAGCAAGAGATTCATCAAAATAAATAACATCCATTTCAGGCACTTCTAAAAATTTTTCACTATCCATATCCACAAAAGATGTATTAAGTGATTCATCATAACAAACTACATCAATTATAGGTGCCTCTAAAATTATTTCGCAATCCAAATTTACAATAGATGTATCAAGTAATGCATGATGACTAAGGAAATCAATATTTGGTACCTCTATTGGATTTTCACAAGCAATTACTACACAAGGTATATCAATAAATTCATCAGAATCAATAAAGTCAGCACTAGGTACCTCACTGCATTTTTTTGAACAAAGAGGAGAAATACTTACCTGAGCGTGCTGGAGAATACCTGGAGGTTCTAAAAGAGTAGATGTATCCATGGCCTCCTCCTGGTCAAGTACATGCTCCTCTACAGGTTCAGGTTCTGGTGGACACTCAACGAAAACAGGTGATCCTTGGGTGCTTGCTTCCACCATGCAAGTCTCTACACTTTCTGGTTCATCTTCTGAATCTTCTAATGTACCAGTAAATTGTGGTGGTCCCTGGGGCTTAGTGCAATCCCCTACACCTATGGAATCATCCTCTATGCATTCTTCTTCTGTGATATCTGCAACAACAACATTAGAAAAATTAGGAGCATCAATAATGCTATCATCAGAAAATAAAAGTCTAGAATGGTCCTGTGGAGCTTCAGTTTCTTCTTCTTGAGCTGAAAAATTTGGCAATGGATTTTGAATAGGAATCTCCGGAGGGATGCATGCTGTAGGTGCCCAATATTTGATGAGTACTTCATCTTCTTCTTCTTCTAAAATTTTAAGATCACTTGAAGGACTTGGCCCTGCACTATGGTCACCTTGAACTGATATAAATCCAACTCCGGGGCTCTCAGAATTAAAAGTAGCTTGAGAAGCTAATTGTTCTGATCCTTTGGCTTGCCTTTGTTGCTCTTGTTGTTGATATAGTAGAACTTGTTGAAACATCTCCTCCAACCTTTGTTGTTGAGCCTCATCCCAATCAGGATCATCAAATCCTCCTTGGTTAGTGTGGAACCCCTGTTGGTCTTGAAATGGAACATAAGGTTGCTGAAGTCTAGGAGGAGGCTGTGCATTCTGAAATGGAAACTGTTGGGGCTGCTCAAATGGATGAAATGACTGATTAAATTGCTGAAAACTTGGCTCAAAAGTTGGTGGAGATGGCTGAAAATTGTAGCCCTGAAAATTTTGGATCTGAGGTTGAGATTGTGGTGGTGAACACTGAAATTGAGTGGGCTGAAAATTCTGGTTGCAAGGGTCAAATTGCTGTGGAAATTGTAATGGTTGCTGGAAATTCAAATTATCTTGGTACCCTTGCTGAATTCCTTGAAAAGGTGCTTGATCTTGTTGATAATGTGGCTGAAAGTTGGGCTGAAATTGCTGAAATTGGGGCTGAAAATCTTAGAATAATGGCTGCCCATTCTGAAAATTCTGGAAATTTGGTTGAATTGGCTGAAAATCCGGCTGAAATTGTTGGAATTGCTGTGGTTGCTCGAATTTTTGTAATGGTGGCTGAAAAAATTGATTGGGTTGCTCAAAAACTGAAAATTGGGGCTGCCCATTATGAATTTGTTGGAAATTTGAGTAGGGCTGTTGGAAATCTTGCTGTGGTGGCTGGAATTGCTGGAAAGGTTGAAATTGTGGCTGAGGTGGCTGAATCGGCCTCTGGTAAGTGGATGACTGAGCTTTATGTTTTTGTTGATTTACCAACTCCTTACACACATTTTTTAACTCCTCCAGTGCCTCGTTTATCTCTTTACAGAACTTTGGTGACCACATTTTGATCTTGCAACCCTGTCACAAAACAAACAAGAAAAATGGCAGCAACCGTATACAAATGATAAAGCAACAGAAAATAGAACCCAATGATATGTCAAAAAGTATATAAGCAAAAATCAAACAAATCAACTAGTTGCTTCCCCGGCAACGGCGCCAAAAAATTTGATAGCCTCGAATTACTAGGTTAAAGTTGTCACGAAAGTTGGGACCATCAGATTTAGATGTGAATGAATAACTGGAAACCTTTTTTACAATCAAAAAAACTGAAAATGTAATATAGGGGCCACAGGTCGTATTTTTCTCGGGGCTAGTTGACGTTGTGTGATTCGCGCTTGTATTTAGGTGTCGTTTGTGTTTTCGGGTTTCAAATAAAGATTTGGGTTTGGGTTCAACTAGAATATGAAAGCATAAAGAAATTAAAGGAACTTAGCTAATAAGCTAAACAAGTCATGGCAATCAATAACTCAACCAATGGAAAAATTCTAAGTAACCAATCTTGGGAAACAATTCTGGTTTTAAAGCAAAATCCAACAAACAACTAACATGAAGCAATTGGAATTGAACAAATGAATGATAAATATAACTCCAATGCAAAAATCAAATGGGCAAGTGTAATTCCAACTAATGGACTGAATTGACAATTTAAACTCCACTTAGATGCAAATCAAGCAAGCAACTAATGTCAACTGCAATGGAATTCAAATGCCAAGCTTTCTTGATACCAACTTCAGCAACTACAGTTAAACAAGCAAAATGACAGTGATACACAAATGGAGAAACTGATACGCACAACATGTGCAGGAATTTAAGAAAAAGAAACAGAATTCAGAAATGAATGATACACAGCAAGTTTATCAGAAATGCAGAACAATTCAGACCAACAAAGTGATCTAACTCAGTGCTGATGCTGAACCTGATACACTCTCAGAATTGCTGAACTAAAACTGCTAAAAATGAATTGATATGCAGGACACTTGACACACACGAAGGGAAAAGCTGAGCAGAAATGAAATTGTGCAGGGACTGAAACTGAAAACAGAGAGTTAACTGATATGCATGGGTTTTAACAGGAAATAAACTGAAATCTCAAACTAATGTTCACTAAATAAGTTCACTAACTAACTACTTGCCAAATTAACCCTAATTAAGCAGCAAACAAATTCAGAAACTGAAACTAGGTGGCTGATGTGAAAAGCAGAAACCAAAACAGAATTCAGAATCGAAATTACAGCTAATACAATGAAATTAGCTAATTCTAAGTCTCAATCTCTCATCTCAGCTTCGAATCCTTGCTGTCACTCAAGGATGAGCCTCCAATTGAGAAAGAAACGGTCCATACAAGTAAATTACAGCAACTAATTAAGAAATGCAGAAATGAAATTGCGACAGTAATAAAATTACAGCTACAACTCGAAATTGCAAATAGAAATCTAAACCCCAATCCTCCATTAGCTCAAGATCTTCTTGGTTGTCAATCAAGAGCTGGCTTCGAACCCCTAGGCTCAGCAATTCACTGAGAAACTGAATTTGCAATCGAATCGAGCTCAAATTTGTTCAAGAAGGAAAACCCATTCGAATTCTTCAACTCAGCCTTGTCTGATTGAAACGAAGGTGCGGGAATGATCCAAGCTTGTCCGAGAACCCCTCCAGATGGCTTGGACTGATGTAGAATCTGACAAAACCGAAATCGAATCCTTCAAATGCAAGGCTGCCGAAACCCTCAAACAACCCTGCTCTTGCCCAATTCCAAGCTGAAAACTCCACAAACTACTCTCCCTAGTGACCTCGACTTGATCTGATGAAGAATGGATGTGGTCGCGCCCCTTGGATTGAAGAATTTAGCTAAGAACAGTGAAGAACAAAATGAAGAAGGAAGTTGCGGCGGAGACGTGGCAAAGGCTGAAGCAGGGAAGCGTTTTGATTAAATACTTAATAATGGACGGCCCAGATTGATTTGTTGAATCCAATTGCTGATCTTCATCTGATTGGAGCCAAACTTTAATGATGATGATCTGGGGTCAGGATCTGCCTTGTGGTAGCTCGGATCCTCCAGATTTGCAACGGATGGTCCAGATCAAGCTAATATTTGAATGGATGGTCTAGAGCCCTCCATGCTTGATCCAACGGTTGATTTAGCTCTGATTGGGATGAAATCTTCTGATCTTGATCAGGGTGCTTGATCAACCCTTGCCCTAGCTCGGATTGCTTCGGATCGTCCCGGATGGCTCAGATCTAGCCGCTCTTGAATCGGACGGCCCAGATTAAATCATAGGCTTGATAATTCGATCCGGTCACTTCCGACTCGAGTTTGACCCAATATGCCCTAAGTCTTTGAACCTTTGATGCCTACAAAAATATATCAAGAATTTAGTGGCTAAATAATCCAATTTTATGTAAATTTGCAATTAAGTCCAAATTAAAGGGAAATTCTAAAACCTAGGGCAATTTCATAATTAAGCAATAAAAACATGGGTCAAATATGGATTTTAGCAATTAAAATAATCAACAAAAATGATATCTATCAGGGGTTCAACCCTTATTTTTGCCATCACAACATGTAGGGAAAACAACATATAAGTATACCCTAAATTCCAAGGGGTCTTCTCATGCATCAAGGAGTAACCAAAGTCTCCCCCTTGGGGGTGGCCGTGTAGCGACCCGCCTTCTCTGACTTAGACGGATCGTTACTTTTGTCTACTTCTTGGCTCTAATGCACGACTAAGAATGCGGAAATCTTTTTTTTTCTTTTAAATCCCTCTAGGGATTATATTCTAACTCTAATAGTCATGCATGATACCATGGCACAACTCCTTTCTCTAAAATTCATAAAGAAAATATTTATTGAAACTCACCCTGCCCAACTTCACTTTGCGGCACCAGTCGACTGCTATGTGGCAGTCGACTGGTACCAGGCGACTGACCCTTGGCAGTTGCCTGGTGCACCGAACAGAAGCTGCTGTTCGATAGGGCAGTCGACTGGTCCTGTACCAGTCGACTGGCACCAGTCGACTGATACTGAACCAGTCGACTGGCATGCCTGAAATCTGAAATTCAGAATCTGAAATTCATCTCCAAACATCCACCAAACACATACTTTCGAGCCATACAAAATCATGACACCATTTCTATACCCTATACTAGTTTTCTAAACAGTTTAGCCAATCAAAACGAATCCATAAACTTGAAATTAGGACTTTTGCAAGATTTAGCAAGTTATGAAAATCTATATAAACTTTAGGCTAGAGTTTGTACCAAACTTAACTTCTAACCATTTAAACTCATCATGCAAGATTCTATAACATTGCTAAAGCATTATGAAATAAGAAAGCGACTTTTCTAAACATATTTAAGCAATAAAACTTGATTCAAAGGAGAACTAGTACTATCTTGGCACATGCATCAATATCTTCAACAAAGTATCAATATTTCAAACTACTCACACTTCTGTTCATCCAATGCAATCATAAGGATATGTATGCTAAATGAAATGGCATGGAATCTTTATTCTACGAAATTGAGCATGTAAAACTATCCAAAGCTTAAAAGTTCGCTAAACTCCATAAAGCAATAACTCGGAATTTGAATAAACTTAAACATTATAATTCAAATAACTAAATTGTCTTGTCTCAAGGATCTCTCCAAGCTCAGCCACCACACACACTTTGCTCAGCACCGCCTCATCGCCTTCCTTCAGAATTGCTTGCCTTTACCTTTATCTGCAGTAAGAGGAAATGCAACTAGTAAGCAAAAAGCTTAGTAAGTACTATCTAGCTCACAAAATCTCGATATGTGCAAACATGCTTCTTGAACAATATGAACATCACATGAGATACTTATATGCTTGAAAGAAAAACACTAAAACATGTATAACTCAAAACATGCATACTCAAGCATTAATAAATCCCAACTTGCTTTTCTTGGCTCAACTTGAAACTTTAGCTATTCTTTAACTTTTTGAAAACTCTTTAAACTTTAGAAACTTTGCTAAAGCATATACTTGAAAATAATAATCACTTGGATCCACTGAAGACGTAAGTACCATCTCATATGCGCGTTCCCTAAAAGGTTGGGGTAGCGAGCCACCAATCCTAATAGAGCAGACCTTGGTCTACCAGGGCCAAGACCTTGGAATTGGACACCTGGATTTCTTTAACGACGCCCTTGGACGCCGGGTACTGGCCTTAGAAAATAAAATAGCTTTTCTTTCTTTTCTTTCTTATCTGTAAATGCCTTGGCATTTTCTCGAGCACCTTGCGTGCTAAAATTCCTAAGTCTTGACTTTTGGGGATTTCTTAAGGCCTTGGCCTTTTCTTTTCTTATCTTTATCTTCTCTTTTCTTTTCTCATAGCTTTTCTTGGACCCTAAACTCACATAGGGTACTTAATCGAACATATATAAGCATATAATGAACTAAGATCACATGCAAAAACTCAAACAAAAAGGAAATATCTCTTTTAAAAACTTTTAAGGGAAATTCTTGCGGAAAAACCGCCTCTTACTGCAGGTGAGCAGTACTTACATTGATATCTTGGACTTACAACCAAGAACGGCGTCGGAGGTTCGGGAGAAACTTGAGATCTCGGAGAATTCTTCGCGCCTACGCGTTCTCCTCGTCGCGGGGATCCCGAATATAGGAATATCTCTCGGAGGAGAGCCTGGCCGGCCCTCATGGCCTTGATGTTGGTTGGCGTCGCCCAAGAGAGGAGAGGGAGAGGCTGTCTCGCGCGGCTAGGGTGAGGAAGAGAGAAATCCAAAAATCTAATTTCCTCTCTTAACTTATCTATTTATACTATTTTTATGAAAAGAATCGTAACTACTCTATAAATATATTTCTCTCCACCTTTCGTTGTGCTTGATACCCTAGCCCAGCCGGTCGCGCTCGCGCCTGGTCTCTTGGTGGTTGCGGGTTCGAACCCCCTGTTGCCCTTAAATGTTTTTCTTTTTTTCTTTTTTTTAAAATACTAAACGGACTCGGAAAATTCCATAAAACTATTCTAAAAATTCCTAAAAATATCTAGAATATTTCTAAACCATTTTTAAATAATTCTAAGGACTTTAAGAACTAAAAATGGGAATTTTGGGGCGTTACAGGCTGAAACCTACTCAAGGGTGAAACCCTAAAATTTTGTTCATAACATCATGAAGGAAACAACATATACATATACCCTAAGTTCCAAGGGTCTACTCATGTAACAAGAAGTAACCAAGGTCTCCTCTAAGCGGGTGGCCGAAACTCACTAAAGGGGAAAGATCCCCATTTTAGAAAACTACAAGGAGAAGAACTCATACAATAACCATTACACTGCAGGCGAGGGGATACTTTCATCCTTTCGCTTGAATTTCTCCTTCTTTTACTCCTTAGGGTACCCTTGGTTGAAGGAGAGGTGAGAATTTCCCTTGTTAGACTTCTCTAGCACTCTTGGCCCTAGTAGGGGGCAATATCCTTGAATGGTTGCTCTTCCTTCCAATTCCCTAGGGTTAGAACCCTAGGGTGCACTTTTCGAAAATGAAAAGGGGGAAGAAGGGCTCTAGGTTTTCGAAAATTGAAGTGGGGAAGAAGAAGAAGAAATGTAACTTCTTTCTCCCTCTCTTATTTATACTCTTCTCATGAAGGGGCATGTCTCTTCACTTCCCTAGCTTTAACAAACATGTTTCTTATTCTCTCAACATGAAACATGGCTTAGTGCAATGGTTAAGACATTGTTAGTGCACCTATGAGGTTCAAGATTCAATCCTTGCTTCCTCCTTTCTACATTTTCTTTTTATCACATTTTGCACTAATCCACATCTAAGCCCATTAAGTCAAGCCCATCATGAAATTTCATAATAATAATGTTCCATGAATTCATAATATTTCATATGGGAAAATTTTGGGGTGTTACAATCTCCCCCTTGGGGGTGGCCGAAACATGCACAAGGGACAACTCCCATTTTCGAAAAAAAAGAAAGAAGAAGGAATCATGCAACAACAATTACACTGCAGGCGAGGGGATACTTACTTCCTTTCGCTTGAAATTCACCTTCTCTAAATCCTTAGGGTACCCTTGGTTGAAGGAGGGGTGAGAGTTCCCCTTGCTAGAACTTCTCTAGGACCCTTGGCCCTAGTAGAGGGCAAGATCCTTGGATGGGGTTTTCTTCCTTCCAATTCCCTAGGGTTAGAACCCTAGGGTGTATTTTCGAAAAAATGCAAAGGAGAAGAGGGCTTCTAGGTTTCGGTGGGGAGAGTGGGGAAGAAGAAGAATGAAAGTTCTTTCTCCCTCTCCCTCCCTCCTCTCTTATTTATACTATTCTCATGAAGGGACATGTCTCTTCACTTCGCTAGCTTTAAACCCTAAACCTTATACCACTTCTTTTCAATGGTACCAGTCGACTGCTAAATAGCCAGTCGACTGGTGTCGGCCACAGAAACTTTCTGTGCCCGGCACCAGTCGACTGGCCTCATGGCAGTCAACTGGTGCATCGAACAGAAACTTTCTGTTCGATAGGGCAGTCGACTGGTTCTGAACCAGTCGACTAGCATGCCTGAAAACCTGCATTTCAGACCTGAAATCCATCTCCAACGATCCACAAAACATATACTTTCAAGATATACAAAGACATAACTCCATTTCTATACTCTACACTAGTTTTCTAAACATTTTAGCAACCCAAAACAACCTCATAAACTTGCAATTAGGACTTTTGCGGAAGTAAATAAGCTATCAAAATATGTGTGAACTCTAGACTAGAGTTTGTACCCAACTTTGTCTCTATGCAAGGTTTAAACAAAATCATTCATTCTACCAATTCCAAACACCAAAATATCATGACATTTCATAATAATGTTTCATGAATTCCTAACATTACATATGGGAAAAATTGGGGTGTTACAATCCCCCGTACCTTATAAAAAGTTCGTCCCGAACTTAAAACAGTTCCGGATACTTTAATCGCATTGCCTCCTCTCGTTCCCAGGTGGCTTCTTCGAATTGCTCGTTCCGCCACAGAACCTTTACTAAGGGTACTTCTTTGTTCCATAGATTTTTGACTTCCCGATCTAGGATCTGAATAGGTCGGCGTTCGGAACTTAGGTTCTCTTGGTCTTGTACTGGTTGGGGCTCTATCATTTGATTCACATTAGAGGTACATTTCCTGAGCATTGATACATGGAAGACATTGTGGATAGCCGACATTTCTGGCGGTAGCTCCAGTTCGTAGGCCACTTTGCCTACCCGTCTCAGGATCTGGTACGGTCCCACATATCGTGGACTCAGCTTCCCTCTCTTCCCGAATCTCATCACCCCTTTCATAGGGGCCACTTTAAGGAATACTGAATCCCCAACATCAAACTCTAGTGGTTTCATCTATAATATCAGTCTGGAGTCCCATCTCCTTCTTTTCACCACTCTCAAGCCAGCATATAGGAGATCTGCATTTCCTTCCGTATAGTGCTTCATACGGTGCCATCCCGATAGTAGCCTGATAACTGTTGTTATAAGCAAACTCTGCCAGGCTCAGGTATCGACACCAGCTTCCCTTGAAGTCCAAGGCACAAGCCTATAACATGTCCTCTAATATCTGATTCACTCTTTCAGTCTGCCCGTCAGTCTGGGGGTGAAAGGCCGTACTGAATTTCAGCTTCGTGCCAAGAGCCTTCTGCACGTGTCCCTAAAAATCTGAAGTAAATCGACTATCCCGATCAGAGATAATGGTCTTGGGAACCCCGTGTAGTCGGACAATTTCCTTGACGTACAGTTGAGTCAACTGCTCTACTGAGTAGGTCATCCTGATAGCCAGAAAATGGGCAGACTTGGTTAGCCTATCCACAATAACCCATATACCATCATATCCGTTCGTTGTTCTAGGCAGCCCTGAGATGAAATCCATAGAGATGTCTTCCCATTTCCACTTGGGGATCGACAGAGGTTGCAGAACTCCTCCAGGCCTCTGGTGTTCTGCTTTGACCCTCTGGCAGGTCAAACATATACTGATATAGTGGGCTACATCTCGCTTCATACCGGACCACCAAAACTTGCTCTTCAGATCTTGATACATCTTGGTAGACCCAGGATGCATCGCATAAGGCGTTCTGTGAGCTTCCTCGAGGATTCTTGTCCGTAAGTCGGAGTCGTTGGAGACACATAATCGATCCCGAAGATATAAAACTCCGCTGTCCGAAATCCGAAATCCATCGTCCTTGCCTTCGAGAACATCTTGAATGATTCTCTAAAGACTCGGATCATGATTCTGCTTTTCCAGAATATCGTCGAATAATGTCGGCGTAATTATCAGGGTGGACAGCTGTCCTGATATGATTTCAATCCCGTAATTCATAATTTCTTCCCCTAAGGGTTGTGACAAAGCTGATAAAGACATCAAAGCAGCACATGATTTTCTACTAAGAGCATCGGCTACCTTGTTGGCTTTTCCCGGATGGTACAGGATCTCACAATCATAATCCTTGACCAATTCGAGCCATCTGCGCTGTCTCATATTCAAATCTTTCTGGGTGAAGAAATATCGCAGACTCTGGTGATCTGTATAAACTTTACACTGAGTTCCATATAGATAGTGCCTCCATATTTTCAGCTCAAAGACTACCGCTGCTAACTCTAAGTCATGGGTAGGGTAGTTTCTTTCATGTTCCTTCAGCTGCCTAGAGGCATAGGCAATTACCTTCCCATTTTGCATAAGCACAGCTCCGAGTCCCAGTTTGGATGCGTCGCTGTACATATCGAAACCCATATCGCTTTCTGGAAGAGTCAATATCGGAGCGCTAGTCAGCCTCCTTTTCAGTTCAGTAAAGCTCTTCTCACATTCATCGGTCCATACTGTTGGTGCAGGAAGCACCATATCGAACCTTGTTTTGATATTGGCAAAGGATTCAAAGTTAAGTTTGTTTGTGATCTAACAATATTCACTGAGTGTGCAGGATACAAAGTCCTAGCGAAGGACTGCTAGACACCTGGCGAAGGAATGCCAGGATACAAAACCCTAGCGAAGGACTGCTAGGCACTAGCGAAGGACTGCCAGTATCCAAGCCCTAGCGAAGGACTGCTAGGCAACTGGCGAAGGACTGCCAGTATCCAAGCCCTAGAGAAGGACTGCTAGGCAACTGGCGAAGGACTGCCAGCATCCAAGACCTGACAAAGGACCGTCAGGCAAAAGTCCAACCAGAGGAACGGTTGGCATCAGGTAAATTCTCCCGAGAGGAGTAGGTGAGGACGCGTTCCCCGTCGAGGGAACAGTAGGCGTCGGTTCGACCTAGGGCTCCATTTTGGAGACCAAAGTCAGAACCAAGACAGCTAAGGCTGTATAAACAAATATTTTATTGCTTTATTATGTTTTGGACTAACCCTGGATGCAGGACCAAAGGAAGGAGTGTCTGCTGCTCAGATAGCCTCAAAGGAATGAGGTAGTAGCTGAGTAGGGCGCCTGGAGTGTCCCGGGCGCCCCCAAGGTGCATACAAAACAAGTAAAGAGAAAAAGGGTTCAAATAGATGCTGGGCCGGGCGCCCCCGTGCTCCCGGGCGCCCCCAGCGTCCCGGGCGCCCCCATGCGCATGCCTCGAACCAAAAGCCCTCGAAGCCATGCGGATAATGTTTGACCCGGTCAATCCGGGCGCCCCGAGCGCTCTAGGCGCCCCGGTCAAAGCGGATCCAGAGGATCAGACGCGACCGAGACTTTGGCAGATCAAAGGCCACGTGGGGGCGCCCCCGACGTCCCGGGCGCCCCCAGGCCCTATATAAAGGACCCTCGACCAAGGCTTCAAGTGATCAATTCTTTCAACGCCTCAAAGCTCTTCTGCTCTCGCGCCTTGCTCCGGAAACTCTCCAAATCGAGCCGACGATGTCCTGCTGCCCCGAATCAATCGATCTACTCCGGACGTTGGTAAAAGAGCTAGTTTAACGTTTACTGTACTTAATTCTAATTCTGTAATCTTTTGTAAACGATTTTGGGCCTGATATAGAATTGCCCAAAGTAAACGGTCAACGACTGTGGGCCTTGGAGTAGGAGTCGACACAGGCTCCGAACCAAGTAAAAACGACTGTGTCTCTGTGTTTTCTTTTTATTTTCCACTGTGCACCAACTCTTAATTTTCCGAAAGAAAGAATACCGATATTCACCCCTCCTCTATCGGTTCTATCGATCCAACAAGTGGTATCAGAGCGGGGTAATTCAAACTTCGTGCAACCACCAGTTTGAAAATTTTTCGGATTTATGAATTTTTTTTATTTCTTTTCTTTTTCTTTAATCGAGGTGGTGCAACACCACTCGATCGTTATTTCATATAAACAATATCTGTAGGTGTATTTATTAAAACTAACAAGTCTGATTTGATAAAACGAACAATTTTTGAAAACGAACAATTTCCATATAAATAATATCTGTAGGTGTATAATACTTGCCATCTTTCCTTTTTGTGTCTTTAGTATCTGTAGGTGCCTTTTTCAATTTTGAATTTTCATATTTTCACCATAAGTCTGATTTGATAAAACGAACAATTTTTGAAAATTTGTCATAATTTTTTTTTATTTTAATATTTTCCTCGAAATTCGTGCTACTTTAATTCGAGCAATTTTTTTTAAACGTTAACTTCTTACTTTTTCATTATTAATCAGAATTGACAAAATCAATATTTTTCAAAAATTTGTCATAACTTATTTTTATTATTTTATTATTATTTCGCCTCGAAATTCGTGTAATATTTTTTTTGGCTATTTCTTCCTTCTCCCGCACTACTAATCCAAGACCAAGTCTTGGTACACTTTTGTTATTTCTTTTGTGTGCAAGGATTAAACTAAATGGCCAACCACGAGTGGAACAGTGTCCGTCCACTACTATTCTCCGGCGACAACTTCAAGTTTTGGAGATGTCAAATGGAATCCCTTCTGAAGGCCCACATGGACTTATGGCGGATCATCCAAACGGGATTCTCTCTTCCCGTAGAAGATGAGTTATCCATCGAATGGGACAAACTGGATGAACAAACCCTCAACCAAATCGAGACCGATGCAAGGGCAACAGCAATCGTACAATGTGGCCTAACCAAGGAGCAACTCGAACTAGTAGGTCCATTCAGATGTGCCAGAGAAATTTGGTAGAAACTAACCAATCTACACGAAGAGAGCTCCGAAATTGAGATATTAGAAGAGTTAGCACCTGACTGCGAACTCGAGCCAGAGTCAGAAGACGAATTGACTAAGACAAAAATGGTAACCAATCTCGAATCCTTTTTTGAATTACAATTAGATAATCAGACAAATATTATAATGGTCGAGGAAGGTATAATTTCTAGTGCAGGGAAAGCTCCAAGAGAACCACCAAAGAAGAAGATTCAACCTGTACCTGAGTCCAACTCAGACTCAGAATTTGACGACAATGAAGGAGATCAAACCAAACCGGTCCGATCAGCTCATGATCACTACAAGATACTAAAGACACAAAAAGGAAAGATGGCAAGTATCAAGGGGGAGATTCCCAAACGGGAATCAAAAGGTAAATTTATGGTATTTGAAAATCTAATATTTACCTCAGAGAACGTAATTAATTCATACAAATTAGTTAAGTTTAATATGTCAAAAAATTTAATTTACAACCATGCTGATTTTAATAAACCAGAGTTTTATTTCGATTATCATATAACTTAGATCAATTTTTTTTTGTTTGCTTTAATTGTATGTTGTTTTTTTGATTTTTTATTTTTATTTTCTGCTTAAAATTAGGATTGGTTAGTTTAAGGACTAACCTGATTAATTGAAACTTGAACAACATAGTATTGGGTGGAGGTGAGATGATAGTAAGTTATGGAAGCCATCTTGGCGGAACTAGCCGAAGCTACCGATCCAAGACCCAAACTAGTTAGACCAGAATTTACCAAAAAATAATTTTAAAGATGCAATTTCATTAAAAGGCTTTGTCAAGGAAGGACTGCTAGGCAACTGGCGAAGGACTGCCAGTATCCAAGCCCTAGCGAAGGACTGTTAGTGATATGAGAGAAGTGTCCTAAGGCAATCGCCTTATGATTGTAAAACATTTATATCAATAAATGATAATTCACTATTTGAGTATACATGCTTATGTATTTGATTGGGATCTTAAACTCATCTACTGAATGTCCGCAATACAACTCACAGCATAAGAGAATTTGTGATGAGATCACAACTAGTGATTATCTCTAAATGCGCAAATGTGAAGTATTGAAAATATCCCTAGTCGATGAATTGATAAAAACGGACACTATCAATTCTGTTGAGACTAGCATGGGTTATTCTCTAATCAGCTGATTCTCACTGGCTGGTGACATTGGGATGTCCGGAGATAAACATGGATGCTAGTTAAGGGAACTAGTTCATTGGAGTGACTAGCTGTAAGACTTCATATGGGAATCTACATGTAGATATGTCAATGAAGATCTTACTGCGGCTTAAGTGCGATGTTCCTTTGACTTGCGGTGTTCAAGTCATCTTGGTCATGGAGACTTATACTTTGACATCTTAAGCAAGCATCTCCAAGGAGGTGTGGACCCAGGATGATCGGGTGTAAGCCGAAGTGCCCGAAGATGTTTGAACAGCCTACAAAGGATTCACCACTCCTTGCGAGGAGATGTATACCCAGGCCTATCGTCGGATTGTTACTCAAAGCCTCTGGCCAGAGCATATCATGTTTAGAGTGAGAGTCTCTAAAATACATGAGAGTAATTAGAAATCCAAAGGACGAGTAAGACATTACTTGGGCTAGGTGTGACGTAGTCAGCCTAGTGGGGACTGACACCATTGACCGTGTCCTGAACCAAGTGGGTATAAGGTGGTGAAGGGAATGGGGTACGATTCATTAGAGCTGCTGAAGGGTTTCAGAATAATTTCTTCTGAGGTCAAACCGTTGATCTTTCGATTAATTGGGGATCATGATGTACTACTAGGTGCCACTCATGATCGTTCTATAATCAGTTAATTATAGACGGCCAACATAAATTGAAAGCCTATTTAGTCACACGCACTACGAGTAATCCGAGGGATTTAAAACGAGTTGAAAATTGGATTTTCCGATCAAGAGAAATAAGTCGAATCTGAGTTAGTCAGAGGCGCAATGGAAGCTAAAAATGGCTAAGTCTTTTGAAGGCTTTTTTGGGCGAATTAAATGAGTTTAATTCGCGGCGGTCCGGGTTGGTTTGGCCGGCCAAAGAGGGTGCCAAACCCCTCTTTGGTGGCCGGCCAAATAGAGGAGAATAAACCAATTTAATTGGTTTAATTAATTAAATAAATCTAGTACGATTTATTTTATAAATTATGGATAAATAAATTTGTATAAAGAAATTTATATAAATAAAATTTATAGAAATTTATTCTTTTATGGAAGATTAAAATAATCCATGAATTGGGTTTATTTTAATTTTATAAAATCAATTATGAATTGATTTTTCCATAATAAGAAAGTTTATAAATTTCTTATAAAATTTATTCTATAATTTAAAGAGAAGAAGAATTAGTTTTTATTATAAATTAGTTTATAATAAAGACTTGGTTTAAACGGAATTAATTCATAAGAATTTATAGGATAAATTTTTATGATAAATAATTAGTTTTAGTATAAAGTTAGTTATAATAAAATTCATAAGAGAATTTATAGGATAAATCTCTTATGATAACTAATTTGTTTTATTATAAATTGTTTATAATAAGACTAGGCTTAAAAGGAATAAGCAATAAGAAAATTTATAAAATAAATTTCTTATAACTAATTCCGTTAATTCGGTTTAGAGGGAGACTTAGCAAAGGAGTTGCTACTATATAAAGGAACCAAAGGCTAGCCCTTAATTCCAATTGAAACAATTAAGAGATTAATTATTTCTCTCCCTCTTTCTCTTCTCTTCTCTCCTCCTCTTCTTCTCCTTCACATTAGGGTCGGCGCCCCATCCTTGTGGATTAGGGCCGGCGCACACAACCATCACCCAAGGGAGTTGGCGTGAGCTTTCAAGGAGAAGGAGAACCCGAACACGAAGAAGAAGAAGCGGATAGCGACTCCTCTCTTCTCGGAATTCGATTCCGTTACTTCGTTGGTTAGTTTTCCTAATTTTTCTCTTGTCCTTTTAGTTGTGCCTTCCGAGAATCTAGTAGTTCTCATCGGCACAAAACTCGTGACTTTGCGAAGTCATCCCGAAGAGAACTCGGCGTGGACGCGAATAGAGGCGAAGCTTCCAAGGGACGCTACGGTTGGATCTCGTCCCTTACTTCGAGTTACGCGAGGTACTTGGTAAATTAGTTTACTTTTCGCAAACTTTTATTTCATGATTATGTCGATACACTATAAGGTTGCATGCTAGATACGAAGTTAAAATAATTTAGGAATTATTTTATGCAAACTCTTCCGCTGCACGTAAAAATTTTAAAATTTTACGAACTCGTATCCTTGTCGAAATGCACCCGGTCTCAACAGTGGTATCAGAGCCGGTTAGTGTTCGACTTAATCAAATAATTGTTTTGTGGAAAACTTTGTCTTGATCTCAATTTCGGAAAAAAAATTTTCAACTATGGAAACTTTCAAATTATAATAAATTTTAGATTTAGGAATTTCAAAGTTTGGAAATCCTCATGAAATTTCGCAAACGTTTGAAATTTTCTATGTTCTGAAATTTTATAATAATTTCGAAACTTCCCATCTTTGGAAACCTTCCAATTTTGGAAATTTTTCTATTTTAGAAATTTTTCAATTTTGGAAATATGTAAGTTTCCTTTGTACCAGAAACTTACAATTATTCTGAAAATCAATTTTCGAAATCTCGCAATTTTGGGCACTTTCTTTTAAGAAAGTCTAGACAAATTCATGGACAGTTAATTGACAATTAAATTTGAATTGGTTTTTAAATTGACAACAAAATTCTTTATTTTGGATTGAGCCTCGGGGAGCCGTCCAATTTAAAGTTAGTTGTTGTAATTTAATTTCCCAATTTTTAATTGAAATTGTCATGTTTGATTGGATTGAGCCTCGGGGAGCCGTCCAATTGGATTTACAACACATTACTTTTCTTTGGGTATCTGAGCCTCGGGGAGCCACCCTTAGAAAACAATTTGTTGTAATTAATTAAATCCATGAATAAAATATGTTTAAGAGGTGATGCTCTTACATATTGTTGTCTCCAAAATTAATTAGGAAAATGGTTTCCTATAGAGTTTCTTAAATGAGATTTTCATGAAAATAATATGTAGTTGAATTAAGGGATTTGTCTCTTAATTTAACAAGATTTGATTTAGAGAAATCAAAGTCTAGAACATATTATTTCGAAATTAATTATGACAATTTAGGAAATTGTTTCCCAAAACAATTCCTTTAATAAAGTATGAAATTATGATTAGGAAATCCGGTTCCTAATTTAATTCATGAGACTTGATAAATTAAGTCACATACATACTTTATTAAGGAAATCGTTAGTCATGACATAATTTTATGTCATGAATGTGCTTAAAGAGAATGAGACCCAAAACCCCTTACAAAATATTAAGGCCAACACCTTCCATTAATATGGTTAGAATCGGAGTTTTGTTTCTCGCTTGGGTTGATGGACACATCCATGCCCGACTTGAACCTCAACATGTTCAAACCATGGAATTAGTTTATGAATAATATAGTTCGAGTCAGAGGTCAATCATTAGTTTTGGTTGTTGGACACATCCAAGCCTGACTAAGCGGTTGAATGAGCTCCAACCATGTTAAAACTATTTCTTGATTAATGGGTCAGCCTTAAGCTTGGAGCATCGATTTGTTGTGCCACAGCCAAGGTCGATGCAAAGAGAGGTGCAGTTGGGTGCTATGTATAATGATACATACTTGTTAATGAGTTAACAACCCAATGATTTATGCAAACATTCAATTAGTTGATAGCATAATGTGATAGTTACATATATGTGATGTGTAATCGGTATAATTACCTACCTTCATAGCTAAGAAGAACTTGATGGCCACAGCCATGGTTGTTCTTATCTATGGTTGGATATCAACCTATTTGGAGATGTTCCTACGATCTCCCGAATTGATAATAAGGGTGACTCAATTCGTAAAATAAATAGGATTTAATTTATGTATGTTGATACATTCTTTAATAAATCTTCTCACATAATCTCAATTTGTATTTCTAGGTTAATCACTCGATCATGTCTTCTCTGAATTTGCGTTCCATCTTGGACACCAACAAATTAACTGGGCCTAACTTCATGGACTGGCTTCGAAACCTGAGGATAATCCTCAAGGCAGAGAAGATTGCTTATGTCCTTGAAAATCTACTTCCCTCAAATCCTCCAGCAGATGCAACTCCAGACCAATTGGTGGCCTATCAGAAACATGTGACCGATTCTGAACTTGCAAGTTGCATCATGCTAGCCTCTATGATACCTGAGCTGCAAAAGCAGCATGAGCATATGGATGCTTATACCATCATCTTCCATCTTAATGAGTTGTTTGAAGAGCAGGCGAGATCCGAAAGGTTCGAAGTCTCCAGACTCCTCTTCACAACTAAGATGCAGGAAGGCACTTTCGCCTCGCAGTTTGTGCTAAAAATGTTGGGGTACATTGAGCGACTAAACACACTCGGTTTTGCAATGGATCATGAACTAAGTATTGACTTAATTCTGAGTTGTTTGTCCAAAAGTTATTCGCAATTTGTGATGAACTATCGGATGAACAAACTGGAAACTACCATTCCTGAGTTAGTCAACCTGCTGAAGTCTGTGGAGCCTTCTGTAAAGCAGGAACAAAAGGCTGTTCTGTAGTTGGTTCCTCGAAGAAAGGTTCTAAGAGGAAGGCCAAA
>JAGFNQ010000857.1:505812-551307 GCA_024364735.1 Boesenbergia rotunda
CATATAAGTAAGAAACGCATGACCGAATTGCACCGATGTGGAATTTTGGAATCATTTGAACTCGGTTCATTTGATACATGCGAATCATGCTTAAAAGGCAAGATGACCAAATTACCCTTTCCCGGAAAAGGTAATCCAATGGGAGAGCTGCTTGGTCTAATACATACCGATGTATGTGGACCAATGTCAACTCCTGCACAAGGAGGCTATAGCTACTTCATCACCTTTATCGATGATCACTCACGATTCGGGTATGTGTTCTTGATGAAATACAAATCTGAAGCTTTTGAGAAATTCAAAGAGTTCAGAAATGAAGTAGAGAAACAGCTTGGCAAAAGTATTAAGATACTTCGATCCGATCGGGGTGGTGAATACTTAAGTCAAGAGTTTCAAGATTATCTTAGGGACAATGGGATATTGTCCCAATGGACTCCGCCATATACACCACAGCATAATGGTGTATCTGAGAGGCGCAATCAAACCTTGATGGACATGGTTAGGTCTATGATGAATTATGCAACTCTTCCAAAATCCTTTTGGGGCTATACACTTAAGACAGCTGTTTACTTGCTAAACAGAGTCCCGACCAAGGTAGTCTCTACTACTCCATATGAGACATGGAATAGTAAGAAACCTCACTTAACTCACCTTAAGATATGGGGTTGTCCTGCTTATGTGAAGCGGGTTGTATCAGACAAATTGGATGCTAAGTCTGATAAATGTCTATTTATTGGATACCCTAAGGAAACGAAGGGTTATCAATTCTATCATCCCTTGGAACAAAAGGTGTTTGTTTCAAGGCATGCTGTATTTCTAGAAAAGGAATTTCTTTTACAAGAAAACAGTGGGAGTGGCATTGAACTTGATGAAGTCCAAGAAACTCCAATAGACATTACAGAGACACCTAGTTTAGACCCACAACCAATACCTCATTGTGATGAGCTATCAGTTGAACCTAAAACTACACAACCTCTTCGTAGGTCTGATAGGACACGCAACATTCCAGAGAGATACGGATTTTTCGTAAGTGAATCGAACGACGTGTTACTCATAGGCGATGACGAACCTATCAGTTATGAAGATGTTCTGAATAGTTCAGAAAGGGACAAATGGCTTGAGGCCATGAAGTCGGAAATGGATTCCATGTACGAAAACCAAGTATGGAACTTGGTTAACCCACCTGAAGGGATTAAGCCCATAGGGTGCAAGTGGGTTTTCAAGAAGAAAACCGACATGGAAGGTAATGTTGTTACCTTTAAAGCTAGATTAGTGGCAAAAGGATATCGTCAAAAGCAAGGTGTTGATTATGACGAAACCTATTCGCCAGTAGCTATGCTTAAATCCATTCGGATGCTCCTAGCCATAGCAGCTCATTATGATTATGAGATATGGCAAATGGATGTGAAAACAGCTTTCCTTAATGGAAACCTGCTTGAGGATGTATACATGATACAACCTGAAGGTTTCACATCGGTTGATAAAACCAAAGTATGCAAGCTTCGACGATCCATATATGGACTGAAGCAAGCATCTAGGAGCTGGAACATCCGTTTTGATGAGACAATCAAAAAGTTTGATTTCTCACAAAATCCTGACGAACCTTGTGTGTACAAGAAGGTTAGTGGGAGTGCAGTCGTATTCCTACTATCATATGTCGATGACATATTACTTATAGGAAACGATATATCAGTATTACAGACAGTTAAAATTTGGTTGTCCAAAACTTTCTCCATGAAAGACCTGGGAGAAGCGACCTATATCCTTGGGATTAAAATCTATAGAGATAGATCAAAATGGTTGCTTGGTCTTTCGCAGTCTACATATATAGACCGAATGCTAAAAGGGTTTAGCATGTGGAAATCCAAGAAAGGTTACCTTCCCATCAGGCATGGGATCAACCTTTCAAAGTCTATGTGTCCGCGCACAGAAGACGAGAGGATTTGCATGAATAAGATTCCCTATGCATCCGCAATAGGATCTATCATGTATGCTATGTTATGTACAAGGCCCGATGTATCGTATGCTTTGAGCGTCACAAGAAGATACCAGTCGGATCCAGGAATGGATCATTGGGCGGCTGTCAAGATAATCCTAAAGTACTTAAGAAGAACTAAGGATGTGTTCCTAATATATGGAGAAGGAGATATGGTAATACGTGGGTATACAGATGCCAGTTTCCAGACAGATAAGGATGACTCCAAATCGCAGTCTGGATACGTATTTACTTTGAATGAAGGCGCAGTAAGTTGAAAAAGTTCCAAACAAGACACAGTAGCGGATTATACCACGGAAGCAGTTTGGATCAAGAAGTTTGTCTCAAAACTTGATGAGGTTCCAACCATTGATGAAGCAGTGCCGGTTTACTGCGACAACAATGGAGCTATTGCACAAGCAATGGAACCAAGGTCTCATCAGCGATTCAAACACGTGCTTCGCCGCTATCATCTGATCAAAGAGATTATAAGTAGGAATGACATACAAATTGAGAAAATCCCCACTGAAAGGAATTTAGCGGATCCTTTAACTAAGGCCTTGCCTAAAAACAAGTTTGAGAGTCATGTTAGAGCCTGTGGTATTGGATACCATAGAGATTGGCATTAGGCCAAGTGGGAGTTTGTTAGTGATATGAGAGAAGTGTCCTAAGACAATCGCCTTATGATTGTAAATATTTATTTTAATAAATGATAATTCACTATTTGAGTATACATGTTAGTGTATTTGATTGGGATCTTAAACTCATCTACTGAATGTCCGTAATACAATTCACAGCATAAGAGAATTTGTGATGGGATCACAACTAGTGATTATCTCTAAATGTGCAAATGTGAAGTATTGAAAATATCCCTAGTCGATGAATTGATAAAAACGGACACTGTCAATTCTGTTGAGACTAGCATGGGTTATTCTCTAATCAGCTGATTCTCACTGGCTGGTGACATTGGGATGTCCGGAGATAAACATGGATGCTAGTTAAGGGAACTAGTTCATTGGAGTGACTAGCTGTAAGACTTCATATGGGAATCTACATGTAGATATGTCAATGAAGATCTTACTGCGGCTTAAGTGCGATGTTCCTTTGACTTGCGGTGTTCAAGTCATCTTGGTCATGGAGACTTATACTTTGACATCTTAAGCAAGCATCTCCAAGGAGGTGTGGACCCAGGATGATCGGGTGTAAGCCGAAGTGCCCGAAGATGTTTGAACAGTCTACAAAGAATTCACCACTCCTTGCGAGGAGATGTATACCCAGGCCTATCGTCGGATTGTTACTCAAAGCCTCTGGCCAGAGCATATCATGTTTAGAGTGAGAGTCTCTAAAATACATGAGAGTAATTAGAAATCCAAAGGACGAGTAAGACATTACTTGGGCTAGGCGTGACGTAGTCAGCCTAGTGGGGACTGACACCATTGACCGTGTCCTGAACCAAGTGGGTATAAGGTGGTGAAGGGAATGGGGCACGATTCATTAGAGCTGCTGAAGGGTTTCAGAATAATTTCTTCTGAGGTCAAACCGTTGATCTTTCGATTAATTGGGGATCATGATGTACTACTAGGTGCCACTCATGATCGTTCTATAATTTGTTGATTATAGACGGCCAACATAAATCGAAAGCCTATTTAGTCACACGCACTACGAGTAATCCGAGGGATTTAAAACGAGTTGAAAATTGGATTTTCCGATCAAGAGAAATAAGTCGAATCTGAGTTAGTCAGAGGCGCAATGGAAGCTAAAAATGGCTAAGTCTTTTGAAGGCTTTTTGGGCGAATTAAATGAGTTTAATTCGCGGCGGTTCGGGTTGGTTTTGGCCGGCCAAAGAGGGTGTGGCCGGCCAAATAGAGGAGAATAAACCAATTTAATTGGTTTAATTAATTAAATAAATCTAGTACGATTTATTTTATAAATTATGGATAAATAAATTTGTATAAAGAAAATTTATATAAATAAAATTTATAGAAATTTATTCTTTTATGGAAGATTAAAATAATCCATGAATTGGGTTTATTTTAATTTTATAAAATCAATTATGAATTGATTTATCCATAATAAGAAAGTTTATAAATTTCTTATAAAATTTATTCCATAATTTAAAGAGAAGAAGAATTAGTTTTTATTATAAATTAGTTTATAATAAAGACTTGGTTTAAACGGAATTAATTCATAAGAATTTATAGGATAAATTTCTTATGATAAATAATTAGTTTTATTATAAAGTTAGTTATAATAAAATTCATAAGAGAATTTATAGGATAAATCTCTTATGATAACTAATTTGTTTTATTATAAATTGTTTATAATAAGACTAGGCTTAAAAGGATTAAGCAATAAGAAAATTTATAAGATAAATTTCTTATAACTAATTCCGTTAATTCGGTTTAGAGGGAGACTTAGCAAAGGAGTTGCTACTATATAAAGGAACCAAAGGCTAGCCCTTATTCCTAACGAAAATAATTAAGAGATTAATTATTCTCTCCCTCTCTCTCTTCTCTTCTCTCCTCCTCCTCTTCTCCTTCCCATTAGGGCCGGCGCCCTTCCTCTTGCTTAGGGCCGGCGCCTCCCTCTCACACCCTAGGGCCGGCGCATCCTAGGGTTGCCGTGAGCTATACGAAGAAGAAGAACCACAACAAGAAGAAGAAGAAGCGGATAACGACTCCTCTCCTCTCGGAATTCGATTCCGTTACTTCTTGTTGGTTAGTTTTCCTAATTTTTCTCTTAACCTTCTAGTTGTGCCTTCCGAGAATCTAGTAGTTCTCGTCGGCACAAAACTCGTGACTTTGCGAAGTCATCCCGAAGAGAACTCGGCGTGGACGCGAATAGAGGCGAAGCTTCCAAGGGACGCTACGGTTGGATCTCGTCCCTTTCTTCAAGTTACGCGAGGTATAAAAGTAAATTAGTTTACTTTTCCGCAAAATTTTATTTCATGATTATGTCGATACACTATAAGGTTGCATGCTAGATACGAAGTTAAAATAATTTAGGAAATTATTTTATGCAAACTCTTCCGCTGCACGTAAAAATTTTAAATTTTACGAACTCGTATCCTTGTCGACATGCACCCGGTCCCAACACTCAGTTCTTATGAGTGTGTTCGTTATTGACCATGAACATGTCTAGTTTTGTGAAAAGTTCTAAGAATTGCATCTTTCACTTCTCTTCGAAGCAAAGCAATCCCACTTCTTTCTCACATAGATGATCTAAAGAGTAATCCACATTACTCAACTAGATGATTAAAAATTATATGCTTAACCTCCATTATTTACAGGTTTCATTAGTCCATTGGGTAGTTCCCCCATAGCAATCTACTTAGTAGTTAGGTTGTCTTCTTGAACCTAATTTTTGGGATCTTCAATCAGCATACGTTGGATACCTTTTACACCAACATATTCCGCAAGCATCAATCTCATTCCTTGTGATGAATTTGCATCTAACTTTTCTATTTAACCCCTTGGTTAGTAGATCCGCTAGATTATTCTTTGACTTTACATAATCAATAGTGATAACTCTTGTTGAGAGTAGTTATATAATGACATTGTGTCTGTGACTTATATATCTAGACTTATCATTAAAAAGATGGCTCTATGTTCATCCAATTATCTATTGACTATCACAAGATATACAAATTGTCGATATATGTTCTGGCCATCTAAGAATATCTTCTAAGAATTATCATGGTCATTCAGTCACTTCACCATATTTGTCAAGGGCTATAAACTCAGTTTCCATCATAGATCTAGTTATTATAGTTTGCTTAGAAGATTTCTACGAAATAATTGCAACTTCCAAAGTGAATAAATATTTACTTGTAGAATTTGAGTCCTTCATATCAGATATTTAACTCACATCGATGATCCTTCGCTTATGATAGGATATCTCGCATAGTAGTTCATAATCACATGTATATATCTTAAGTACCTTAGTATACTTATTACCCCTTTCTAATATTTGAAATCAGGATTATTTAGGTATTTACTTAATTTATTCAATACATAGAGTAAGTCTAATCGTATACAACTCATGAAGTACATTATACTTCTTTCCACTATATTTTATTTATATTTTTCCAACACATAAAACACTCGCTCATATAGATCTGGCCGACCGCCAGATCTAGGCGACCTCCTGAGATCTTTGGTGGTCGACGATCTCTAGTGGCAGGACAAATCTAGAGATCTAGCGGCCGACCAGATTTGCTAGCTAACAGATCTAATATGTCGGTCGACCATATCTTACGACTGGCCGACTGCGATCACATCACGACTAGCCTAGCTTTTGGTTAGCCAAGCTTGTGGTTGGCCAGGCTGCTGCTATAGCTCTCGCAGCCGACCATAGGTTGGGCAGCTGGCTGTTGTTGGCCGCTCGCCAGAACCCGGTTGGACATAGCTTGCGCAGTGGTGAGCTTGGCAGGCCATAGCTTGGGCTGCCAATAGTTGTTGGCTATGAGCTTGGCCGATTGTGATCCTACAACCGCTATATTGAGTCTGTCGTGAACTTGGTCGGCCCCCAAGTTGTGATTATGAGCTCGGTCTGCCACTATCTTGCGACTACAAGCTCGATCTGTCGCAAAATAGCAACTCTTTTGTTGTGATTGTTTGTGATTAATTTTAGCTATATATATTTTATTTTGTAGGGTACTGCATTTGCCTCTAACTACTTATCTTCAAGTAGATTTTATTAAATAGCACCTATATGGTATAATATGAGTAGAATTTATTTTAGTGTTGTTATTTTAGTGCATAATATTGTCTTTGGTTGGAACATGAAATAATATAGTGTAGCCTTACTTGTCTGATCTAAAATCTAGGTTTCTTGTAATATAGGTTAATCTTAACTCATCATCAAGATGGTTGGTTTAATTAGAATACATTTAATATTAAACTTATTAACATTGTACTGAATGTATCATAATTATTTTAGATTTTGGATCTTAAATATAGATTTTTTCTAATTTAGGTTGATACATACTATAAGCTTGTATAGTATGATTTATACATTTTATTATTATTTAAGTTTTTATTGTATGAATTATCACCCCAAATAATGTGAATCAATTGAGCTCATGATACTCTCACGAGATTTAACATCTTGTATGATTTAATTGACTTTTACTACTTAATTGCAATTGTACAAGTTTAATAAACTTTAAAATTTTATTCTTCTTAGGCAACAATGTATATAAACAAAGCTTAGATGTACAATCGATTAGAAAATAGATTTATCAGAGAATTAATTTTATTGTTGACCTTGATATTTTGTAAATTTTTCTGAAAGTCATTCAGAATATACGAATGGTACCGATAGGGGTGTAAATGAGTTAAGCCTCTCGTGAGCTATTTGGGTCTTGGTTCAACAAAAATGTTCGTTCAAGTTCGTTCGATTAAATTAACAAGTCGAGCTCGACCTCGATTTCGAGCTCGAAAACATTATCGATCCAAGCTCGAGTTTAGTAATATTTGGTTTGTGAGCTCGTGGACATGTTCATTAAGAAGCTTGTGAACATGTTCATTAAGAGACTCGTTTATTTTATTGTATTTATATATAAAACTAAATATCACATAAATAATAAGTATAATAATATATTATTAATTATTATAGTTAATTATCTTAAAGGAGCTTGAACTAAGCTCGTTTAATTTTTAAACGAGTTTTTATCAAGCCGTACTCAAGCTATTTAATTTTATTACAAGCCAAACTCGAGCTTAGGAACTAAAGCTTGAATCAAACTCGAGCTAAGCTCAAGCTTAGAGATAACGAACCAAGCCTGAACTCGAGCCTTTTACTATACGACTTGGGGTTCGATTACACCCCTAGGTGTTGAGTTATGGTGTTCGTGTAATCATAAGAAATGTAGAAATAAAGTCCACCATGATGAGGATACCATAAGAGTACATATATGTAGAAATGATTTTATGCCAAATTATTACAATTAATATGGTCACGGAGAACCTTATGTATATAAATCAATTGGACCTTCTAGTGGTTCATCATATGACACAACTATTGGTGCGCCTGAATAATCAACTAATGACATTGCAATACAATCAATAGTTCACGATATGATGAATGCAGTTGATTATTCCAATATAAAAGAACTACCAACACCTGGATATCAACAATTATATGATATGTTTAGGCTAGTGAAAGAGAAGTGTGAGAAGATATTCCTTCTAGTCATTCTCAACTATCATGTTACTGCAAGGTTATTGAATTTGAAAGCAAAACATCATTTTTCAAAAAGATATTTTGATGGCATATATCAATTGATGTCAGAATTGCTTCCTGTTGATAACATAATGACTGATAGTTTTTACGATACAAAGAAATTGATTAGTGGTTTAGGTTTGCCTGTTGAGAAGATTGATTGTTATATAAATAATTGCATGATATATTGGAATGAAGACAACCAAATAAGTGAATGCAAAATCTATAGTCACCCTAGTTATAAGCCTCGTACTCGCATACAGGGAAGAAGAAGAAAAATATTACTTGGAAAGTGATGCATTACTTTCCGTTAATTGCTAGACTTTAATGTTTATATACATCTGCCATTATAGCTTGCCACATTGTTGGTGTCGGTCGAGCCAGCTAGAGGAGGTCGAATAGACCTGTAAGTTAAAAACTAGATTTTTTGTCATTCTTAAATAAAGATACGGTTAGTTAAGTAAAGTAAGAACACAACATAAAAGAATAACAATTAAAACAAAGAGGCACAACATTTTGCTTAGTTGCAACCAGGGGATTGTTAATCCAAAGCAGTTAAACGCTCAATCTCCAAATAACTTCTTATGGGTGGAGAAGTTTCTTACAGATTTGTAAACTCAGAGAAGACTCACAAACATATTACAGAAGTTGTTAACAAAACGATTGATGAAAGACTCTAAGTTAAGGGGTCTATTTATAGCCCCTGGACAATCTTATCGACGTGTTGATGTGGGACATCACGAGCATCTAATCAAGGCTAACATTTATCCACACCACAACGGACAAAAAATGGCTAGTTGGTCATTGACTTAAGGTCGAGCACCCGTGTCAATACGGGAGCTCGTATACATGAGCGCCTGAGTTGACTCGGCCGCTTGAGTTGGGCTGGTTCTGGTCAACCCTTGATTGACTAGTATTCTGGCATTTTTGGGTCATTTCTAGCCATCCAGAGTTGGACTCACCCAAACCTGTGTCTAACCTTCTCCTCGAACGGACTTCCTCTCCGACTTCTCATCCCTCGGACGTCGCGTACGCCCTTCTCGTCCATCAGTGTACTCTTTCGCAGACCTTGTATCTCTCGGATGCATCGAGCCCGTTGGCTTCCTTCCTGTGCTACCTTTTTCAACATTACATCTTTCGCTCGACTTCCTATGCTCCTAAGCTCCTGCACACTTAGACACAGAGATCAAA
Source organism: Boesenbergia rotunda (assembly GCA_024364735.1). Taxonomy (NCBI): domain Eukaryota; kingdom Viridiplantae; phylum Streptophyta; class Magnoliopsida; order Zingiberales; family Zingiberaceae; genus Boesenbergia; species Boesenbergia rotunda. Next base: position 515,201 of record JAGFNQ010000857.1, read on the forward strand.
CCAACATGACCTAACTTAATTTGGTTAACCACATAAAAACTATCTCGAGGTACTTATAATTTTCCCCTTTTTGATGTGCATGACCGAGTTAAGTTAGGAAAAAACATAAATAGTAAAAAAAACAAGAAATAATATTTTTGCTTATATTGCAATTAAAACTTCCCTTTGACTTAACCCCCCCCCCCCTCACATTAAAAAATAGTTAATGGTAAAATTATAAAAATTTATATATATCATTGTCTGAGCCCGGGTTTGAACCGGGGGCCTCTAGTGTGTGAGACTAGCGTGATAACCAACTACACCACTCAGACAAGTGTTTTTTTCTTTTCGAGACATCTAGAATTGAGCTCACCCAAACTTGTCTCCGACTTTCTCCTCAAACAAACTTCCTCTCTGGCTTCTCGTCCCTCGGATGTCGCATACACCCTTCTCGTCCACTAGTGTACTCTTCTGTAGTCCTTGCATCCCTCGGATGCATTGAGCCCGTTGGCTCCCTTCTCGTGCTACCCTTTTAGACTTTGCATCTTTCGATCGATTTCTTGTACTCCTAAGCTCCTGTACACTTAGACATAGGGATTAAACCAATAGAACCTAACTTGACTCGATTAACCGCATCAAAACTATCCCAGGGTACTTATAATCTCTCCCTTTTTGATATGCATCAGCTTGAGTTAAGTTAGGGGAAAAATATAAATAGTAAAAAAAATCAATAGGACCTAACTTGACTTGATTAATTACATCAAAACTATCCCGGGATACTTACAGTTATTGGTGTAAGCCCTAAGAGCCAATCAAGAGTTGATTGATTTAGGCCACAAAGTATCATATCTTATAAATAAAAGCTAATGGTTTAGTTATTATATTTACTTCATACTTGTGCTAGCTAAATAAATATAATAATGCCCTAGAATAGTAAGTTCTAATCTATAGCACATTAATTAGTTGAATTGATTGTGAGAGACTGTAGAGAACATTGCTCTTAACTATTCTTAATCAAGTATTAATGTACAAGGGTAATATTAATGCATTGAGACTAGCATGTAGGTCAATTGATACTTGATCTCACAAGTCATGGATATGAGATATCACGTTGACATATGTTGGGACCGGGTGCATGTTGACAAGGATACGGGTTCGTAAATTTTAAAATATTTACGTGCAGCGGAAGAATTAGCATAAATAATTTCTCAAATTATTTTTAACCACGTATCTAGCATGCGACCTTATGATGTGTGGACATGATCATAAATTAAAATTTTTGCAGAAAAGTAAACTAATTTACTTTGTACCTCGCGAAACTCGAAGAAAGGGACGAGATCCAACCGTAGCGTCCCTTGGAAGCTTCGCCTCTATTCGCGTCCACGCCGAGTTCTCTTCGGGATGACTTCGCAAAGCCACGAGTTTTGTGCCGACGAGAACTACTAGATTCTCCAAAAGCACAACTAGAATTTCGAGAGAAAGAGATGGAAGACTAACCACCAAATAACGGAATCAAGATTCCGCGAAGGGAGGAAGGAGACGCGACCCGCTTCGTCTTGGTGGTGGCTCACGGCTAGGGAGGTGGCGCCGGCCCTAGAGGGAGAAAGTGGCGCCGGCCCTAGAGAGAGAAGGGGTGGGCGTCGGCCCTAGAGAGAGAGAGGGAGAGAATGAGAGAGAGAGAGAACTTCTTAATCTCTTGATTAATTGGAATTCAAGGCTTGCCTTTGGTTCCTTTATATAGTAGCCTCTCCATTGCCAAGTCTCCCTTTTAACGGAATTAACGGAATAAATTTTCATAAGAAATTTATCTTATAAATTTTCTTATGAATTATTCCGTTATGCCTAGTTTTATTATAACTAACTTTATAATAAAATAAATACATCTCTCCTTTTAATTATGGAATAAAATTTGTATAAAATTTTTCTTATCATGGAAAAATCAATTCATAATTGATTTTATAAATTAAAATTAAACCAATTCATGGTTCATTTTAATTTCCATGAAAAGAATAAATTTCTACAATTTTCTTTATATAAATTTCTTTATATAAATTAATTTATTTATCCATAATTTTATAAAATAAATCACACTTGATTTATTTTATAATTTAAACCAATTAAATTGGTTTCCCTCTTTAATGTGGCCGGCCAAACCAAAGAGGGTGAGCACCCTCTTTGGCCGGCCACACCAAGCCAATCTCCTCGCGAATTAAACTCATTTAATTCGCCCAATAAGCCTTCAAAAGACTTAGTCATTTTAAGCTTCCCATGCGCCTCTGATAAACTCAGATTCGACTTATTTCTCTTGATCGGAAAATCCAATTTTCAACTCGTTTTAAATCCCTCGGATTACTCGTAGTGCGTGTGACTAAATAGGCTTTCGATTTATGTTGGTCGTCTATAATTAACCAATTATAGAACGATCATGAGTGACACCTAGTAGTACATCATGACCCCCAATTAATCGAAAGATCAACGGTTGATCTCAGAAATAATTCTGAAACCCTTCAGCAGCTCGAATGAATCGTGCCTCATTCCCTTCACCATCTTATACCCACTTAGTTCAGGACATGGTGTGTGTGGCAGTCCCCACTAGACTGACTATGTCACACCTAGCCCAAGTAACGTTCTCTCGTCCTTTGGATTTCTAATTACTCTCATGTATTCAAGAGACTCATACTCTAAACATGACGTGCTCTGGCCAGAGGCTTTGAGTAACAATCCGACGATAGGCCTTGGGTATACATCTCCTCTCAAGGAGTGGTGAATCCTTTGTAGGCGATTCAAACATCTTCGGGCACTTCGGCTTATACCCAACCATCCTGGGTCCACACCTCCTTGGAGATGCTTGCTTAAGATGTTAAAGTATAAGTCTCCATGACCAAGATGACTTGAACATCGCAAGTCAAAGGAACATCGCACTTAAGCTGCGGTAAGAACTTCACTGACATGTCTATGTATAGACTACCATGTGAAGTTTTACAGCTAGTCACTCCAATGAACTAGTTCCCTTAACTAGCATCCATGTTTATCTCCGGACATCCCAATGTCACCAGCCAGTGAGAATCAGCTGATTAGAGAATAACCCATGCTAGTCTCAACAGAATTGATAGTATCCTTATTTATCAATTCATCGACTAGGGATAATTTCAATACTTCACAATTGCACATGTAGAGATAATCATTAGTTGTGAATTCATCACAAATTCTCTCATGCTGTGAATTGTATTGCGGACATTTAGTAAATGAGTTTAAGATCCCAATCAAATACACAAACATGTATACTCAAATAGTGAATTTTCATTTATTAAAGTAAATGTTTACAATCATAAGGCGATTGCCTTAGGACACTTCTCTCATATTACTAACAACATATGTGTATATATATTGGAGAATATATATACTGAATTGATCCGCCATGAGAAAGGTTCATGGATCGTTATATGAATATCATAAACTTTCTCATGTGACTATTAGTATATATGAATGTCATAAACTTTCTCATGTGACTATTAGTATGAATAGTCCTTAGACCTAAATTCACTACGGTTCCCAACATAAGGAGTTATATACTTTGGTATCGTCAAACGTCACCCGAAATAGGGTGGACTATAAAAGCGATCACTGGATATGTAACAAATTATGCGGAGGAATGTGAGTGAAGTGGATGGGATATATCCCTTCCATATCACGGAAGTAATATCTATGGGCCCCTTGATCGAGTATGACTACTAAAATGCATGACCATGCTCAAATGAGTCAATATGAGATATTAAGCTCATTTACTTGAGTGAGTCTACTTGGGGATCAAGAAATATAAAGATTGATAAGGAGATGTCACGGTCTATACCTCATTGATCAATCTAGATATCAAGGATAGAATGACAAAGTCATACAACATAATAGACACAGAAAGGTTAGGTCGGATCTCGACATTTTCATCACTTGGGTAGCAATGATGTATTGCTAGATGTCACTCATTGCTTATGTATCTAAAATGATTTAGATACATTGCCAACGTTATGAGAGTCTATTGGGTCGCACACAAAGAACATGTCATTTCAGAGATATATTGATTTTAGTTTGACTAAAATGTGATCCGAAATTGGATTAATTGAGTCAGACTTAAATGAATCTAATTAGGGATTGAGTCTAATTTGAATTAGACTCATTTAGATTAGACTGGAAGACCAAGAGACAAAAATCATTTGTATTCATGGGATGAATACAAAAAGTTATATGAATACCAAGAGATATTGTTATTCATTGAGGCTTAATGGGCATTAATGGAAAGGGAAGCTCAAGGAGCAAAACCCCTTTGCATTCATGGGATGAATATAAAAGAAGGCTTCTTGAACTTTTGAAGGTAGAGGTAGTTTTCTTCATTCTCCTCCTCCATGACCGAAAATCCCTTGCCCCTTTTTTCCTCCTTGGTGGTTGAACCCCCTTAGGTAGCTAGCACTATGAAGGTGGTTCTTCTCTGAGATTTAGTTCGTGCGAGGAATGGAGACATGTTCGTGTGGATTCTACTAGAGACACGAACACTCTGATCGTGCTGAGATTCGACGAACTAAAGGACTAGCAGGATAAGCAAAGGACACACTCCAAAAGTATATCTATTAGATAAATCAAACTTTATATGGATTTTTTCACATGGATCGCTCAAGGGATCTTATTTTTCGCTGTGTTTTTAAGTTGTCACATAAAAATCCCTACGATAATTTCTCCATTTTTGATATGCATCAGCCCGAGTTAATTTAGGGAAAAAACATAAATAGTAAAAATAAATAAGTAATAATATTTTTACAATTAAAATAAAGTATAAAAAATTGCAATTAACACTTCCCTTAAACTTAATTCTCTTTTCTCCACCCACTTTTGATCACATTAAAAAATAGTTAAGGATAAAACTAAAAAAACTTTATATATATATATATATATATATATATATATATATATATATATATATATATATATATATATATATATATATATATATATATATATATATATATATATATATATATATATATATATATATATATATAATTGTCAAAAACAAAGATTCGAATTAAGAACCACTACTATGTGAGATTAGAATGATAACTAACTACACCACCAAGACACTTGCTCTTTAAATTAAAGATACATTTTATTTGAAAATTAAGAAAAGTCTTTCCTTTATCCAAAGTCTTTTGAAATTTTTCTCAAGAAAAAACACCAAGAGGCATCAAAACAGATTCATTTTGAAAAAAAAAATATTTTTCAGGAATTTCAAGGTTAAAAACTTAATTTTTGATAATAAAATCATAAAAAATAATCTGTTAATCCAAAATTTCTCAAAAATTTGGTGATATATCAAAATATTAGATCTAGTCTTATAAAAATTTTCAAGTCAAAATATATTTTTGTTGAGTGTGAAAAATATTTTTTTAATAGTGCATGAATTTTGAAAAAATAAATACTAAAAAATTCATTTGACTTTGAAAAATCATGATAATTTTTTGTAAAAGTCAAAATCTAGCGGTTAGTCTCTAAAAAATTTGGATTTTTAAAATTTAATTTTAAAGTATTTTAAAATTAAAACTTCAACTTTTCATAAAAAATTCATAAAAATTCATTTAATAATCAAAATTTCCAAAAAAAAATCTGTACATAGATATAATGAACTCTATCATAAAAAAATTGAAAAAAATTATTTTGCAAAAATAAAATTCTGAGAAAGAACATTACAAAATGATACACAACAAACACATTAATTTCTAGGAAAAAATTTCACCAAAAAAAATTATTATCATGCTTAGGGATAATTTCTAATAGTTCAATATAGATTTAGAGATCCAAAATAAATTTCTACCAATATGATTTATCAAAAATTTGTGTGGAATATAATTTTTTAATACTTTTATTGTCCCTATATACCAGTTTAGATTTGCATGAAACTTTCTAGAATTTGACTTTTGAAAATTATTTAAACATGTTGATTTCTTTTCTAAGATCTCTATGTGTTCTTTTAATTTTGAATTTTCAACATTACTTAATCAAATAATTCTAGTGGATATGTATTAGATAAATTCAATTTTAATCCTATATTTTTCTTTTTCAAATTAATGTACTTGATTCGTAACCTACATAAAAACTTACTTAGCATGTGGATAACATCATATAGTTGATCAGAAGGGAGGTTACGTACCTCACTTATCGTGTCAGATTCGCAAACACTTTTATTGAGCTAGTTTTTTTCTCTTTCCCGCACTATTAATCCAAGACCAAGTCTTGTTACATTTTTGGTGTTTCTTTTGTGTACAAGATATAATCTAAATGGCCAACCAAGAGTGGAATAGTGTCCGTCCACCCCTATTCTGTGGCGAGAACTTCAGAACCTGGAAGGGTCTAATGGAATCCCACCTAAAGACCCATCTGGATTTATGGATGATGATCCAAACAGGGTTTTCAGTACCTACAGAAGATAGAAAGTCGATCGCCTGGGATAAACTGGACGAACCAACTCTGAGGAAGATTGAGGCAGATGCAAAGGCGACTGCAATCCTGCAAAGTGGCCTAACTAATGAAGAATTGAAGCAGATCGGACCCTTCAACTGTGCTAAAGAGATGTGGGAGAAGCTAATCAACCTACACGAAGAGAGCTCTGATATTGAGATCTTTGAAGGTGTGATGCTCGAATCATCAGATGAATCAGACGATAAGGAAGATCAGGCAAGTCATTTTGCATTCTCGGCTCAAGCACAAGTAGCTGTGACAGAATCGACACCCGACATCGAAATCGAACCAGAGTCAGACAACGAGCTTTCTGAGACAAAATCGGTAACTAATTTTGAATCATTTTCAGAATTACAATTAAATAATCAGACTGATACTATAATGGTCGAGGAAGGTATAAATTCTATTGCAGGAAAAACTCCAAGAGAACTGCAAAAGAGGCATCAACCAGTACTTAAGTCCAAATCAGACTCAAAACTTGACAACAAAGAAGGAGATCCTCGGAAACTAGTCCGATTGGCTTGCGACCACTACAAAATACTGAAGAAACAATCAAGCAAAAGAAAGATGGCTAAAATCAAGGGGAAGACCTCCAAAAAGAAATCTAAAGGTAAATTTACAGTATTTGAAAATTCATTATTTACCTTGAATAATATGATTGAACCTTACAAATTAGTTAAAGCAAACATTAGTAAATTGGAACAAGAAGATGAAATATTGAAACATAAGGTCAAAATGCTAGAAAGTCTAATTCACAATCTTGCTAATTCTAAAAACCTAGAATATCATTACAATTATGACGTGACTTAGATGATTACTTTTCTTGCTTGTTTATTTTATTATGCTTAGATTAGGATTGATTAGTTTAAGGACTAGAAAGTTACTTAAAACTTGAAAACCTAGTATTGGGAGGCGGTGAGATGATAGTACGTTAGGGAAGCCTTTTCTAATAAGGTCAAGTATACACTACTTGGTCTCTTTAGATTGGTGAAACTAGCCGAAGCTACCGATCCAAGACTCAAACTAGTTAGACTAAAATCTTTCAAGGAGTAACTTGAAGATGAATTTTCTATAAAAGGCTTTGTTAAGGAAAGGGTTGATGATCCAATAAGGCTACGACCAAAGAAGGCCTAGTGCCTCGCCAAGACTTGGAAGCCAATTATAGAAAATCAAATTCACTTTACTATTGTTAGATTTGAATCTAACACAAATTTTAAGTAAATCTTAGATTCATAACAAATGTTTTCAAAATTCATAAACTTAACCATTTTTTTTAAAATTAAAATGGTTATCTCACAAAACCCATAAGGTTAACATGTTTGATCACGTAGAACTGGGTGAGATATCTAGGACCTAAGAATATAAATCACTATCCTTTCAAATAAAAAATGTTTTCAAAATTTATTCAAAATTATCTCTATTTTTCAAATTAATTCAGTTTACTGTACCCTACTTTTAAATAAAATCTAGGGCTTGTTTGATTTAGTTATTAATTGGTCAAACATAGTCAACTGAGTTAAACTTGGTCAACACAGTCAACCCTAGTCAACATAGTAAACCTGGTCAACACCGAAATCCATTAAGGAACTTAGATAATAGTCAGTCTGTGTCAGATACAGGGGGAGTTCTTCTTAATCTTTTTCGAAAAATTCAGATTTTTCAAAAACCTTATGCTCTAAAACTTATTATCATCTCAAAATAAGGTTTTCAAAAATTGGCTCAAAAACCTTGGTATATTACTATCTCTTTGAAGAACCATTATCATTTCAAAATTTTTTCGAGGCTCATGCCTTAAAAATTATCTTCATTTCAAGTTATGTTTTCATAAATTTATCTCCTTAAAAGTTATCATACTCAGAAGGTTATTCAAAATTATTCTTTTGATTTTAATAAATCCTAAAGACACAGAAGAAGGTCCACTTCATGATCTACAAGGACTCCTAGGATGTGTCAAATTTAGGGGGAGTTTGAGTCAAAAAAAAAGAGAATTTCTGAAATGTTTTGGTAATTATTTTTTTTGAAGTTATTAGATAATTCTTATAATTTAAATCAAACCTTAAAATTCAGAGGAAGATCTCTTATAGTCAACAAGCTTCCTAGGACTGGTTCAAGTTTAGGGGGAGATCAAATTAAAAGAATTATTGAACATTCTTAAAATTATATGTTTTCATGCACTGCATGTTTAACATCCTTTTGAAAACTTAAATAATTTTTCTTTCAAAATACTATTATTTTATTTATCAAAATTCTGCTCAAAAATAATATTTACTTGAGTTTGAAAAATTTCCAAATGTCCTTAGGAAAATGTCCTTATAGTTAACAAGGTTTCCTAGGATTGTGTCAGACTGGAAAAGAAACCTAGTTAAGTAAAATATTATGTTTTCAAAATACTTTTCAAAAATTACTTATATTTTTCAAGGTCTAATAGTTTTCAAAAACAGTACTTAGACTTTTCAAAAAGGCTCAATCTGTTTTCAAAAGTACTTGCATATTTTTCAAAAATGCATATTTTTCAAATAATACTTATATTTTCAAAAATGCATAATATCTTTCAAAGTGACTTATATTTTTCAAAGATACAGAGTACGTGCATCTCTCAAAAAGCTTAATATCTTTTGAAATACTTGCATTTTTTAAAATAGTCAAATCAAGAAAACTTATTGATTAAATATTTTTGCGTGTCATGCATGGACTCAATGAAAATATATACTTGACTCCAATTTTTTAAGCATCAATTCTACATTGTTGACATTATTCTCTCACTCAAAAATTTATGTTTTCAAAATCCATAAGCTCTGATACACAAATTTTAAATATCTTTCAAAATATAGTTTTCAAGAGTTCTTTATTTATATATGGTCAAGGGGGAGAGTAGAAAAAGTGAAAATTAAAATTCTTTTTTAAACTTTTTCTCTTTTTCAAAGAAAGTTTATCTTAGAAATGGTCTAAAACATAAGGAGAAGAATTTCACATTAAGGGGGAGAAAAAGGAAAGAGTGAAAGAAACAGAAGAACGAAACTTCGTTTAATTTTTTTCAAAAAGTACTTCAAAAATTTCTAAGTGTTTCAAAACTTTTTTTTAAGTACATGTTTTTTCCTAAGTAAAATTTTTTTTCTTAGTAAACAAAATTTGTCTGAGCAAAAATTTTTTGAAAATTTTGGTAAATGTTTCTAAGAAAAGTTTTTTTTGCTGAAAAACTTGTCGGGAAATTTCTTAAAGATTTTGTTTTTAAATGCACAAAGTGTTTCCAAGCAAATTTTTTCTAAGTGTGAAAAATTTTTTTGGTAAACAAATTTTTTTCCCAATTCTCAAAGTTGAATTTTTTTAAGGGAAATTTGGCTTCAAAATTTTGCCTTAGTAAACTTTTTTAGTAAAATTCTTTTTGCAAAGCCTTGTAAGTAAAAGTTGTTTAACAAAATTTAGGCTTGCAAAATTTTTCAAAATGGAAAATTGTCCAAGTATAAAAATTTTCTTATGCAAAGGCTTTTACTCTATTTTTTTTTAAAAAACACTCTGTCAAAAACTTAAAAGTTTTACAAAATCTCAAAACTCCCTATTAGAAACCTTGTTCGCCCATGTATGTTTTTGATATATGTCAAAGGGGGAGGAAAGGTCAAAGTTAAGTGTTTTAAGTGTTTTATAACACATGTATTCAGGGTTTTAGGGGGAGTATGAGAAATAAAAATTTTTTCAACTCTACATCTATTCTGTTCATAAACAGTTATACTTCATTGTTTACCTTATGTTCTTAACTGTTATAAGTTTTTACTTAACTTTGAATTGTGTTGTCATAAATCAAAAAGGGGGAGATTGTTGGTGCAGGAAGCACCATATCGAACCTTGTTTTGATATTGGCAAAGGATTCAAAGTTAAGTTTATTTGTGATCTAATGATGTTACTCAAGTGTGCAGGAAACAAAGTCCTAGCGAAGGGCTGCTAGGCACCTAGCGAAGGGTTGCCAGGAAACAAAGTCCTAGCGAAGGACTGCTAGGCACCTAGCGAAGGACTGCTAGGCACCTGGCGAAGGAATGCCAGGATACAAAGCCCTAGCGAAGGACTGCTAGGCACCAGGCGAAGGACTGCTTGGAACCGAAGACTTGGCGAAGGACGGCTGGGCACCAGGCGAAGGGCAGCTAGGTACTGAAGACCTAGCAAAGGACAGCTAGGCACCTGGCGAAGGACTGCTGGGCAAAAGTTCAACCGGAGGAGCCGGTTGGCATCAGGTAAATTCTCCCGAGAGGAGTAGGTGAGGACGCGTTCCCCGTCGAGGGAACAGTAGGCGTCAGTTCGACCTAGGGCTCCATTTTGGAGACCCAAAGTCAGAACCAAGACAGCTAAGGTTGTATAAAACTATCATATAATTGCTCTATGCTATTTTGGACTGACCCTGGATGCAGGACCGAAGGAACGAGTGTCTGCAGCTCAAAGAGCCTCAAAGGAGTGAGGCAGAAGCTGAGTAGGGCGCCTGGAGTGTCCTGGGCACCCCCAAGGTGAACACAAAAGAAGTGGAGCAAAATTACACTTCGACAGCTCATGGGCGGGGCACCCCCGTGCTCCTGGGCGCCCCCATGCTCCCGGGCACGCCGGATGGTCCGGGTGCCCCGAGCTCAAGCTAACGAAGTGGATCAACTTCAAGCCAGCGAGAAGCCAGCGGATCAAGTCAACCCGGGCGCCCCCAGCGTCTCGGGCGCCCTCGTCAAAGTCTGATCCCGAGTTTGAAGGGATCAGAGCTGACCGAGAGGAGCTCGGATCAGATGACACGTGGGGGGGCGCCCCCGACGTTCCGGGCGCCCCCAGGGGCTATAAAAAGGCCCTCGACCCCAAGGCTTCCAACAACAATTCTTCCAACGCATTCACGCTCTTCTACTCCCGCGCTCTGCTCCGGAAACCTCCCGACTCGAGAAACAAGCGCCGACGACGTCCCTCTACTCCGAAAATACAATCTACACTGGACGTCGGTAACGAAGAGCTACTTTTAAGTTTACTGTACTATTCTTGTAATACATGTTGTAAACTGGTTTTGCGCACATATAGAATTGCTCGCAGTAAACGGTCAACGACCGTGGGCCTTGGAGTAGGAGCCGACCGCGACTCCGAACCAAGTAAAAGATCTTGTGTTCGCGTTGAGTGTTTATTTCTTCCGCTGTGTAATTTCTCTAACTCTAATCCGAACGTTTTACGATATTCACCCACCCCCCCCCCCTCTATCATTTCTCTCGATCCAACAATCTCTTCTTTCTTTCTCTCTACCTCTCTTATCTCTCTACTTCTCTTTACTTTATCAGAGCCACCGACTTTGTATTCCACCATTCATAGTAATTTTTCCTCCTCTGCCCGTGGTTTTTCCCGTTAAGGATTTTCCACGTAAATCTTGTGTGTGTTCTCTATTATTCTTGTTGTCGTTTTTCATACTAATCTCGTTTCAAATGGTATCAGAGTAAGGTTGGTTTTGAGGATTTCAATCGGGATTAATGACAACGGCAAGCATGAAGTATGATATTCTGCTTTTGGATCGCAACACCAGGTTTACGCTGTGGCAAGTTAAGATGCGAGCGGTGCTAGCGCATTTGGACTTGGACGACACACTGTTTGGGATAGATGGCATGCCCTCAACATGGACAAAGGAGGAAAAGGAACGTAAGGATCGAAAAGTTCTATCTCAGATCTACCTTCACCTATCGAATAAGATTTTACAGAATGTTTTGAAGGACAAATCCGCTACTGTACTATGACTAAAACTGAAGCAGTTGTGCAAGAGAAAAAGTCTTATGAGCAAACTGGGTCTGAAACAACTGTTTGTATTCTCATCGCATGGCAGAAGGTATGTCGTTAAGAGATCACTTGACCGTGTTTAAGGAAATCGTCTCTGACCTAAAGGCTTTGGAGGTCAAATATGACGATGAAGATTTATCATTGATCTTACTATGTTCTTTACTCTCGTCATATACGGCTTTTAGGGATACTATTTTATATAGTCGTGATGCTCTTACTTTGAATGAAGTTTATGATTCATTATTTTCAAAAGAGAAAATGAAACAGTTTGTCGAAGGATCTGAGGAACTGTACGTTTCATAGCAGAGTGGGGAATGGATTCTTGATTCTAACTGTACGTTTCATATGTGCCCCAATCGGGACTGATTTTCAACATATGAAACGGTTTCAAGTCGTGCCATCTTGATGGGCAATAATGCATCCTGCAGAATCGCTGGCATTGGTACGGTCAGAATTAAGATGTTTGATGGTGCCATTCGGACACTTGGTGATGTGAGGCACGTCCCTGATTTGAAGAGAAATATGATCTCTTTGAGTATTCTTGATTCGAAAGGGTACACGTACACTGGTGAAGGTGGAGCTAAAAAGGTCAGTAAAGAGTCTCTTATTGTGATGAAAGGACTAAGGAGAACCGCCAATTTATATGTTCTGCAGGGATCCACAGTAATAGGTGATGTTGCCGCCACAAGGTGACATTGATAAAAGAAGATCACTTACGAGAAGATTGTAAGGAAGTTTTTTGGTTGAAAAGACTCTTCAGTGAGCTTAGCGAAGAGTTGCAGATTACTACAGTCTTTTGTGATAGTCAGAGTGTCATTTTCCTCACGAATGATCAGATGTTTCATGAGATGACAAAGCACATTGATGTGAGACACTCCCTATAAACAAGTTTAAGCATTACTTGAACGTGGTTGGTGCTAGATGCTGAGATTTGCCTATAAGGCTTTTGTAGAAGAGGTGGAGAATGTTCTTTTGAAGATTTGTGGAATTCGCGTCAAGGTGGAGATTGTTAGAATTTGGTGACCCGAATTCAGTTTGATCCATTAATTTATTATTAGATATTTTCTTATTAATATGTTAATTAACAGATTCTTTATAAATCTATTAATTAACAGTTTCGTTATTAATTTTTTATTTGACTAAGTATCCTAAAATCTCTATAAATTATGTATCTCATAGACAAATTTTATCAATCAAGAAAGTTATTTGGTTATCTCTTCTTTCTTTCTCTCTACCTCTCTTTTCTCTCTACTTCTCTTTACTTTATCAGAGTCATCGACTTTGTATTCTACCATTCATAGTGATTTTTTCTCATCTACCCGTGATTTTTCTCGTTAAGGATTTTTCACATAAATTTTATATGTGTTCTTTATTATTTTTATTATTATTTTTCATACTAATCTTATTTCAATTTGTATGCCAGCTGGAGGATAAGTCCAAAGCGGTCTCATAATTGAAGAGGGAGTATCATTTTCACGAGTACGTAATAATAATAATTATAATGATAATCGAAGACTGAGAATTAAGGTACATATCACACTATGCAATGTACGGTGGGTTATCCTTGTCGAATGGTCCACGTCGATCATTATTGCGTCCAACCAAAACCGATAACGTCTACCGAACTCGACCAGCGTTCATTCACCATCCATTAATTAATCCATCGAATCTGAAAGTAAAATTTGAGAGATTTCGACACGCCAAGTGAGACAAACAACCTCAATCGATAGAGGGAATTAATTCAGAGGACCAGTTTCTTAATTAATATAATATAAATGAATTTGCATGCATGATTGGAAGGGACAATATACATGTGAGCTGGGAGTCGTATAAATCCGCCTTGCGTTTTCCATCACCTTTCTGCCTCGCCTTCCACGAACTTTCCTCTCCTTTTTAATTATATTTATAGATTATAGCTCAACTTCAATAAATTAATTAATTGATAAGTAATCTAAAATTATTGTATTGATGAATCGCTTATTATGAACATTTCTTAATTTATGATTGATAATTTTTTTTTATGAAATCAAATCTCATATCAATAAAAAAAACAATAGAGGACCAGTTTCTTAATTAATATAAATGAATTTACATGCATGATTAGAAGGGACAAAAGCATATATACATGTGGGCTGGGAGTCGTATAAATCCACGTTGCGTCTTCCATCACCTTCCTGCCTCGCCGCCTTCCTCGAACTTTCCTCTCTCCTTTTCAGTCTCAATATCGCCACGCCAAGAAATCATACGATCGATAAATAATGACTGATATATATATCTTGAGCATGGCCAGTCGATCGCTGATATATGAGCCAAACTGAATACATTTCCTTTTCGAGATATTGATTTATTTTGCGATGGAGTGTATTGTGAAGTCAATATTCAATAGATGTGTGTGTGAGAGTGAGAGAGTGCAAGAATTAAAGCAAGGAGATAAGGGAGAGCCATAATATTTTGTTTATTTAATTGATAAATATAAAATTTAATACACTTACCTGATCAGGTGAAAGAAGGAAGAAAGAGCCGTAAGGTGATTTCAGAGCTGATCATAGATTCAGTTACCGGAGAGTAGGAGTGACGGCTGAATTCAGCTGCTATTGAAGATGTTATATTTTAGATAGCAGTGTATCATTCCTGTTGTCGATGATAATATTTAAAGTATAATCAAAATATAAAGAGGCAAATAACTTATAAAAAAATCACCGTAAATATAGTTATAAGTATATATAATAAATAAAATGTTCATATGTACGTACGCGTTGTCATCTTTTATATAAATAATCTTTTATCTTAGGGATCCGATTTCACGTAAATTTTCCATCGGACTAAGGTGAATGGGCGGACTGTCTTCGCGGAGGCTCTTTTAAGCGACCTGCATTCTTAGAGAATTATATATCCTACTAAAAGAAAATCCTTACAATACGGTCGTAGCTAAGATTCAATTCTTAAATATTTGATTAATCGTTTGAAAAACTTAACTGCTGCATATTAGACTATGTGAAATGGTGCATTATCTTAGGAGGCACGCCTATTTAAAGTAGACGCTTTCGCTATTTAAAAGGGTCATCATGTTGAATATAGTTAGTGGTATATATTCAGTCCCGCGTAGAAAAGGAAGGAGAAGCTTTATAGGCTTATTAAAAGATGTGCATCAAAGTTGTGTTGATTGGTGGCTAAGTAGAGGGAAAACTTTAAGTTTTGAACAAGTGAAATGGTTGACGTGTCTGTTCATGTACGGATGTATGTTCTGAAAGTCCACCGCGAGCCTTTCCCAAAGGTTGTTTTGTTCATTAATAATATATGCATCTTTAATGTCGAATTCATTTATCTTCTTCTTGTATAATTAGTTACGTTCTCTAAATTATCTCAGGGGAATTTATAAATTTGATGAGATCCGGGCGTATGATTTTTAGAAGGATCAGGAGCTCGGTCGGGTTCGATTGCCGATCTAAATCGGTAGTGAATAGGCCAGGCCAAGGGTCACCTGAGGTCTGGACATTCGGGGTCGGTCATCCGAGGTCGGGACACTCGGGGTCGGTCACCCGAGGTCGGGGCACTCGGGGTCGGTCATCCGAGGTCGGGACACTCGGGGTCGATCACCTGAGGTCGGGACACCCGGGGTCGAGACAATCGGGGTCGGTCACCCGAGGTCGGGACACTCGGGGTCGGTCGCCCGAGGTCGGGACACTCGGGGCCGGTCACCCGAGGTCGGCCCCTCAAAGTCTGTTGTCTAAGGCCAGGTACTCGCGATCACACGAGGACAGCTGAACAATTATGAGCCTTTCTTATCATATAAGCCTTTCTTATCAAGTATTCAGAAGACGATCCCCCCGGCATAATCATTGCCTGGCAGAGCCGCCGAGAGTTAAGGAGGGACAGAAGAGATATATTAGGCAGGGTGTCAGGCGGCTATGGCAGTCTCACAGCATTAATGCGGCTGTCACTATCACCATCTGTCAATTGACCCCTTAATGAGATTTGTCAGCCCTGACACAGCAGGGAGTTACCTCTCCCCTATATAAACCCCCCATATGGCCCTGTTGAGGGGATTGCTGCCATTTTGCAACCACGCCACTACTTTGTGAGTCTCATTTCGGTCCGAGCCGAGTGCCTAGAGCCTTATTCCTGTTCGACCCGAGTCCGACCCCCCGTGTTATAGCAGACCGGGTCGTCTTGGTCAGACCGAGCCATCCGAGTGGGAACCGATCTTCGCTTGTCGATAGGATCAAATTTGGCGCCGTCTGTGGGAACTCCCGCCTGATCGAAAGACAAAGATGAGTGAATCCAACCGGGTGACTGTTACTCTTTCACAGGAAGACTTGGATCTGCTAATAGAAGCTAGAGCCAGGAAATTGGCGGAGGCACAGCAAGCGGCCGCTCGACCCGCTCAGCCGGGCCCGGCCGAGCAGACTGCTCGGGTGGGCACCGAAGGAGGGATTCGACAGGAAGATAGTCCTCACTTCCACCGGGCGCTGTTCGACCCGGCCGAAGGAGCGGGACAATCAGACCCTCATGAAGCTACATCCAGCCATACTAGAGCTAACAAAGGGAAGGCTCTCCTTGTGCCGACCCCAACTGAGCGCATAGGGTTCCCCTTCTCCAGCCAAGTCTTGCACGAGCCACTGCCCAAGCATTTCAGACTCCCGTCCATCACTGAATACGGAGGAGCTACGGACCCCGAAGAGCACTTGATGAAGTTTGAAAACGCTTTGATGCTGCATCAGTATTCGGATGGGGTGAAATGCCGAGCTTTCTTGACCACTCTAGCCGGGCCGGCCCGGCGATAGTTTGACAGACTGCCAGAGGGATCCGTAAGAGAATTCGCCGACTTCAAAAAATTGTTCCTCCAGCATTTTGTGAGCAGCAAGAGACATCACAAAACCAGCCTCAACTTGTTTACCCTGAAGCAAGACTCTAGAGTGCCTCTCAAAGCCTACATCAAGAGGTTCAATCAAGTCACGCTGGATGTACCCACGGCTACGTCTGAGGTGCTAGTCAGTGCTTTTGCCCAAGGCCTACAAGAAGGCGAGTTCTTTAGATCATTGATCCGAAAACCTCCGAAGGACTTTGAAAGCCTTTTGGGGAAAGCCAGTAAATACGTAGAAGTTGAAGAAGCACAAGCCGCCAGGCGGCCGGAGGTCAGACCTGCGCCCGAGAATCCTCAGCAGCATCAGAGAAATGTACCTCCTGGGGGGCCTCTCAGAAGCTCCAGAGCTATGGGACACCGACCAGGGGTCGAGAGGGGAATAGTGCAGCAAGTGGCCCAGGGCTGCATCCCTTCCAGGTGGCAGCCCTACTGTTCCTTCCATAACAGCCATACGCATGACCTTCAAGATTGCTGGCAGGCCGGCAGAGGTCGGGGCCGCGCCAGCCGAGGAAGTCCCAGAGGAGCTCACCAAGGAGGTGGTCGAGGTCGGGGAAGAACATCGCCTGGCCAATCCGAGTCCCCAGCCCGGCCGACCGCCTCCGCAGCTAGACAGTTGTTCCAGACCCCCGACTCCATCGAGCACGGGAAGGCCAGCGAAGAGCAAGCTAATCAACAGAATGCGGTACACGGGGCCACCCACGTGATCTCTGGAGGCCCCACCTATGGAGATTCCAATAGAGCTCGGAAGTCACAGGTTAGGCGACTCGATATCTACCAAGTGGGTTGCAGTTCTGCCCAAGCTCAGGGGCCGCAGATCAGTTTCAGCCCTTCAGACTTACAAGGAACAGAAGTACCTCATGATGATGCCTTGGTCATCACAGCGATCATAGCTAATTACCAGATTCATAGAACCATTGTGGATACGGGAGTTCGGTAAACATCTTGTACTTAAAAGCTTTTGAGCAATTACAGATTGAAACTACTGAGCTCCAACCCGTGGCCACACCTCTGTTTGGATTCACGGGGAATGAAGTCCAGCCCTTGGGCCAGATCAAATTGGTCATCTCACTCAGTGAAGAACCTTTAAGAAGGACTCGGTGGTCTACCTTCTGGTAGTGGACGCCCCCTCGGCCTACAATATCATCCTGGGTCGACCGGTGCTGAACAAGTTCCGAGCCGTGGTATCCACTTTCTACTTGAAAGTCAAATTCCCAGTGGGTGATCAAGTCGGAGAGGCTAAAGGAGATCAGAAGGTCGCCCGCCGGTGTTACGTAGATGATGTCCGAGTAGAAGTAAGCAAGGCCTGCCGAGCTGCGCCGGCCAACTGTAACATGGTGCAGTCTTCTCAGCCCTCTCCCTGGGCTGAGCTGATAGAAGAAAAAGAAGAGGTCCAGCTATTGCTTGACCGAGAAGAGACCCAGGTGAGAATAGCTCCTGGGCTCCCGCCCGACCTCCGACAACAGCTGGTAGAATGCCTGACCCAGAACCAGGATGTATTCGCCTGGTCCCAGCAGGATTTGAAAGTGTAACGACCCGAAAAATTCTCTTAATATTTATTTAAAATATTGAGCATGTCTAGATAATTTTCCGAGGAACCTAGGAATATTAATGCGAACTTTGGTCTAGAAAATCCATGTTTTCTCAGTTAAATTGAGAAAACTAAGTACTAATGGGCCTTATGTGGGCTTTTTAGTACCATGATTATAGGTGGATCTTAGGGAATAATTAGTATAAATATAAATAGGATTTAATTAGGCATATTAACATGATTATGGGTAAGTCTTGGCCTAATTTTTCCTATTTTAATGGAGAAATTAGAGAAATTAGGTACTAATGAGCTTTAAAGGGGCTCCAAAAAATGGGTATTAATTAGGTAAAATTAATATAAATATAAAAGAATTTTATTTAGGAATATTAGCATAATTATGGGGGATTTTAGGGGATTTTTGGAATTTAGGAAAATAAAAATAATAAGATAAATGAAATAAAAATAAAATAAAAATAAAGGTGCATGAGCCAAGGATTGAACCTTGGACCTCTTGTACAACCATGTATGCACTAACCAACTCACCTAGCAAGGTATTGTTAGGAGGGAATAAAGTGGATATTAGTTAAGGCATAGAAGAAGATGAAGAGTCATGGAGAGACTCTTCATTTGCCTCCTTAATGGGCTATAAAAGGGGGGTTTTGGGAGTTACCTCTTCTTCCCATCACTTGCATTTTCGAAAACTCTTCCTCCCCTCATCCTAGCCGAACACCCAAGGAAGGGTTCTCCCTTGGAAAAGCTCCACAAGAGGTCTTATCTCCAAGATCTAAGAGTTTTCCAAGGATACAAGGACAAGGAGGCAAGGATCCAAAGATTTTGCAATCTTCTTCTTCTTCCAAGGTTCGAAAAATCAAGAAACTCAAGGTAAGACTCCCTCACCTGTGGTATAATAGTTCCTTATGATTTCCATGATTTTTAGCATGATATATTGGTTGGTTTTTAGATTTGATGTTGAAAGGAAAGAAAATCAGGAATCCTAGGTTTATGGGTTTCGGCCACAAGGATTTTAAGGTCTATAATTATGCCAAAAATCTGTGTAATGTTATTTAATGTTCCCTTATGATGTTTAGAGATTAAGTATAATTTTTGGGAATTTTTGGAGTACCCTAGAATACCCTAGGGTTTCGGCCAACATGGAAGAAGCAAAGCAAGCACCCTAGGATACCCTAGGGTTTCGACCACAATGTTTAAGGGTCCATGATGATGCTAAAAATCTGTATAATGTTATTTATTGTTCCCTTATGATGTTTAGAGGTTGAGTATAATTTTTGGGAATTTTTGGAGTACCCTAGGATACCCTAGGATTTCGGCCAACATGGAAGAAGCAAAGCAAGCACCCTAGGATACCCTAGGGTTTCGACCACAATGTTTAAGGGTCCATGATGATGCTAAAAATATGTATAATGTTATTTATTGTTCCCTTATGATGTTTAGAGGTTAAGTATAATTTTTGGAAATTTTTGGAGTACCCTAGGATACCCTAGGGTTTCGGCCAACATGGAAGAAGCAAAGCAAGCACCCTAGGATACCCTAGGGTTTCGGCCACAATGTTTAAGGGTCTATGATGATGCTAAAAATCTGTATAATGTTATTTAAGGTTCCCTTATGATGTTTAGAGATTAAATATAATTTTGGGGAATTTTTGGGGTACCCTAGGGTCCCCTAGGGTTTCGGCCAACCCATGAACTCATGGGTAGAGTTAAATCCAAACCCCCAATGTATGGATGTTCCCTTACCTTGTGCCATCTTATATGTTTATGGGAATGATGGAAACCTTCTATGTAGGTTTCGGCCAAGGCTAGGTAATTAGGGTTTGATGGAGTTAAGATTTGAAGAATGATGGTTTATAGTTCATTATGAAGAATACCTAAGGGTTCAAGCATGTGGTAGGAATTTAAGTTACCTATAATCCTAACCTTAAGTACCATGTTTATGTATGTATGCTTATGATTTGGACGCCATGTCTAATAGGGTTATCTATGAATGTCTTATGTTCCATGTCATGCACTTGGATAGTAGGAATCATGTTTATGGAAGTCCTACCTATGAATACTTATGTTATGTTAAGAACCATGTGATGTTATATGTTCATGCTATGTTAAGAACCATGCTAGGTTATATGTTCATGTTATGTTAAGAACCATGTTCTGTTACGTATGATAAGAATGATGCATGCCACGTTGTTATGAATAAGGATGCATGCCATGTTGTTATGAATAAGGATGCATGCCATGTTATGAATAATGATGCAAGCCATGTTAATGAATAAGGATGCATGCCATGTTATGAATAATGATGCAAGTCATGTTAATGAATAAGGATGCATGCCATGTTATGAATAATGATGCAAGCCATGTTAATGAATAAGGATGCATGTCATGTTATGAATGATGATGCATGCCATGTTATGAATAATGATGCATGTCATGTTATGAATAAAGATGCATGCCATGTTTATGAAGAAAGATAATGCTCATGCCTTCCAAGCATCATGATGATCAAGCATGTTTTAAGCCATGCTTCATGTAACCAAGTTATGCCATATTTAAATATGCCATGAATGTCTTATGAATGATGAAGCATATAAAGTATTTTACTTTATGAATGGGGCTTGTACCGGACCGAAGTATGGGTCCAAGGGATGGGTACCTTAAGAACGCCCCGGTTCTGGACTACCGAAGCTGTCCACGGTTCTGGCACTACCGAAACTGTGCAACAGGGATGGGCACCTTAAGAATGCCTCGGTTCGAGGACTACCGACTATGCTGTCCTTACCCTAGTAGGTCGAGGCTAGCTACCTTGTATTTACTTAGGGATGCGCGCCATGATGTATGTATGTGGTACAAGCCGGGGACCCCAACAATGTGATGATTATGTTTAAGTATTTAAAAGTATGTTTTAAAAGTTAAGCATCTATATATATATATATATACATATGCATTCCACCCACGCATTCATTCATGTTATGCATTATGCTATGATGATGATGTCTTATGCTTAAGATTCATGTTAAGAAATGGGTATGATAGTAAATGATTTATGCCATGATTATGTTAAGAAGATGCCCATATGCTATAATGGAAAGTATGCTCATGATATGCTAGATAGGTTGATCTACACCTTATGTTTATGTTTATACCATGTTTCATGCCATGTTAGGAATGTCTAATGATGAGTTTGTTTATCCCATGCTTTATGCTACGATAGGAATGTTAATTATGTCTATGCTTATGTTTATGCTTTATGCCATGATAAAAATGTTTAATCATGTTTATGCTTATGTTTATGCTTTATGCCATGATAAAAATGTTTAATCATGTTTATGCTTATGTTTATGCTTTATGCCATGATAGGAATGTTTAGTTATGTTTATGGTTATGCCATGTACCATGCCATGTAAAGTTTAAGTAGGTTTATGTATATGCTTCATGTTTAAGACTAAATGATGATTATGTTTCTTATGATTATGAATGAAAGACGAATGGTTTTAGTGAGTAGGAAAGAGTCTTACTAAGCCTGTGTGCTTATAGTCTTTTTCCCTTATACCGCAGATCATGCAGGGGGACAGTAAGGAAGCAGCAAGAGGGCAAGAACAATGTGTGTGATAGTGACTTGGCCCAGGAAATCATATGTTTACCGTTTATGCCAGAACTTTACTTTTGACATCTCTATGCTTGAATAATGACTCATGGAACTTTATGTTATGATATGACATGATATGATGCCTAAGTTCAAAGTGAACCTTATAATATAAGGTTATGTATGACATGATATGATGCATAAGTTCAAGGTTAATATGCTAAGGTTCCTATGTCATTAAGTTAAGAATGTTAGTAGGGCATGTATAAGTTAAAGTTATAATCCGCTGCCTTATGATGTCTACATGCCCTAAGTATGTTAACGTAACGCCGCTTAGGAAAAAAAAGAAGAAAAAAAGCGGGCGTTACAGAAAGGGGTCAAGCCCGAGGTCATGGAGCACAAGCTGCACGTCTACCCAGATGCCCGACCTGTGAAACAAAGAAAGAGAGACTTCAGTCCTGAGCAGAATAAGATCATCCAGGCCGAAGTGGAAAGGTTGCTGAAAGCAGGCCACGTCCGAGAAGTGCAGTTTCCTGCCTGGCTGGCCAATGTGGTGCTGGTCTCCAAGTCGGGCGACAAGTGGAGGGTCTGCATTGACTTCAGGGATCTGAACAAAGTCTGCCCAAAGGATTGCTACCCGCTTCCCCGAATAGACCAGATGGTAGACTCCACCGCGGGGAGCGAGCTTATCTGCATGCTGGACGCCTATCAAGGGCACCACCAAGTCCCGTTATGCCTGGATGACCAAGAGAAGGTCAGCTTTGTCACGGCGGAGGGTACTTATTGCTACACTGTTATGCCCTTCGGACTCAAAAATGCTGGGGCGACCTATCAGAGGCTGATGGACAAGGTCTTCAAGGAGCAGCTCGGGAAGAACGTCGAAGTGTATGTGGACGATATCCTCATCAAGTCCCTCCGAGCTGCCGACCTAATAGCAAACGTGCAAGAGACCTGCTGCACTCTCAGGAGGTATGGCCTCAAGCTTAACCCAGCCAAATGCCTGTTTGGAGCTAAGAGTGGTAAATTCCTCGGCTACATCTTGACCGAGCGAGGAATAGAAGCCAATCCGGGTAAAGTGAAAGCTCTGCTAGACATGCCTCCTCCCAGAAACCTGAAGGAGGTCCAGCGCCTGACGGGAAGGATCACTGCTTTGTCCCGATTCATCTCCCGTTCGGCTGATAGAAGCCTGCCATTCTTCAAGATTCTGCGTAAGGCCACCAAGTTCCAATGGGATGCTGAATGTGACCAGGCCTTCGAAGAATTGAAGACTTACTTGGTATGCCTGCCGGTGTTAGCCAAGCCCGAGGAAGGAGAACCACTATATGTTTACTTATCTGCTACTGAGGGAGCTGCGAGTGCTGTGCTTGTAACCCAGAAAGAGACCGAGCAGCAACCGGTCTATTTCTTTGGGCACTTATTTAAAGAGGCCGAGTGTAGGTATACTACACTCGAGAAATTAGCTTATGTCCTTGTGTTGATGGCTCGGCGACTGCGACCCTACTTTCTGGCTCATCCTATCCGAGTGCTGACCAATAGCACACTCGGGAAGGTCTTGATCAACCCTGAAGTCTCAGGTCGGATGGTCAAATGGACAACTGAACTGAGCGAATATGATATTCAGTACCAGCCCAGAACTACGATCAAAGCTCAGGCCTTGGCAGATTTCCTAAGTGAACTTCATACAGAGGAAGAGGAGGAGGTCTGGAAAATATACGTGGATGGGTCAGCCACCCGGGCAGGGAGTGGAGTGGGAATCTTATTGATGTCTCCTAAGGGATACCCCATTCATCTGGCCGTGCACCTAGAGTACCATGCTATCAATAATCAGGCGGAATACGAGGCCCTCTTAGCAGGTCTTCAAGCGGCCAGACAGGTCGGGGCCACTCGGGTCATCCTACATTCTGATTCGCAGTTAGTGACTCAACAGGTGGCTGGGCGGTTCGAAGTGAATGACGAGAGGCTACAGGCTTATGTAGAGGCATATCAACAGTTACAAGCAGAATTTCAGGAAGTTCAGATTATACAGATCCCCCGAGGGGACAATGCCAAGGCGGATGAATTAGCTAGGCTGGCCAGCTCTGTCCGTCCATGGGTCTTCCCCAAGCCTTCACCTCAGGTTATGCTGGTGGCTCAGGTTGAGAGGGAAGCAGAAATGGAGATAGAGGGGGACTGGAGAGCTCCATTCATTGCCTATCTGAAAGAAGGAACTCTTCCGGACAACCCCGAGCAGGCTCGGATACTAAAGATAAGAGCGGCCTGGTTCACTCTGATAGGGGATGCATTATATAAGCGGGCTTTTTCCCGACCACTACTCAGATGCCTCGGAAAAGAAGATGTGGACTATGTGCTCAGAGAAGTGCATTTGGGGTGCTGCGGAAATCATTCAGGAGGTCGGTCCATGGCTCGGAAGGTCCTGTTGGCCGGCTATTTTTGGCCGACCCTTCAAAAGGATGCAGAGAAGATGACTCTTTCTTGCCTTTCTTGCCAAAAGTATCAGAATCTATCGCACCGACCAGTTGAGATGTTGCGAACGTCCACTGTATCATGTCCCTTTAATCAGTGGGGCATGGATATAGTAGGACCCTTCCCCAGGGCAGCAGGTCAGAAGAAATTCCTATTGGTGGCAGTGGACTACTTCTCCAAGTGGGTCGAAGCAGAAGCCCTGTCTCGGATCACCGAACAAGCGGTGAAGAAATTCCTTTGGCGGAACATTCTGTGCCGGTATGGCATACCTCACAAGCTGGTATCAGACAATGGTTGGCAGTTTCAAGGCCGGATAATCAGAAATTGGTGCAAGGAATTTGGGATCAAGCAGGCCTTCACTTCCGTGGCATACCTCCAGAGTAATGGTCAGGCCGAAGTAGCCAATAGAGAGATTCTGAAAGGGCTCAGAGCTAAGCTGGATCAAGTCAGCGGATCCTGGGTGGACGAGCTGCCTGGTGTCCTATGGGCCCTTCGAACCACACCCAAAGAAGGGTCAGGATGCACTCCCTTCCAGTTAGTCTATGGGAGTGAAGCGGTAGTCCCCATGGAGGTCGGCTGTGAGTCTGACAGAAGACATCTGTATGGAGAAGACAATGCGGAGAAAAGACGAGCTGAGCTAGATCTGATTGAGGAGGTCCGAGCTAAGGCTGCAGTCCGCATGGCTGCTTACCAGCAAAGGATGCGGAACCGATACAACCAGAAGGTTATACCCCGACATTTCCAAGTAGGGGACAAGGTATGGAAAAGAATCAAGCCGGTTGGGGAGGTAGGCAAGCTGGAGCCTCCATGGAGTGGCCCTTTCCTGGTGGTCGAGGCGCTGGGATCAGGAGCCTACTATCTGCAAGACGCTCAAGGAAAGCGGCTCGGAAGACCCTGGAGTGCAGTGCACTTAAGGTTGTATTGTGAGGAGAGTGGAGAGAAATGATTCTTGTAACTGTACTCAGAAAAAATGATGACAAAAACTCTGACTCTCCAAAAGACAACTGCGGCAAGTTATAAGTAGGCTTACACTCACGCACCCACCGGACTTGGCGCCGATCGAGCGTGGCGTCCCACGTTCGGTCGGGCCCGATCGGGCGTGGCGGTCCACGCTCGGTCAGGGTAAGTTGGACGGTGTCCAGACTCTTGCTAAGGCAAGTTATAAGTGGGCTTGCTCTCACGCACCCACCGGACTCGGCGCCGATTGAGCGTGGCGTCCCACGTTCGGTCGGGCCCGGTCGGGCGTGGCGATC
Organism: Boesenbergia rotunda; assembly: GCA_024364735.1. Lineage (NCBI taxonomy): Eukaryota > Viridiplantae > Streptophyta > Magnoliopsida > Zingiberales > Zingiberaceae > Boesenbergia > Boesenbergia rotunda. Next base: position 541,158 of record JAGFNQ010000857.1, read on the forward strand.
CACGCTCGGTCAGGGTAAGTCGGACGGTGTCCAGACTCTTGCAAAGGCAAGTTATAAGTGGGCTTGCACTCACGCACCCACCAGACTCGGCGCCGATCGAGCGTGGCGTCCCACGTTCGGTCGGGCGTGGCGATCCACGCTCGGTCAGGGTAAGTCGGACGGTGTCCAGACTCTTGCAAAGGCAAGTTATAAGTGGGCTTGCACTCACGCACCCACCGGACTCGGCGCCGATCGAGCGTGGCGTCCCACGTTCGGTCGGGCCCGATCGGGCGTGGCGGTCCACGCTCGGTCAGGGTAAGTCGGACGGTGTCCAGACTCTTGCTAAGGCAAGTTATAAGTGGGCCTGCTCTCATGCACCCACCGAACTCGGCGCCGATCGAGCGTGGCGTCCCACGTTCGGTCGGGCCCGGTCAGGCGTGGCGGTCCACGCTCGGTCAGGGTAAGTCGGACGGTGTCCAGACTCTTGCTTGAAGGAAACATGAATTAACACATTTCTGTGATCTTCACTGCCATGGTGTGGCTCTCCACGCCCTGAGAGACAAAAGGAATAGTAGGCCGGCTTAGCATGGCTGAACCGGTTGAACCAAAGCACACAAGCCAACTCAGTTTCGCCGATAAGGCTAACTCGCCAGGAACAAGATAAAACGCTCAGTCAAGGTATCTACCCGGTCGAACAATATGCCCGAACCCGGGTAGTGGCCTGACTGAATAACTAAGAGCTCAAATACACTGAGCGTTCGACACTTAGAAAAATTTGGCGCTTGGCTCATAAAATCGAGCTAAAGGGAGCGGTATGAACGGCCTGAGCGGTCACGCTTTGTGGAAATTCGTGATGTAACCCAAGCGCCGGCCCTCGTAAAGCCGGTCGAGCACTCCAAACAGACAATACTTAACAAAAACCTTAAACATCGTGAGCAAACAAATACGGTATTCAGGCTATTGAAATAAAATCATGTCAAGCTAAGGGAATCAAAGAAGGGCTCATGGCCCATACAAAATTGAGCCCCGAGGGCTGAGTCAACTCAAAACATGGCAAACTTCTTAAGGCCTGAGGGCCGAGTCATCATGAAACAAAGGAAAGTAAGAATTCAACCTAAGTAAATGGGGGGAAGGCATCTTCAGGAATCGACGCCTTGATCCGCCTCAGCTTCACCGCGTTGGGGGGAAGGTCCTCGGGAAGATGGCCGGCCTCAGTCAGCTGCTGGATAGCACCCTTCGCGCCGTACACGATCATGCCACCAGTGCGCTCTGATACCAGGTTCAGGAAGGAGTCCGACTGAATGTAGGCTAGACGCGCTGCTTCAATCCGGGTGGACTCGCCCGACTTATAGTCCTCCAACTCCTTCTTGAGCCGAGCAAGTTCAGTATCCTTCCGAGCAAGCTCGGCATCTTGCCCCTGGATGGTGGTCTCCTGAACAGCCAGCTGGGCCTCCTTGCTCACTAGTTGAGTTTCTAAGCCTTGAAAGGCCTCTTGTTGGGCGGCCAGCTCCGTCTTTTTGTTCTTCAGAGCAAGTTGAGTCTGGTGATGGGCAGCATCCGACTCCTTCAGTCTTCGTTGAAGTCCCTTGGCGTCTGTTGTTTGCCTAGCCAGGTCAGAATGGGCTCGAGTGTACCGGGCCTTGAGAATCTTATTCTCGCCTCCAAATGAGCCACCCGGTTAGATAGGCGCTCCGTCTCCACTGCAAACTGGGCCATCAACCGGTGCTCTTCTTCCGAACCGACCTCCAGCTCTGATACACGCAACCGCAGCGCAGTTATTTCGGAGTGAAGCTGGTCTAGCCCCTCGTCGCCCGGAGGAAGGGTGCATTGCGCCACTTTGGCCTCCAAGTCTCTCACCCTCCGTTCGGCCGCTCGGCGCTCCCCAGTGTTGGTGACCAGCTCTTGACTGACTGCGTGACCCAACGCCCATTGCTGCAAAATGGCATGAAGTACGTAAGGGTAAGCGTAAACAGCCGCATGATGGGAGAAAGTACCTGAGTCAAGCCAGTGAAGAAGTGATCGGCCAAGCTGACAAGATCCATCGCGAAAGACGCCGTCCATCCTTCCTCCCAGCCCGAGACCAACACGCCATGTAGGTTAAGTGGCTGGGGCTGGACTGTCGGAGTTAGAATAGTAGCTGAGGGCACTTGAACGTCCACAGCTGACCTTGGAGGGGAATGCATGGACAGAAGTGCCTCTACAGCATCAATGTTTGCAGTGCTCGTCTGAGGGGCCGGAGGACCCGGTGCGGTCCCCGAGGTCGATGCGCCGGACGGTATTGTTATGGAGGTAGGAGGTCGGGTTGCCAAGCGGGGTGTTGTCTGGGTCGGACCCCGAGCGTCAGGTCAGGGAACAGCTGGGACAGGAGTTGAGCCTGGGGCCGGAACTCGAGGGCTGGTCATGGCTCGATCAGGTCGAGAGGGTGCGGCAACCTGATCCCCCGAGGTCGGTGGTGGGGGCGAAGGTGTCCCCAACCGGAGGACTAGCCGACGGCGTTTCCGAACCAAGTTACTAGAATCTGCTTGGTCTTCTTCTTCTTCTTCTGCCTCTGCCTGGGCGGATGTCCCCTCGCCCGCTACCCGAGTCGTCGTGCCCGAACCCCCGGTCGGTAGATTCTCTCCTGGGTCGTTTGCTGCAGTTTCTAGCGGCTCGGGATCTGAGACAATGTTTACCGGCGGTACCACCCGAGCAGCCGCTAGCTGGGAGGCTAGAGCCTCCATGGCTTCGTCCTCCCGGTCCATTACAGCATCAACCCTAGCGCTATACATGACTTCAGTTGCACAAAGGAAAAAGTTTTAGTTAGCATTAACAAACTTACAAAGCGAGTAGGGGCGTACCGAGGGTGCCGGGTAGCTCCGTCGGGACTTGGCTCAGTTCGGTCGGGGGATGGATTGGATATAGAAAAAGTGAGATTTCCAGCCCTTATTAGAAGAAGGAACCTTCTCTAAGAAGGCCGAGTTAATACGAGCTTGGAAATAGAAATTCCCGGGTTCTTGTTTCTTAAGATAATAGAAGTAGTGAAACACCCGAGGTTCCAGAGGAATTTTATGGGCAGTGAAGATGATCACGGTGCCACATAAGATTCGGATCGAATTGGGGGCTAATTGAGACAAAGAGATCTGGAAATAGCGACAGATTTCGCGGAAGAAGGGATGTAGGGGAAAGTGCAGACCGGCTAACAACTAATCAGAGAAGACGGTAAAATGACTTAAGGGAGGCTCGTGCGCCCGACCCCGGCGGGCGGCCAGAGTTATCGAGTGGTCTTCGGGGATTAGGTAATCTATGCGTAGGGTTTCTATCTGACCTAAGTTAAGGGAAGACCGGGTAGTTAAATACCATGGCTCGGGGGACGCAGACGGGGGTGCAGACGATGAAGCCATCAAAACGAAGTCAGAAAAGGCACAACAAGGGCTCGGCAGAAGAAAAGGAGTACCTAAAATCGAAGATCGCCGGAAACACTGTTCGCCGGATTTGCGAAGGTCGGGTGGCGGAGATCAGACAGGGGTCGAAGAGAAAGCGAAGGTCGGGATAAAAAGGGGTAAAATGAGGAGTTAAGCCTATTTATACCACTGGTAAAACAAGGAGGACCGTCCGATGGAGAAAAAGAAAATGGCGGGGCAGACTCCTCGTCGTCCGATCTCTGCCATTTCCCAGACCTCGAAGCTTCGCTCGCACGTCGCGTGAACCACGCCAGTGACGCTTCGTTACCAGAGACCCCCAGTCGGGAAGCGACACGTGGCCCTGCATTAATGAGGATTTGATGGGGGATACGACATTAAAGGGGAGGATTAACCGTACGAGGTGACGTGCGGGAAGACAAAAAAGAGGCAAGCCGACCGAGCAGGGAGCCTAGTCAGTCGGATTGAACTCCTCCTTCGACTAGACTTGAGAGGGAGGCTTGTGATCCGGGCGTATGATTTTTATAAGGATCAGAAGCTCGGTCGGGTTCGATTGCCGATCTAAACCGGTAGTGAATAGGCCAGGTCAAGGGTCACCCGAGGTCGGGACACTCGGGGTCGGTCATCCAAGGTCGGGACACTCGGGGTCGGTCACCCGAGGTCGGGACACTCGGGGTCGATCACCTGAGGTCGGGACACTCGGGGTCGGTCACCCGAGGTCGGGACACTCGGGGTCGGTCGTCCGAGGTCGGGACACTCGGGGCCGATCACCCGAGGTCGGCCCCTCAAAGTCTGTTGTCTGAGGCCAGGTACTCGTGATCACTCGGGGACGGCTGAACAATTATGAGCCTTTCTTATCATATAAGCCTTTCTTATCAAATATTCAGAAGACGATCCCCCCGGCATAATCATTGCCTGGCAGAGCCGCCGAGAGTTAAGGAGGGACAGAAGAGATATATTAGGCAGGGTGTCAGGCGGCTATGGCAGTCTCACAGCATTAATGCGGCTGTCACTATCACCATCTGTCAATTGACCCCTTAATGAGATTTGTCAGCCCTGAGACAGCAGGGAGTTACCTCTCCCCTATATAAACCCCCCATATGGCCCTGTTGAGGGGATTGCTGCCATTTTGCAACCACGCCACTACTTTGTGAGTCTCATTTCGGTCCGAGCCGAGTGCCTAGAGCCTTATTCCTGTTCGAGCCGAGTCCGACCTCCCGTGTTACAGCAGACCGGGTCGTCTTGGTCAGACCGAGCCATCCGAGTGGGAACCGGTCTTCGCTTGTCGACAGGATCATGATGTTTATAAATTTTATTTTGTTTTGAATATCCTGGAACGAATTTGTCATTAATTAATAAACCAGCAGCAGCAAACATAGTACAGAGGTAAATTTTCCTTAAGGAAAGTGATTCAAATTAACTCGAAACGAAGTCCTATCTGTTGGGTTGATTCAGGCATTGCTGCCGGAGGATACAAATTGATATGATATATCATCGAGACTAGTCTTGGACAGTATATCAGGTGTTCACAGATATAGCAACAATTCGTTTCTCAAGATACAACAACGATGTCTTAAAATAGCAGTACTACAAATTTCGAGACCAGTGAACTTTCTCGTAGACATTTTAGACTCTAGATGCACAAGATGAGATGAATGCTAATGAGCTTTGGATGGATGATTGAATGAATGAATCTATCATCTAGGGGACTTTATTTATACAAGAGAAGAGGTGAGATACCTTTTGGTCAATGGGTGTAACCTTTTGTTTTAGGATTGATCTGGGTCGTTCAATCTGGAGAGTTGTAACCCTTCAAACAACCCTTTGATCTCAGCCATCAGATCTAGATGGTTGTAACTCTTCATATCCCTCTTTGATCTCAGCTGCTAGATTCGATCTGATGCTTCAGATCAAGTCTCTTCATCAACGGTCAGATCGTGACTCTTTACGATCAACGCTCTAGATCGCGTCACTTGTGATCCAGCACCCCTCTTTAATCTAACGATTGATATTCGTTCGCCCAGTCAGGAGTCCAGTCATCTCTCCTTCTACCTGAGTGTCACGTAGACACTGCTACCCTGAATGTCACGTCACCTGGAGCATAAATTTAAGCTCCTCAATGCTCCAGGTGATGTGTCATATAACGTGGTCGGCTCATTGCGCGCATGCGCGCGTGGTAGGTGGCGGGCTTGCAGGTGCGAGCACCTGCTGGCATGTGAGAAAAGATCACCTGTATTTTTCTTTTTTTTTAACTCTATTAACATAGGAACACATATAAGGAAGCAAACACCATTGGAAACTTCAGATGTGAGACTATTCCCATCTACTTCCTTTTTTGTCAATTTTTCACTGACTTTAAACAATTAATTTCTCATTCACCCGTAATCGGTTACAAGCAAATTAATAGTCTAGATTCATCTACGCGAAACGTAGATTTCAATTTTGAAGTCAATCCTGACTTTCATCGATTGATGACATCTCGATTTTTCCTTGCAGACTCGTATTTGGTCTTTTAAAGAACCAAATATCCAACAATCCCTCACATGAATGGAAATTAATGTGTGTATGCATGCTAACACTTTACAAGAGTCCAATCGATAAGTCAATGCATCGGGAGAAGTAGCTTGTGGCTTTGAACCTTCCATAGTGGAATGCTATCAAGCATACTAGGCTGCGCAGTGAACATGATGTCTTGAACAGGTCAGTTGTTTGTGTATACTAAGACAATAACACCCGTACAGAGACTTATCTCACCGACTTTTGATTCTCATAGTTGGTTCCATTTTGGCCATAAACACCATCTTGGATTCATGAGTGTTTCATTAAAGCGACATGTCTTCACACTCACATAGGTGACACTTCTATCAAGAGTATCCTACCATACTCTACCTTATAAAGGTATAGAAGTCATTAAAAGCATAAGCTTAACCTCATTAGTAGGACAACACATGTTCATCCTAGGATTGGGATAGAGATAATATATCTCATGTGCTGTAATATAACTTCTATAACTTCGTTGTCCCATTGAACCAAGATCTTGGGATCTCCAGTCAATAAGGTTGGGTTACCGCTACAGTCGTTTCAGTTATAGATTTTTAATCACATTCATCTCGATGAGCAGTATACTTGATCTCGACTTAGCCCCTTCGTAAGAGGATCTGCCAAATTAACTTTGGATTTAATATATTCGATTGCAATCACTCTATTTGAGATCAACTATCTAATGATATTGTGTCTACGACGTATATGTCATGACTTACTATTATACATACTACTCTGTATCTTTCCAATTGCTGATTGACTATCATAGTGTGTAAGTACGGCGAGCACATGTTTCGTCCAACTCAGAATATCTTCTAAGAAGTGCCACAGTCATTCAGCTTCTTCAGCTGCTTTGTCTAGTGCTATAAACTCGGATTCCATAGTTGACCGAGCAATGCACGTTAGCTTAGTGGACTTTTAAGATACCACTACCCCACCAATCGTGAATACATATCCACTAGTGGATTTGGAGTCTTTTGTATCTAATATCCAATTAGCATCACAGTATCTCTTTAAGACAACCGGATATCTTCCGTAACATAATCTATAGTTCATAATATATTTTAAATATCTAAGAACATGCATCAGTGATTTTCAATGGGTGTCGTTTAGATTATTCGTAAAATGACTCAGCTTGTTGACCACACAGGTAATATCTGGACGTGTGTAGTTTGTGAGATACATCAAGCTACCTATTATCCAAGAATATTCCAATTGCAATATGGGCTCACCATGGTTTTTCGCTAAGTGTTGGCTTAAATCCATAGGTGTTTTCACTGTAGAGAAATCGTACACATTGAACATTTTCAATACTGACTCTACATAGTTGGATTGTGTCAGAACTATCCCATCAAATGTCCTGAGAATTTTAATTCCCAATATAACATCTGCTCGACCCATATCCTTCATATCGAAATTATTGATCAACATTCTCTTTGTACTCATGATTATCTCATGATTACTGCCCATTATAAGTATGTCATCTATGTTTAGACAGACGATTACGTGACCTTCAGGTGTGATTTTGATATAAATGCATTTGTCACATTCATTTATTTTGAATTCGTTTGACAGCATTATTTTGTCAAATTTTTAGTGTCATTGTTTAGACATTTATTTAAGTCCGTATAACGACTTAACAAGTCGATACAGCTTTTCCTCTTTTCCTGGATTTACGAACCTCTTAGGTTGCTCCATATAGATTTCTTCTTTCAACTCACCATTTAAGAACGCTGTCTTAACATCTATTTGATGTTTTTCAAGGTTATACAATGTTGTGATGGCTATCAACACTTGTATGGATGTAATCCTTGTCACAGGTGAGTAGGTATCGACGTAGTCAAGGCCTTCCTTTTGCTTGAACCCTTTAGCTACAAGTCTGGCCTTATACTTGTCAATTGATTCATCAGCTTTATACTTGCATTTTAGTATTCACATACAATCTAATGGTTTAGTACCAGTAGGAAGGTCCACTAATTCCCAATTATGATTATTTATAATGGACTCAATTTCATTATTGACAGCCTCTTGCCACAATTGGGCATCGGGACTAGAGAGAGCTTCACTTAATGTTCTTGGGTCTATTTCTGACATAAAAGGCATGAAGTCCGGCCCGAACGATTTCTTAACTCTAGCTCGTTTGCTCCGACGTGGCTCTGACCTTTGATCATCAACAGTCATTTTACGACAACTAAGTTTAGGAACGTCTTGTTCGTTAGAACTTCCGTTGTAATCACTTTGAACGTTTCTCTTCTTATTTAAGAATATGTTTTCAAAATATTGCATTCTGAGATTCTATGATTGTTCCCACATAAATATTAGGAATGTCTGACTTATGAACTATGAAACGATATGCACTATTGTTATGGGCATATCTAACAAATATCGCATCGAACGTTTTAAGTCCGATCATTACATGCTTTGGTTTTGGTACTTCGACCTTTGCCAAGTACCCCCACACATTCAAGTATTTGTATGATAGCTTGCAACCTTTCCATAGTTCATATGACGTTTTATCATTTTTCTTGTGAGGGATTTTATTGAGAATATGATTTATCGATAATATAGCTTCCCCTCACAAGTTCTAGGGTAAGTCTGAATTTATCAACAAGACATTCATCTTCCTTTAGTGTCTGATTTTTATGTTCGACAACACTATTTGATTAAGATGAGTATGGCGCCGTTGTCTGATGGATAATGTCAGATTCTAAACAAAACGCATCAAACGGTGCACCATATTCTCCACCTCTATCACTACGAATTATTTTAATTCGTTTATCAAGTTGTTTCTCAACTCCTGTTTTATAGGTTCTGAAAGCCTCAAGGCTTCATCTTTACTTCTTAAAAGAAAGACATAACAGAACCTCGTGCAGTCATCGATAAAAGTAATAAAATTCTTTTTACCTCCTCTAGTTTGCATGAATTTTAAGTCACATAGATCACTATATATCAATTCTAAAGGAGTCATTGACCTTTCGACCGATTGAAAATGTAGTCTCGTCATCTTTGCTTTCACACACACTTTATATTTGTGTGTTTCGTTAACATTGACGTTTGATAATAAATTTAATTTGACGAGATGTTTCAGAGTATTATTATTAACATGTCCATGTCGATCATGTCATAAATTAAAACACTCAACTGTTGGTTTCCCGTTCGGATGCGATTCTCCCCATATCCCCGGATTAAAATTTTTTATTAATTAGAAACAATCCGGATGGAAAGAAACTACCCGAACAACCTTGTTTCATCATCGTGTTATTCGATTGAAGTGATCGTTTGAACAAACTTGTTGTTCAAGCAATTCAAACTCCTTTGTCGAGTAGCCGCGGAATAGATGATGAATATGGATCGTCGGATTTGTGTTTGTTTTCGGGGTCCATGATAAACATGAATACAATAATTAAATTCAAGAACAAAACAAGATGTATACCTCTTGTTTACCTCTCGATCTTCTACCATATTCCTATCCTCTTCTTGGACGTCGTGTGGGCGACGGTCTTCCAAGAAATGAAAGCCACCAAAGACCACTCCTTCTTCCCTTTGCTTGTGTTGATCACCAAAGGAGGAAATCTCCGTATGCCGCCGACCACCACTCCCTCCTCTTCTTGTTACTGTCGGCCAAAGGAGAAGAAGCGATCTTCTCCTTTGCTTGCCCTAGCCACACGCCCAAGGAGGGAGAAGCGAAGAAGAAGAGAGAGAGATAGAACTCTCTCCTTGTATCAAACCCTAGCCGCCGGCCACCTCCCTTTTCTTCTTCCTTGTTGCCGCCGGGCAACTCCTCCTCCTCTTCAAGCTTGCGCACACCAAGAAGGAGAGGAAAGAAGAGATGGAGGTGAAGAAGAAAACCAATCCTCTCACCCTTGGTTCCTTGTTGTCGTCGGCCACTTCCCTTGTGAAGGTTGCGGCGCCACAACCCTAGGAGAGAGAAGGGAGGGAGGGAGGGAGAGAGGGAGGAGAGAAGCCTTAGGGTTAATTCTTGTGTCCTTGGTCTCATGACTCATGAGGTATATATAGGCTACAATAGGGACCATGAGGGGGAGTTGGTTTTGGTCTCATAATGGATCCTAAGCCCGACCCATTAATGATAGCCCGCTCCACTAATGGGTTATCATTGAACTACCACACCAACCCCATAATTAAATATGGGCTCCACTATATTATGTGTACATAATCTCTCTGTGTTTAAGATTTCGCATGTCCATTAATTAATTAAATTACTGACAATTTAA
>JAGFNQ010000857.1:552607-617745 GCA_024364735.1 Boesenbergia rotunda
GGTATTGATTAACTTTTTTCTTATTGAATCTTTTTTTTCAGGGAGTGCTAATAAGGAAGAGTTTTGATCTTGCTGTGGCAGGTATTCTTGAAGCCGTAGAGACTGTTCTGGAGCTTGGTTTTGATGGCGGAACACTTGGCTTCAATCTTTGGCACAGAAAAGGATAGGGTGAACTGCCCGTTTTATTTCAAAATTGGAGCTTGCAGGCATGGGGATAGGTGCTCACGGCTCCACAATCGCCCCACTATATCACCAACCTTACTGCTCTCCAATATGTATCATCGACCTGACATGATTACTCCGGGCGTTGATGCTCAGGGCCAGCCAATTGATCCTCAAAAGATCCAAGAGCACTTTGAGGACTTTTATGAGGACATTTTTGAGGAGCTTTACAAGTTTGGTGAGGTTGAGAGTCTTAATGTGTGTGACAACCTTGCTGACCATATGATTGGAAATGTCTATGTTCAATATAGGGAAGAGGATCAAGCAGCTGCTGCTATGAGGGCCTTACAGGGACGATTCTACTCAGGACGCCCTATAATCGTGGATTTCTCTCCTGTCACAGACTTTAGGGAAGCCACTTGCCGACAGTTTGAAGAAAATAGTTGCAACCGTGGTGGATATTGCAATTTTATGCATGTGAAGCAAATTGGTAGGGAACTGCGCAGGAAATTATTTAGTCGGTATCGAAGAACAGGCATGCGAAAAAGTAGAAGCCGCAGTCGTAGTCCAAGCCCATATCATAGGAAGAATTCACGTGACTTTGATCGTGGTGATTTTCGTGATCGAGGAGATTATCGTGATGGTGGTCAGAGGAAGGGTGACAGACATGGAAGCTACGAAAGAGATGGAGGAAGGCGGAGACATGGAAGTCCAAGACGCATAAAGAGTCCAGTAAGGGAAGGAAGCGAGGAACGAAGAGCTAAGATTGAGAGATGGAACCGGGAAAGGGAGGAGAAACAAGGGTGAGACAATGTGGACTTTGCTTATTGCTACTCGAATTCGTAAATGATGGCTGGTTAGGTTTTTGTTGGGTTTTTTTCTTCCTTCCTATAGATTAGAATGTTATCCAGCCACTTCATTGAACTTCTTGAACATCAACAATTTCATCTCATGTGCTTCTGTGATGCTATCGAACCTTGTAGCTTGTCACATCTTATTCATATTTTCATGGTTGCCTTTGTGCTGTATTGCTTGGAATTCATTTGGCTTGTTTGAACCATTTAAACCCACTAGCTTCACTCGATGCCCATCCCTGTTCCCTATATGTTAATTCATAATCCATGTATTTTATCAATATCCATTTTACATTTAAGTGATGATTCTTGAATTATAGATTAACTGAAATGGCATGGAATATTATTTCAAATTGTCTATATTTTTGCTAATATGAAAATCAAAATTCGAAGAGAACCAATCATTCTTATTTCATTTCAACTTATCAAAAGTTCCTTGTTATTGATTTTAATTTAGTTTCAATTGAGTAAACACTACAAATAAGATGTCTAATTATCCTCTCATTCAAACATGTCCGATATACAAGGACCTCTCTTACATTGTCTGTCAAAATTTTGAAGAAAAAAAATTAACATTAATATTACTGATATACTAGGACATCAACAACCAAAATATGAAAAATGACAACTTCTCAGTTCATCAAACAATTTGTTGGAAAAATAATGGAAAAAAAAGATGTGTATGCAAATAGTCCCGTATGTGTATGAGAGTTAAGTCTATATTAAGGAATTAGGGATTTGAAGGTTGGTTTTCATAATCATTGAAATTGTAAAGAGACTTTTTCTCATGCGAGAGCTCACAAGAAGTGCAAATATAAGATCCGGATTGTATAGAATCCAAATGATTCATGTGCGATCACGACTTGCACATGTTTAATGTCGAACCGGTCCGAGGCAAAATCTGCCCAAGCGGATCAACCTATATTTTGCCATCATTGACGTGCAAATGGTACAAAACTGCACAAACATACTGAGCAGAAACACGGTTTGCCTCTAGCATCCTTTTCGTGATAGTGTTTGGGTAGACATTCGGTTCGCTTGCTATAAACAATTAGTGTAACCTCAAAGCACAACCTTGGCTTCTCTCCTTCCCTATTTGGCATCCCACCCGACGAAGCTCAGGCACTAGACAATGTAGTCATCTAGTCTTCCCATTCAGCAAGGCAACGCTATCTGGACATCGTTTATAATTAGATCTTTTGTATTTAGCAATCTAAATCCTATAAATTTTATTATCTCCGACAATATCTCTAATACCATTTCAAACAAATAGCTCAATCAACATCTTGTATTAAAATTGACTCATTAACAATGACTTTTATTATTATTATTATTATTATTATTATTATTAATATTATTAATTTGAAAAGAAAGCGCGTTATGTAAAAGATTGAATTGTTAGGTTGATTGGATTTAGGGTGGGTGGGTAGGCTATGAGATAACTTGTCACCTATATTGACAAAGGGAGGTGTACCATGTGGAATGAACAAGAGAAAAACTAGAGGGGTGATAGACAAGATCCCTGTTGATGATCACAACGACCATGGTGTCGCAATCAACATGTGATATAAATCCCAAGACCGCCTACCCTCGCGTGTATTGACATTTCGACTAAGACGCTATCAAATGAGAGATGATATCAGACGAGGATAAGATTAATTTATGAGAAATGATAGAGGCAGCGAAACTGAGTAGCGAAACGCGACCGCGAATTCGCTGGCGCCGACGTGTACAAAGCCAAGCTGACTTTCTCTCTCCGAGCGAAAAAAGCCAAAAACTTTTCTCCCGCTTTCTCTTTATTTCCTTTTCCCCTTCGAAGCCAAAAGCCCTAGGTTCGCTTCTCTCATTCCTCCTGACGCCGCCCTAGGTTCCTTCTCCCCTTCGACGTAGCCCAAGAAATCCTTCCTCAGCGCCAAAGACCTTCATTCCTCAGCGAAGATCCTTCATTCCTTCCTCCCAGAGCCAAGAAATCCCTTCTCCTTTCCCCTTCGAAGCAGACGAAAGCAGGTTCCTTTTCCCCTTCGACGCAGCCAAGAAATCCTTCCTCAGCGCCAAAGACCTTCATTCCTCAGCGAAGATCCTTCATTCCTTCCTCCAGCGACAAAGATTTCCCTTCTCCTTTCCCTTCGAAGCAGACGAAAGCAAAGCTTCGTCAGCTCCTTCCTCCCACCGCCAACGAAAGCCAAGCTAACAAGCAAAACCAAGGTAAAGTTGTTGCCTACTCTGGGTGTGATTTTTCTCCCGACATGTTTTCTTCTTGAACTGCGATTTTTCTCACCGCCCCTTGAACTGCGGCCAAGGGGCATTTAGTCTCTTACCTGTTTAGCTTTCATTTTTTTTTGTCTTCCAGAGAATGATGCTGTTAATATAGAGGATTACTTTTTTTGTCATGAATCATCCCTTGGGACTAGTCAGTGTCTCATTGTAACCGACTGTGAAGATGATAATTATACAGTTTACTCGGGTCATAAACAACCATCTTTTGTTATTGCGTGGCTTGACTAAACTGTAAACCTGTTGACATTATAAGATCTCCCTTAGTTCCATTAGCCCGTTCAAGAATCTTCTTTAGATTATCTAGATCTTATCTTGAAATACGATCTTCATCATCTCCTTCAATATTTCATCCTGAAGAAAAAAAAGCTTCTCTCAATTCTTAATTGAGAAATTTGTTCTGTTTTGGATACTTCAAGTGACCGCTTCATAGTTAATTATTTTTTTCATCCATTGTCAATGCTTATTTAGTTATTTACACACACTACAAAGTTAGATCTAAAGTCGTTTTCAAAGGCAAGAATGCTTCCATCATAAACAGCACCAACACCGCGCACTAAATTTCTTCAGATGATCGGCTTACACCACTTAATAATATTATTTTTTAGCCTGTTCATTTAGACTTCAGCTCCTATTAATTTAGTCTACTAATTCAACCTCCAACTCAATCTGTAATCAAATACAAGCTTATTATCCATGACATCAAGGTTTTAAACTTCAATCTATTCGTGTCAGAAGATACTATTGACTGGTGAAACTTATTATTCCACAAGAGAATCTTTTAGTACTCTCGGAATGTGAGTGAAGGACAAGGTTGAAATTTAGATTTATTGATTTTCTTTGAATGAAAATAATCTCACATTAGAATGTTACTTAATTTTTTGTTTTTTGTTTTAAAAATCATTCCATCATGTGTTTTCTTTTGTTTTTGATAATTTTTCTAGGTAATGATAAAGAATATTTTACATTTTCTTAATGATATTTACTTTCAAATGTCCAGTTGATCTATAGAGCATGTTTGGCACCAAGGCGATTGCTAAAACATTTTAAATTTTGTATTGAGGTTGTGTTTTGATTTGCTACCTGCTGGGGGCTATCTTGTTCATGATTGCTAGTATATGTAAATTTCTCAATGAATGTTTGACTAGCTGGCTTGTTCATAATCTCTATGAATGTATTTCATCAATTTGTGGTCGAATACTTTGTTTTCTTTTTTTTTCTTTTGCTTAACTAATGAAATTTTGAATATTAGGTTGCCATTTCATGGGATCATCAAGGAACAGCAGCAATCACAATGCCAAATTTGAAAATGTAACATGTAGGGAATGTGGACTAAGAGCATTGGTGTTAGTATCTAGATCGTCCAAGAACCCAGGAAGACTCTATTATGGATGTAAGCATCATGGCTGGTTAAAGTGGGTGAACGACGTGGTTATGTTTGATGAAGATAGCAATAATATCAGTTTTAGGAGTTTAGCAAGAGTAGAGACAATACAATCAAGGTTAGGGAGTCAACAAATTTCTGATCGTGGTCATAATCTGGGAAATTGGAATGGTTCGAGAATTGTCATGGTATTAGTGATTGTGAACTTGATGCTTTTGGCTATGTATCTGATTTGTTTGTTAGTTCATCTAGTTAAGTAGTGGTTAATCAGTACTAGTATTGTAATGTGATAAACAAATGTAATTTTAGAAACACAATCTACTTAATGGTTGTAACTGAATTTTTGGCTATCTATCTGAACTTTTGGCTATGTATTGGGAGCCTATTATTTCATTGAAACTGTACAATTATTGGTTGATGTGTTTGATACTGTCCAAAAATCTCAATGTCCCTCTCAAAAATCTGATCTGATGAATTGACTTGTTGTGGGCAAGTCGAGAAGGGAGCTGGCAGCAGTCATGCACTCGCAGCCTGCTCAGCCATCGGCTGTTGTGGGCTCGCCGGAGCTCAGTGACGAGCTGGACTTGACTCTGAAACTATGAAGCTATACTCATGTTTGCTTTGTGTCCATTTGAGCAAAACCTTCAAAAAGCTAGATTTTGCATTGCACCTTGAATAAACAAATGTCATCGTCAACTAGCTAGCCGTCGTTTAGATAAGATTATCTCAAGGCGGAAAATATTAGGTTGTTCATTGACTTTATTTGGATCGTGTTTCTCTGCAGCATTGCGTGTTCATCGTCAACTAGCTAGACTACCTTGGTGAAACTGTTGTCAGTAAGGGCCAGCCTTTCTGTTCCAGGAGTTAATTTCATATAACTGCAATAATCTACAAAAGAAGTGCAAGTGCAGTTTCTTTTATTCTGCGAGTTTGCTCATTTTGTAAGGCAAGTAAATCAGTTAAGAACCTATAATTTGCAACACTCTATGCTTGTACCAAGCAAGAGCAATCGCCAAAGCAAGGAAACAAACATGCTGGAGGATCTATTCATGCTCCAATGAAAAACATTGGGCACCCAATGAAAGCTAGCTCACGTACAAGGCACTCAATGCAAATGCACTTTCTTTAGTATTCAAACCAACCAAAGCATTGCTGCAGAAGATTTTTTGAAATTTCAATGACAAATTCAAGCAAATATGTAATTAAGTCATAAGTTAGTTCATACATCCAAATTTACGTGCAGATAAAAATACACAGGATTTAAAGTTCATTTGATAAAGGTATTGGAGAGAGATCCCTCAGAAACATTTCTCATGTGGGGAAGGAGTATCCTCTACCTGCAGCAGAAGAGATGAAATCAATGTGTTAAATTTCTTTGCAAAATGCGCCAACTGTTTGATTTCACTAGTCATATTCTAGTAAAGAACATAAGCTAACCTAGTTGAAAACAAATAACCAGACATCAAACACCATCTATTAACTAATAGCAAGAATTTTACCTGAAGGCAATGATCATAAATGGAGGCCAAATCTACTAGCAAGATGATCTCATGTTAACGATGCCAAATCTGCAGAACGAGCAGCAGCAATTTCTTGCTCAGAGATTTTTTTTTTTAAAAAAAGTATAGCTAGTTGGTATAAAACACCCACAGTTTCTTGTTCATCATATTTTTTTTAAAAAAAGTATAGCTATTTGGTATAAAACATCCACAGTTTCTAGCTCATCAGTTTGTTCATAATTTATTGTTAGTCGGTATAGAACATCCACTAAATAGCACTTGATAGACCTTAACAAAAAGGTCGATGCCATATATGATGCCAATTGAAACTGCCAAAATCATACATTGGCTTGTAGAACATGACATGACAAAAAAAATACAAGCATAGCATGACAAAAAAAAAACGGAAGTAGAACATGACAAAATTTGATGAAGAATTTCAACATCAAAATAGTATTGTGTTTCTTGCTGCACATATTAAGGCTGACAATGTTGTCATTGATACCATATCTTAAAATTCTTTCCATGACAAGTTAGGTAAACACAAGATAGGGGGAGGTTAAGGTAAAGACAAAAATAATGTTTTGCATCGTCTAATCTGACAAAACAATTTGTTACCAAATCAGCAAGCATGGTTCAAAGGGTAAAAGACTGCTAAGAATCCGTAGTCAATTTCATCACCTGGCTGTGCCAAATCAGCAAGCAAAAGCTATCAGAAAAGGTATCAACGAATAAACTGCTAACAGGAAGGTTCGCAAGTGCTCCAGAATGGTTAATATAGCTGTAACAGAAAGTCTTAAAGGGTGCATACCTTCTTATGCATGAACTATGAAATTGTGAACAAATGAGCAGAAAGTTATAACAGAACATACCCTAGTGGCACTGGAATTCAAAAAGGGTCTCTTCACTCTCCATCAATAGATAATCAACAGCTACAAGTCACCCTTGCATACCTATAACAAAGAATTCTATAAATAGTGTATAAAGTAGAAATTATGTCGATTGCTAAAGCATACTAAATCAAACCTTCTTTTGGGTCTTTGAAATTGATTTCTTCACAATTTGTTCTATCTTAGATTGTTTCCTCTTTGTGGGTGGACGACCTCGAGATCGAACCTTTAATGGAGAGTGTATCACTTTTGCACTAGATGTAGATTCTTCATTCAGTTTTTGACAATCTTTTTCAGCTCTTGAATGATCAATAGCAAATAACTTTTCACGTGCGTCTTTCAAAATTTCCACCAAAAGAGAACAACTATCTTCATTTCTTGCCCCAAGTTGTTGAACCTCTTGTATCAATGGAGTGAGAAGCTTATTTCGATGTCTTTCTTCATCACAAGCATATTCATCATAGATGTTAGTGATACTTTGATATCTACGCTTAATATCTTTACGCCATCGGTCCATAATATAATTCATAGGAATTTCAATCACCTTATTTTTTATCAACACAGATATCACATGCCTACATAGAATTCCTCGAAACTCAAATAGACGACATAGACACTTCACTTGGCAATTTAACTCAGTGTAATGCACACTAAAGGAAACATCTCGTAAGGGTTCTCCATTTTTTCCTAACATAGTTTCTACAACTTCAAATATCAAAGTTATCCCTTCTTGCTTGACCAATGAAGTATTGCAAAACATTAATCCTCTTACTTCATCTTGGAACAACTTAAATAAGTTGTTAGTATAGAGACTTTGAAATTGTCTTTCAATAGGATAACCAGTTATTAATGGTATGATAGAATTAAAAGAACCAAAATCCAAACTTTTTTCCTTTTCAATCTTTTTTTTCAAAGCATTATCATACTGCTCAACAAATTGCTTTAAGGATGTTTTAGAATGAACATAGTCATCAAAAAAAGCATTCATGCTTTCACTTCTTTGAGATGTAGACATACCTGCCCAAAAGGTATCTTTGACGTATACAGGTATCCATCTATTACGTTCTTCATACAGAGATTTCAACCAATCATTATTCTGTAAAGAGAACTCATCAATCATTTTCATCCAATTCTCTTCACATTTATCAACTGTCAGGGAATTATAAACAATGTTCTTCAATTGCTTCTTTATCAATTTATACTGAGCATGACCACCTAATTTTGCTGGAAGTTTTTTCATGATATGCCATAGGCATAAACGATGATGAGAATTTGGGAATACCTCTGCAATTGCAATTGACATGGCACGACATTGGTCTGTGATTATAGCCTTTGGAGCACGTCCGAGCATACTTGTCAACCACGATTTAAACAACCATATGAATGTTTCTGAATCTTCACTTGATAATAATCCACAACCAAGCAAAATAGATTGACCATGATGATTAACTCCAATAAATGGAGCAAATGGCATGTCATAACTATTTGTCAAATAGGTTGTATCAAAAGTCACAACATCAGAAAAATAATCATATGCAGCCCTACATCTTGCATCTGCCCAAAAAACATTTCTTATTTGAGATTCTCCATCTAAATCAAGCACATAAAAAAAATTTGAGTTTCGACTTTGCATGCGACAAAAATAAGTACTCAAGGCTTCAGCATCTCCATCCCCTAATCTCAATCTTCTAGCTTCTAAAATATAATTTCTACACTTTCTCTCATCAAATGATAAATTTTCATAGCCTCCAGCCTCAACTACAAATGAATGAAAACTTTTACTCAAAGTTATTCCAGCTTGATCATTTAATTCCAATTTTCTCTTTGTAAAAGAATCCAATACTTTATTGCATCTAAAGTGTCTTGACTTTCCGGGGCTCAAAATATGATTATGCTCAAGGTAGACACTAGTGATCACAAAACTTTCATCATTCTTAATAACAACATTAATCTTAGCTTTGCAATTCGTTTTCACAATAGGTCGAGGGTATAAAATATTTTTCGGCAATTTACCAAAAGGCGTACGCAACAATCGGTAATTACCAACGGGCGCACCATGGTTTTATTTTCACCAAAGGGCGCACTCATTACAGTGAACTTCCTCTTATACCCCTCATGTTATCTATTGCCTTTCTCTTTCTCTCTCAGTAATAAATTCTGTGACGTCAGCCCATGCAACGTGACTTAATTACTGACTTTTATTTTAAAATAATATCTAATGGAATCGGCGCTAAATTAAAAAACGTAAGGTAAAAATTAAAAAAATATTTCACTTTAAAAATTTCTCATCGAACGTGATTTAAAAATATAAATAAATAATTTTTATTTTTATTAATAGAAATTAATATATTAAATAATATTTAATAAATATGTTAATGTATAAAAAGTTTTTGGAAACAAACTGTTGGATTTAAAAATATAAATAAATGATTTTATATTTGATTAATAGAAATTAATATATTAAATAATATTTAATAAATATATTAATGTATACATATGTTTTGAAAAAACTGACCGTGGTAGCTTTCAGGCCCACGCTGGGCCTGAAATATTTTTATTTCAGGCCCACGCTGGGCCTGAAATATTTTTATTTCAGGCCCAGCGTGGGCCTGAAATTTTTTATTTCAGGCCCAGCGTGGGCCTGAAATTTTTTATTTCAGGCCCACGTTGGGCTTGAAATCTTTTGATTCAGGCCCGACGTGAACTCAAATTTTTTTTCTATTTAAAAAATATATTAATATATAAAAAAACCTATCAAAACACTTAATTTTAGATTCAAACGCAGGGCCTGAAGTCATCCCAGGAGGGTTTGAAGTCAAATAACTTCAGATCCTATAAATAATTAATTTAATAAATAATAATTAAATATAAAAAATATTTTTAAAATAAAAATTTTTTGGTGAGGGCCTGAAGTCATCAGTGACTTCAGGCCCTCTATATGAAAAATTTTCCCTTAGGCCTGAAGTCATTCGACTTCAGGCCTAAGGAGGGCCTGAAGTCTGATGACTTCAGGCCCAAGGAGGGCCTGAAGTCTGATGACTTCAGGCCCAAGGAGGGCCTGAAGTCTAATGATTTCAGGCCCTCCATTAAATATATAAAAATAATAAAAACTTTTTTTAAAAAAAGGTATAATATATAATTACATAATAATAAAATGTTATAGGAGTGGTTTAGGTATATCAGTGAGTTTTGAGCAAAACTCACTGATAGACCTACCATATTTGGAATTCTGAAAACTCATTATCAGTAGACAGGGTTGAGCTAGGAGATGAGATTTTGGGTGCCGAAACCTCTAATCTTGCCGTATCACCAATGTTATAGCAGTGGTTTAGGTATATCAGTGAGTTTTGAGCAAAACACACTGATGGACCTACCATATTTGGAATTCTGAAAACTCTATATCAGTAGACAGGGTTGAGCTAGGAGATGAGATTTTGGGTGCCGAAACCTCTAATCTTGCAGTATCACCAATGCTATAGGAGTGGTTTAGGTATATCAGTGAGTTTTGAGCAAAACTCACTGATGGGCCTACCATATTTGGAATTCTGAAAACTCTATATCAGTAGACAGGGTTGAGCTAGGAGATGAGATTTTGGGTGCCGAAACCTCTAATCTTGCTGTATCACCAATGCTATAGGAGTGGTTTAGGTTTATCAGTGAGTTTTGAGCAAAACTCACTGATGGACCTACCATATTTGGAATTCTGAAAACTCTATATCAGTAGACAGGGTTGAGCTAGGAGATGAGATTTTGGGTGCCGAAACCTCTAATCTTGCTGTATCACCAATGCTATAGGAGTGGTTTAGGTATATCAGTGAGTTTTGAGCAAAACTCACTGATGGACTTACCATATTTGGAATTCTGAAAACTCATTATCAGTAGACAGGGTTGAGCTAGGAGATGAGATTTTGGGTGCCGAAACCTCTAATCTTGCTGTATCACCAATGCTATAGGAGTGGTTTAGGTATATCAGTGAGTTTTGAGCAAAACTCAAAACTATAGGAGTCTAAACCACTCCTATAGCATTGGTGATACAGCAAGATTAGAGGTTTCGGCACCCAAAATATCATCTCCTAGCTCAACCCTTTCTACTGATATAGAGTTATCAGAATTCTAAATATGGTAAGTCCATCAGTGAGTTTTGCTCAAAACTCACTGATATACCTAAACCACTCCTATAGCATTTGTGATACAGCAAGATTAGAGGTTTCGGCACCCAAAATCTCATCTCCTAGCTCAACCCTGTCTACTGATATAGAGTTTTCAGAATTCCAAATATGGTAGGCCCATCAGTGAGTTTTGCTCAAAACTCACTGATATACCTAAATCACTCCTATAGCATTGGTGATACAGCAAGATTAGAGATTTCGGCACCCAAAATCTCATCTCCTAGCTCAAACCTGTCTACTGATATAGAGTTTTCAGAATTCCAAATATGGTAGGTCCATCAGTGAGTTTTGCTCAAAACTCACTGATATACCTAAACCACTCCTATAGCATTGGTGATACAGCAAGATTAGAGGTTTCGGCACCCAAAATCTCATCTCCTAGCTCAACCCTGTCTACTGATATAGAGTTTTCAGAATTCCAAATATGGCAGGTCCATCAGTGAGTTTTGCTCAAAACTCACTGATATACCTAAACCACTTCTATAGCATTGGTGATACAGCAAGATTAGAGGTTTCGGCACCCAAAATCTCATCTCCTAGCTCAACCCTCTCTACTGATATAGAGTTTTCAGAATTCCAAATATGGTAGGTCCATCAGTGAGTTTTGCTCAAAACTCACTGATATACCTAAACCACTCCTATAGCATTGGTGATACAGCAAGATTAGAGGTTTCGGCACCCAAAATCTCATCTCCTAGCTCAACCCTGTCTACTGATATAGAGTTTTCAGAATTCCAAATATGGTAGGTCCATCAGTGAGTTTTGCTCAAAACTCACTGATATACCTATACCACTGCTATAACATTGGTGATACGGCAAGATTAGAGGTTTCGGCACCCAAAATCTCATCTCCTAGCTCAACCCTGTCTACTGATATAGAGTTTTCAGAATTCCAAATATGGTAGGTCCATCAGTGAGTTTTGCTCAAAACTCACTGATAAACCTAAACCACTCCTATAGCATTGGTGATACAGCAAGATTAGAGGTTTCGGCACCCAAAATCTCATCTCCTAGCTCAACCCTGTCTACTGATATAGAGTTTTCAGAATTCCAAATATGGTAGGTCCATCAGTGAGTTTTGCTCAAAACTCACTGATATACCTAAACCACTCCTATAGCATTGGTGATACTGCAAGATTAGATGTTTCGGCACCCAAAATCTCATCTCCTAGCTCAACCCTGTCTACTGATATAGAGTTTTCAGAATTCCAAATATGGTAGGTCCATCAGTGAGTTTTGCTCAAAACTCACTGATATACCTAAACCACTGCTATAGCATTGGTGATACGGCAAGATTAGAGGTTTCGACACCCAAAATCTCATCTCCTAGCTCAACCCTGTCTACTGATTATGAGTTTTCAGAATTCCAAATATAGTAGGTCCATCAGTGAGTTTTGCTCAAAACTCACTGATATACCTAAACCACTCCTATAACATTTTATTATTATGTAATTATATATTATACCTTTTTTTTAAAAAAGTTTTTATTATTTTTATATATTTAATGGAGGGCCTGAAGTCATTAGACTTCAGGCCCTCCTTGGGCCTGAAGTCTGATGACTTCAGGCCCTCCTTGGGCCTGAAGTCATCAGACTTCAGGCCCTCCTTAGGCCTGAAGTCGAATGACTTCAGGCCTAAGGGAAAATTTTTCATATAGAGGGCCTGAAGTCACTGATGACTTCAGGCCCTCACCAAAAAATTTTTATTTTAAAAATATTTTTTATATTTAAT
The DNA here is from genome assembly GCA_024364735.1 of Boesenbergia rotunda. Taxonomy (NCBI): domain Eukaryota; kingdom Viridiplantae; phylum Streptophyta; class Magnoliopsida; order Zingiberales; family Zingiberaceae; genus Boesenbergia; species Boesenbergia rotunda. The sequence goes on from JAGFNQ010000857.1 coordinate 565,571, forward strand.
TATTATTTATTAAATTAATTATTTATAGGATCTGAAGTTATTTGACTTCAAACCCTCCTGGGATGACTTCAGGCCCTGCGTTTGAATCTAAAATTAAGTGTTTTGATAGGTTTTTTTATATATTAATATATTTTTTAAATAGAAAAAAAATTTGAGTTCACGTCGGGCCTGAATCAAAAGATTTCAGGCCCAACGTGGGCCTGAAATAAAAAATTTCAGGCCCACGCTGGGCCTGAAATAAAAAATTTCAGGCCTACGCTGGGCCTGAAATAAAAATATTTCAGGCCCAGCGTGGGCCTGAAATAAAAATATTTCAGGCCCAGCGTGGGCCTGAAAGCTACCACGGTCAGTTTTTTCAAAACATATGTATACATTAATATATTTATTAAATATTATTTAATATATTAATTTCTATTAATCAAATATAAAATCATTTATTTATATTTTTAAATCCAACAGTTTGTTTCCAAAAACTTTTTATACATTAACATATTTATTAAATATTATTTAATATATTAATTTCTATTAATAAAAATAAAAATTATTTATTTATATTTTTAAATCACGTTCGATGAGAAATTTTTAAAGTGAAATATTTTTTTAATTTTTACCTTACGTTTTTTAATTTAGCGCCGATTCCATTAGATATTATTTTAAAATAAAAGTCAGTAATTAAGTCACGTTGCATGTGCTGACGTCACAGAATTTATTACTGAGAGAGAAAGAGAAAGGCAATAGATAACATGAGGGATATAAGAGGAAGTTCACTGTAATGAGTGCGCCCTTTGGTGAAAATAAAACCATGGTGCGCCCGTTGGTAATTACCGATTGTTGCGTACGCCTTTTGGTAAATTGCCGAATATTTTTTGCTTTAGATACTGTCTTACCATGTTTGGCACATCCAATAGAGAAATACTTTTGCTTCCCATCATCTCCATTTTTCCCACCTAATTTGGAAATACCAAAACCAATATTTTGAGCATAAGATTTATAAAATGATCGAACCTCCTCTTCAGATGAAAAAGTCATTCCAATCTCAGGAATTTTGACTTCATTTAAACTAGATGAGTCATGCATAGGCTCATTGTTACTCGCTATCTCTTTTGAATCGTTGTTGCTTTGTTTTATAACACTTTCGTCACCTACATATAAGCACAATTCCATGATATATTAATAACTTAGCTCAAGTCAATAAGAAAATTCAAACACATATGATACATTACATTTACATAACTTAGAGGACATTCGGCTTAGCATGCTAAATGGAAAGCTTAAGTCATTCAAAAAACCCTAATTCTCAACCCTAATCGAACCCAATATTAAAGACATTGAACAATCTATACATACCAGATATCGGTGTTTGACAGTTTTCGATCGGATTGAAGGGAGATGGAAGGGAGAAGGGCTCCATCCTTCACGCCTCTTACGCTGTGATTTTTCGCTGTGATTGAAAAATCAAACACATGTGATTTTACGCTGTGATTGAAAACGACTTTAGATCTAACTTTGTAGTGTGTGTAAATAACTAAATAAGCATTGACAATGGATGAAAAAAATAATTAACTATGAAGCGGTCACTTGAAGTATCCAAAACAGAACAAATTTCTCAATTAAGAATTGAGAGAAGCTTTTTTTTCTTCAGGATGAAATATTGAAGGAGATGATGAAGATCGTATTTCAAGATAAGATCTAGATAATCTAAAGAAGATTCTTGAACGGGCTAATGGAACTAAGGGAGATCTTATAATGTCAACAGGTTTACAGTTTAGTCAAGCCACGCAATAACAAAAGATGGTTGTTTATGACCCGAGTAAACTGTATAATTATCATCTTCACAGTCGGTTACAATGAGACACTGACTAGTCCCAAGGGATGATTCATGACAAAAAAAGTAATCCTCTATATTAACAGCATCATTCTCTGGAAGAAAAAAAAAATGAAAGCTAAACAGGAAAGAGACTAAATGCCCCTTGGCCGCAGTTCAAGGGGCGGTGAGAAAAATCGCAGTTCAAGAAGAAAACACGTCGGGAGAAAAATCACACCCAGAGTAGGCAACAACTTTACCTTGGTTTTGCTTGTTAGCTTGGCTTTCGTTGGCGGTGGGAGGAAGGAGCTGACGAAGCTTTGCTTTCGTTGGCACTGAGGAATGAAGGTCTTTGGCGCTGAGGAAGGATTTCTTGGCTGCGTCGAAGGGGAAAAGGAACCTGCTTTAGTCTGCTTCGAAGGGGAAAGGAGAAGGGATTTCTTGGCTCTGGGAGGAAGGAATGAAGGATCTTCGCTGAGGAATGAAGGTCTTTGGCGCTGAGGAAGGATTTCTTGGCTGCGTCGAAGGGGAAAAGGAACCTAGGGCGGCGTCGGGAGGAATGAGAGAAGCGAACCTAGGGCTTTTGGCTTCGAAGGGGAAAAGGAAATAAAGAGAAAGCGGGAGAAAAGTTTTTGGCTTTTTTCGCTCGGAGAGAGAAAGCCAGCTTGGCTTTGTACACGTCGGCGCCAGCGAATTCGCAGTCGCGTTTCGCTACTCAGTTTCGCTGCCTCTATCATTTCTCTAAATATATATTATAATATATTATATATATATTAAGATTTAAGAGATCGATTCAGAATATATATATATATATATATATATATATAATATTATATTATGTATATATAATATATTATGTATATATTAAGACTTAAGAGATCCATTCAGTCTGAAGCCCGAACCCTAAGTCCTAACCTCCGGCTGCGGCGCCTCCCTCTGTCATGACTCTCGCCTGCGGCGCCTCCTCTCTCGCGTCTCTCGCTTGCGGCGCCTCCCTCTCTCGTGATTCCGAACCCTAACCTGCGGCGCCTCCCTCTGTCGCGACTCTCGCCTGCGGCGCCTCCTCTCTCGCGTCTCTCGCTTGCGGCGCCTCCCTCTCTCGCGATTCCGAACCCTAACCTGCGGCGCCTCCCTCTCTCGCGTCTCTCGCCTGCGGAACCTGCCCCTGCGCCGATCCCTCCCTCCTCGTTGCCGCCTGTGCCGAGCTGCCTTCACAGGTTCAGGATACTGCTTTCCCTTTGAAACTTATTTTGGTTCAGGATACTGCTTTTCCTTTAACTGAAGGAGATCGCCTTGGGCTTCGTGGTCTTCTTCCTCCTCGTGTTATATCATTTGAGCAACAACATCAGCGTTTTAGTGAGTCAAAGGAATCTTTTGTAGTCTGGGAATTTTCAATTATGTGGAGATTTTGTTGTTGATTATACATGTATTTCTGCACATAACAGTTTTTTTACTTTACATTTTATATAGCTTATTTTGGTTGCCTAAATTGTGTAAACATACTTTGTCAGGCCATTGCATACCTTCTGCATCAGAAGTTTCCTGATTAAAACTATTGCTCATTTGTTTGTTTACCTAATCATGTGTGTTTAGGTAAACTTCATGAGGCTAATAAGGTGAATTCTGTTGAACTAAATGAAGCCTAACACCTTTTATTATGCACTTACAATGTTCATGTATGGAACGAGTTACTTATGAAATATATTATGCAACATTTCTTTTATAAAATATTTTGCAGCAAGTTTTCTATAGTAAGTTTCTTTTATAAAATATTCATGATGTATCAATTCCTTTTCTTCCGTGGATTTTGTATTCTTCATTTCAATCTTTGACTTTTATAATCATATGGGTATTTTTGGCTCCACTTTGTTTAGTTCTCTAGCTTACTAATGTCTGCTAGGTTGCAGGTGTTTTTTTTTGTTTTCTCTTAATATATATTTCCCTTTTGTTTCTAATTTTAGAAAATATATAAAATTTTAGGTACAATTTTAGGACACTAATAAATATGCTTAACGAGCTCGATTATGTGCTTAACGAGCTCGAACTCGAGCTTGATTATGTGCCTAACGAGCTCGAACTCGAGCTCGATTAATCTTAACGAGCCAATCTCGAACTAAGCTCGTTTGACTTTAAAACGAGCTATTTTCGAGCCGAGCTCGAGCCTTTCACGAACTCTTTAATTTTATTAAGAATCGAACTCGAGCTTAAGAATTAAAGCTCGAATCGAACTCGAGCCGAATTCGAGCTTAGGGAAAAGCTAATCGAGCCGAACTCGAGCCTCATACTGTTCGGCTCGGCTCGGCTCGATTGCACCCCAATGGTAAGTTTGTACTATTAGTGTTAAATGTTCATTGATAGTGCTTCATGCAATACTTGAGCCATCCATAGAAAGATTCTTGTATCTTACGATCTTAGGAGATTCTCTCACTACGTAATACATGTCAGATGACAACTTAGCTTTCACAAGGTAAATGGACGTTGGATTAGAAGAATTATATTCACAGTTTCACTTGCATTGTTTAAAGTCTTAAATATATGCAAAATAGCATATGAACAACTGTCTTTTAAAACAACTAGACGACAGCCCACGCGCATGAGACGTGAAATGGGAGAGTATTTTAACAAGATTTTGCAAGTATTTTTTTTCATATTTATATATAATTTTTGAACTCGACATGAAACAATATTGCCAAGTTGTGGCAGTCAGTCTTGAGGCCCAAGTAGATGGTATGAAGGAAATTCTTCATCAGTAACAAATTGCGATCTTGTTTGCTGATTTGGAGGTTGTTGATTTGTGACAGTTGGTTTCTATGGAAAGCTTCAAGAGGTAAGATGGAAAATTTGAGTAACCTTAGAATTTAGGAGGTGAAGTTAAAAATTGAAAAAGTGGTAAAATGAAAAAAAAAATTGGTAAACTTTAGGGGGACAAAGTGGAAAATCAGAATTTTGGGCGTTAAAATAAAATATTCAAATTTGAAATTAAGATTCTAAAAAAAAATAGTATTTCCTCCATGTGAGGCACTATGGAGAACACACCTTGAGAGCGTTTATAATTCACAATAAATAATCTTCTATAAAGAATGAAAACTAATTTAACGTAATAATCATTAGAACATAAGTATTTATTTATTATATATATATCATGGAAAATATTGCAAAAACTAAAATAAATGGTGGTCATCCCCATGACTTGCCACGTTTTGCATAGCGGATAGCTCAATCGCCGCATAGATCACACGTGTCATCGCATGAGTTTTAATTATTGATATACCTGAGGAGATCTGCTCGGTATATGCCCCACACGGACGTAACTCTTCATAAGTACCAGACCGAATCTTCTGTACCGGGATCTCCCCTGTATCCGTATACCAATTCACCGGCGATCGTCGGCGAGTCGTCCGATTGACGATCGGATACCACCAATAATTTTTTATCGTCGTTCCGAATAAGATGATATCCTCGGAGAACGGTGAACCCGTCGGAATCGTCGCATCAGACGTCTCGTCGGATTCGACGGTGAATACGGTAACATCACAATTGCGGCGATATCCGACGGGTTCACCGTTCTCCGAGGATATCATCTTATTCGGAACGACGATCAAAAATTATTGGTGGTGTCCGATCGTCGATCGGACGACTCGTCGATGATCGCCGACGAGTTAGTATACGAACACAGGGGAGATTCCGGTACATAGGATCCGGTCAGCATAAGTACGCACTTAAACTATCTGTTGAATACTCACATTGAAAACATTTCAACATCGATCCCCACCAAACAGCCATTGTTTGTGACCGCCTCCAACAGACCAGACGGTAGTGGGTGGGCTTGGGGGTGGATTTTTGGCAATCTTGACGTTGTCACCTCTGCTACCCAACACAGCTCCGCCGGTTGAGCCAGTCACAAGATGATGTGGCAGCCCACGTGGGCACAAACGCCTCCAACTATAGAAGAGCAGGTGAAGTTTGAATCGGTGCACTCTCTCGCTGTTCGCACACACGCAGGTGCTCTCTCTCTCTCTCTTCTCATCCCTCAGCTAGTCCTGATTTGACTGTCAGAGGGGTCACGCCGGCGCTTGCTGATGCTTGTTGACGAGTAGCTCGGATGGAAGGGAGTAAAGACTCTACCGGCAGGAACTAATTGATAAAAGATGATTTATTTATTTTTAACATTTTTATTAATTTATTATAAAATTAATATGGAAAAAATAAATCATGAAAATTACTAGTTCGGATGCTATAGCTAATGTGTAGGAAGGACGAATATATTAACTTTATTAAATTTGACCTCCAAATTTTAATATGATAATATCCACGTATTAATCATCAATCCATCCTATGAGAACGTCTACTGGTAAGAACTCACTCGGGCGGCAGGAGGAGCCGCAACATCATCAATTATGTTTATATAATTTTGTGTATTGCATAATTTGTGAGTTTATGAACCTTTGATGCATTTTTTGTATTTAGTTTGTGATCATGAGATAGCTCTAGAGGCAGCCGGAATAAAATTTGGTACACTAATCGAGTGCTCAAAATTATGCCTTTGCAAAATAGATTTCCAGTAGAATTTAAGCAATGGGTATACAGGTTTGAAATGCCACCTTCTGTACGTTTTGTAGTTGGAGTTTAGAGTCTCTTAAACTTATTCTACATTCAACCAAGTTGTCGGCATGTGAAATACACAGTTTTGAGTCAACTAATGTGAATATTCTTAGAAGCAACTACTGCCTAAACATCGTACAACATCTCTTGCATTGTCGCTCAGTTTATAAAGCTCTAACATTCACCATGTTACTTTGGGCGACAGTTATATTTTTATCTTCTTTAGTGATATTTTTCAGCAATGCCTTTGGTAATTTGTACTGCAATACCTGTTATCGTAATCTATCAATTGCCAATTGCAAGTTTAACATCACTAAGCAATATTGGTGTGGCACCAGGAAATTTCACTACTACAGAGAGACTCTGTGAAATAAATATGCTGGAGCAGCAATCATGTACGTAGTGTCCAAGAAACTCAAGAAGAAATATCGCATTACAGATGAACGTGCCTCATTCTATGAAGCTGCAGAAACATGGACCACAGCTCTTAATGGCAGAGAGTTTCTAGGTACGTAGGCGTAAAGCATTCAAGTTATCTTGAAATGAAAAAATAAATAAATCTTTATTCTTCTGATTAGATTCATTCCCTACTGAAATCCATTATTTCCACCAGGTGGATCAAGGCCGAACTCGGCAGACCTCGCTGTTTTTGGCGTTCTGATGAGGACAATTAGGCACCTAAAATCCGGCAAAGATATGGTGGAGAACACTAACATCGGCGACTGGTATCATTGAAAACACTGTTGGAGGGTCAGCAAGGTCCAAGGATAGCATTTTGATGTGCTAATATTTCAACTTGTACAGCGTTTTGTTGTGAAATTTTGAGTTTTCAAGTAAAACCTGTCGCAGATATTTGTTTCTATCAATTTTCTTTATTTTTCTTTGGAAAAAATAAAGTATTGACAGTTTGTCTATCTGTTTGACAGCTTTTAAAAATCTAATAATAAAATTTTTAAAATTATATATATATAGGATATCCAGCGCACCGCAACCTTGTGCGCCTGTGCACGATTGGAACTGGATCTAATCTGGGCTATTGATGGTTAAACAGTATTTTTTTTAATTTTTAGTTTAAATTTAAGTCAATAAAAGTTTACCTTTTAAGTTCTGACATCTGAAGTTGGGTTATAATATTCAAGATAAAAAAATTTAATGAAAAAACTTTAGATGCTCACGGGATAAAAAAACTTTAGGGGGGTTCTGACATCTTGAGTTGGGTTATAATGTTCAAGATAAATAAATTTTAACAAAAAATTTTAGATGCTTATGAGATATAATAACTGTAAATTACCTTTAAATCCCCAATTGAATCTTAAACTTTATCCTCAGTCCCTATATCAGAAAAAGTTCATTCCCACTCCCTACATGCAAAGTTTCATTTACTTCAGCTCCCTAATAAATATTACTTTACCTAATTGCCCTTATTATTTTTAGGTAAAAAAGTCCAAAATGAGATATAGTTCCTCCTAAATTCAGTACCACATAATTAAAATCTAGTATATTTCCTATCAAATTAAGTATCATACATTTTATACGTATAAAAAGTTCAGGAAGAAGTATAATTCTTGGGAAAATTTTCATAAACTCCCCATCTTCAAATTCATCTTTGCATGCAATCCCAACTCAAGTTTTTCTTTGCATGCAGTCCCTGATGGGATTGACAAGAAAGTTTGGTGAGTATTATTTGAAGAAAGTTGAGTATAAAAGTTAGAAATTTGACTATGTAAGGTTGCATCTACCACATCAAAAAACTGTATACTCAATTTTCACTCTTTTATACTCAAGTTTCACTCTTTTATACTCAATTTTCACCGATGTATACTCATTTTTCACTCTTTTATACTCAATCCATTAGGGAGAGAATGCAAAGAAAATCTCAAATGGGGAGTGCATAGAAAGATCAAATGGGCATTGAGGAGTTTTCTATAATTTACCGATAATTCTTCCTAAATTCAGTATATTTCAATTAGAATTTAGTATACGTTCTATCAAATTGAGCACAATTATTTTTCCACCGAGCTAATTGATTAGGAGATCATACCTAATTGCTCTTATTATTTTTAAGTACAAAAAATCCAAAATAAGGTATAGTTCCTCCTAAATTTAGTATCATATAATTAAAATCTAGTATATTTTCTATCAAATTAAGTACCATACTTTTTCTATCAAATTAAGTATCATACTTTTTATACATATAAAAAGTACCACACTTTTTATATATATAAAAAGTCCCAAAATAAGTATAATTCTTCCTAAATTCAGTATATTTCAATTAGAATTTAGTATATGTTCTATCAAATTGAGCACAATTCTTTTTCTACCAGACCAAATTGATTAGGAGTTTATACCAATTGATTAGCTTAGGATGAATTGAGTAGGTCATACTCAATTTGATATAAAATATACTGAATTTTAGTTAAATGATGCTGAATTTAAAAAAAAATTATACTTGATTTTAGACTTTTTATACCTAAAAAATGGAGGAGTAATTCGGTAAATCTGTAGTTGAAACACATAAAACATTGCATGTAGGGAGTAGAAACAAATTTTTTCTGACGCAGAGACTGAGGAGATAGTTAAGTTTGCATGCAGGGAGTTTAGGATAATTTTCCCGTGTATTTAGAATTTATATTTAAGAAAATATTTATTTAAAAAAAATGAATCGAGGCGCTCGTCGGACGAAGGCGTCATGCATGCACGCATTCTATCATCCTTTTATCCTTTATAAGAGCAACTGTGGGCGACATCCAACATGGACCATCCAATGCGATCAAAGTCTGATTTTTTTCTCTCTCTCATTTGCATGTAATAACTCTTTTCTCTCTCCTTTAATTGCATACACTTTGATGTTGGTTTCTATAAATCAACGCCAAATTGGTGTCAGCACCACTAAATCAATACCATTTATGTTGATGTTGATTTTTACAAAGAAATACTATGATAATGATTTCTACAAATCATCACCACCTCTAAAAATCAGCACCAAGGTGGTGCCAATTTGTAAAAATCAGCACCAAGATGGTTTTAGTTCCAGTACCACCTTGGTGCTGGGTATTAAAAATAACACTATATTAGTACTAGTTTCTACAAATCAACATTAACATAGTATCGATTTGTAGAAATCAGCACCAAAGGTTGGTCCTACCTTTGGTACTGGTTTGTTGAAACCAATAGAAACTAGTATCAAGGTGATGCTGATTTGTAGAAATCAATATCATGTTGGTGCTATTTTTTACAAACTAGTATTATTTTGATACTAATTTGTATAAATCGACATCATCTTGCATACAATCAAAGGAAAGAGAAGATAGTTATTATATATAGATGAGAGAGAAATTAAAAAATAGATTTTGACAATGTCAAATCATCTACAATCGATGTTGCCGACAACTATTCACGTAAAAGTGTGCAAGCTATATATATATATATATATATATATATATATCCTATGCACCCTGACATTGTGCGTGATCGGGGTCCTAGATCAATTCCAAATACCTTGATCGAATCCAGGTGCTTGGATCTAATCCAAGCGCCTAGATGGTTAAATAATATTTTTTTAGCTTCGGAGTGTAAGCTAGTAAAATTTTACCTCTAGGGTTCAGGCTTTTGCGAGTTGAATTATAGTGTTCAAGATAAAAAAAATTTAGATGTTCACGGAATATAATTAATGTATTTAGAAGTTTATTTTTAAGAAAATACTAATTTTAAAAAATAAATAAATCGGAGCTTCCGGATAGAATCCGATCACTTAGATGGTTAAACAATGTTTTTTTTTAAATTTTTTTTTAGCTCGGGTTTAAGTCAATAAGATTTTAACTCTAGGATTCAGGCTTCCCGGGTTAGATTATAGTGTTAAGATAAAAAAAATTAAACGAAAAAATTTAGATGCTCATGTGATATAGTAAATATATTTAGAGTTTATATTTAAAAAAATATTGATTTTAAAAAAATTGAATCGGGGTACTTGGATAGAATCTAAGCGCCTCGACGGAGGCATCATATAGTCTATCAACCTTCTACATATATAAAACATTTTCACGGAATCAATTTTTATAATTTCAAAATATGTATTATATTCTTGTTATACCTTTCTTTTCTTTCCACATTTAAATTTTTATTTTATCAATTTAAAATATATTGTTCTTAATTTAAGTTGTCCAATTTAGATATGATGATATTGATATATTAAGAAGCTTGAAAGGAGTATACTGATATTATTTTAGATTTAAAATAATTTAAAATTTTCTATATCTGTATAATTTCGGACTTGAATTAAAATTAATATACTCTTGTAAATCTCCTTAGTGCATCAATGCCATGAGACATGAATTTAGTAACATAACGAAAATAGTAAAATTTGAAATTTAAACAATGTTTGATAAAATTTATTTCTTTATACATAGAAAAATATAGAAACGTCACCTTAAAGACCCCCTACTAATGGCCTCATTTTGAAGGAAAGATGTTCAACGGGAACACCAAACACACGTATTAAGTCCATGATTGAAAACATTCCGGCAATGAAATTTTGGGAATCAAACTCATCCAATTTGAATACAATACTATATATTTACCATCTCTGCGAAATCCTTAGAGCAATTTGTTTATTATAAGTTTAGGCCCACGCTATTTACTAACTAACGTCATCAATAAATTCCTAAGACTCGTTTAATTAGAAAAATATTAAATTTTTTAATTTTTAAAAATCTTTTAGTCAATTTGTCTGAAACTATACAATGAAACTAAAAAAATTTAAATTATTTCAAACCAAAAGCAATATAATCTTACAATTCTCCTTAATATATTCACCCTTTCATATTTGAATTCAATCTTGTAATTGACTAATTGAGAACGATTGAGAAAAATTTAAATGTCGAAAGAAAGAAAGTGTATAACAGAAATATTATACGTGTTTTTAAAATTATGAAAAATTAAGCACGAGAAATACGAATAAAATTTCCGTAAAATGCTGTTTTTTTTCCCTCCCTCGCCAGTAGAAGCTGTAAGATTCCGTTTCCGTGGCGGTCGGCCGATGGAATCTGACGTTTTCATCGGGCATTCACTGCCCATGGTACCTTCGATTCCTTTCCAGAAAAGCGCCCCGCCCCACTTCGCTAACAAGGCGAGCGCAGTTGGGCGGTGCTCCGCCCAAAGCCGCTGGCCTTCTGCGCTGAGGCAGGAGCTGCCGCCTCCGCTGGATCAACGTAACTACTATTCCTCCGCCCCGGCCCCAAGCGCGACAGCTTCACGATCAACCTCCAGAGCCACTTCCGCAGCAAGTACGCGTGCCATGCAACGCCCAGATTTGATTTTTGATTTGATCGAAAAGAAGCAAGTTTACTTCTCATCGTACGACGAATTATTGCGGCAGGTGGGCTCTAATTGCGGCGGGATTACCGGGAAGAATGGTCAATGAAATTTAAAAAAAAAACTAATGGAACACCACAACCGAAGCTGATGAGTAATTGATCCGGCTACGCGCCATCGATCGACTCACCGGCTTCGGACTCCTGCAGTAAAATGAACTGTCTGTTTTCCCTCACCTCTATCGTTCTTTTCTTTTATTTTTTCTACCAGTTTGGCCTCTGATTAGTGATAACCTAAATGCTGCTTCTTATCATATATAATATCATAGTTCCGGTTGGATACGATTTTGCAAAGTAAAATTTTGATATCATCGATCGTTGAAAATCAAATTTGACTTTAAAATCGAAATCTACGTTTCACGTAGATAAATCTGAACTATTTATTTACTCAAAATCGATTAAGAGTGAATGAGAAATTATTTATTCAAGATACGCTCAAATAAACATTAAAGAAAAAGATGTGATTTTAATCTCACATTGCTAACCGGCAAGAGCTAATGTTTCTTTATATGTGTTCCTGTGCTAATGATGTTAATACAAAAGCACAGAAGGTCTCTACCCTTGGACGAGCAGGTGCTCGCACATGCAAACCCGCCACCCGCCACGCGCGCGCGCAATGAACGCTTTGTTGGCGCACTTTGCACTTCGCATCGTCGCGAGGAGCTTTAATTTATGCTCTACGTGGCAATGACGTGTCGTGATTAAATGACGTCGAGTGACATGTCGGTGTGACGTGTCATGATCAGGTAGCGCCACGTGACATGTCAGTGACGAGGCAGTGCCTATGTGGCACGTGACTGTGTAGAGAATGATGACTGGATTGGACGAACAGATGGTGACTATCGAATCAAAGATCTAGACAGATCGCAAAAAGGTGCGATCTGGAGCGTCGGATCAAAGATCTAGACTGATCGCAGGAAGATGCGATCTGGAGTGTCGGATCAAAGATCTAGACAGATCGCAGGTAGGTGCGATCTGGAGCGTCGGATTCGAATCTAACTGTGAAGAGGGAGAATGGATCTGAGGCGTCAGATTAAATGTTTTAATCTGGCGGCTGAGATCAAGATGGGATCTGAAGAGTTATAACTCTTCAGATCAAGGGACGAGATTAAAAGACCTTTAAAGAGTTATACCCTTTCGTTATGAACGGTCCAGATCTATCCGAACCAAAGGGTACTTACCTCTTCACTCAATATAAATTGATCCCTCCACTTCATCATTTCATTCATTCAAACATTGCAATCTAAAAGCATTCACACTCATCCATCTTCTGCATCGAAAATCCAAAAAGTCTATGAAAAAATTCACCGATTTCGAAATTTGAAGTGCTACTATTCCGAGACGACGTCGTTATATCTTGGAAACGAATTGCTGCTATCCGTGAGCACTAGTAGCAGAGCAATATCATTTTACGGAGATAGTGTCGAACACTAATCTCGACGTAAACCAATCAGTTTGCTTTCTCTGAAAGCAACCTCCCGGAAAATCCAACGGTCGTAAATCGACTAAGTCAAATATCGAGAAGATACAAGTCAACAACCAACAGTTTCTTATCAATAGATCTGGAAATAAATTGAAACTAGATGAGTCTCTTTAATTCAAAGGGAAATATGTTGCTAATCAAAACCAAACAGTGTTGTTGACTGAAAGATAGGCCTTCAGGTGTAGAGCATATTCTAACGAAATGACCAATGGGCCTCACTACTAGTTTTGTCAGCTTGGATGAGGGCAGTGCACACTGCTTGTGATAATGATTTGATCAATTCATATATTATGGGGTGAATTAGTAAATTCAACTAAATAGCATACATTAAATCGATTCAAACCACCGGTCTAATAACAAATAAACCCGGTTTACCTAAAGCATCGAGAAGTACCTTGACTTTGAGCTTTGCTTGACCGTTACGGTCACACCTACAGCGGTTGCACCCACGAAACCACGATTGGACTCCGAACCTGATGCGCCCCATCCGACCACACCAAGTAGCCGTACTGCCCCTCTCCGTCGCTCGCGGCCGCCGCCGCCGTGGCAGTCACCGTCACGGAGAAGCTCTGTTTCCGCGCGCCGGCCATGAAAACCAGCTTCCTTGGCCTCACATCAACGGCCAGTCCCTGCGTAGCCGCCACCTCCACCCTCGAACGGTACACCACCGACGCTGCCGCCCCTACGTTCGTCGCCGTCCGCCTCACCGTCCTGCTCTGGTTCTTCGTGGCAGACACTCCGTCGAAAGCCACGGATATGGACGGGTAGTTGAGGTCCTCCATGGTCGGCTTCTTGGCAGGGCATGCCACTGGTACATGGGTGATGACCTGTACCGTCCTCGGATCGTAGCCGATGGAGCAGAGGAAAGCAACGTAATCCTTGTCTGATAGATCGTAGACGAGGCCTGGATCCATGGCCCGACCCAGGTTTAGATGCCCAGCTCCAAAGTCCAACGGCGTCGCTGGCTTCCCAGTTAACTCGTCCGTCAGAGGACGCCGGAGGTTGTCAGTAATGCTCGCTGTGGTCATCATCGCTGATCGGATCGCCGCAGGGCTCCAGTCGGGATGGGCGGACTTCAGCAGAGCCGCTGCGCCGCTGACGTGCGGACACGCCATGGAGGTGCCTGAGAGGATGTTGAACTCCGTCCTCCGGCCGTCAGAGTCTAGGCCGGTTGGTCCAGTTGCTCCACTCCACGCTGCGAGGATGTTCACCCCGGGAGCGATTATGTCTGGCTTGAGGACAGCCGGGGCGATGCCATTGGGACCGCGGCCGGAGAAGGACGCCACCACCGGGGCCGGCCTCACGCCCACCACTGTGCCCTTGAACTGGATGGTGGCGGTAGGCGCAGCAGCGGAGACTGCGTAGGTCTTGATGACTTCGCCCTCGGCGGAGCCGACGGCACAAGCAGGAAGGATATGAGCATCGCCGACGAGACCCTCTCCGTTAGAAGCGCTGTTGGCGAGGATCATCCCAACACCGCCAGCTTCCTTCACCACGAGTCCCTTCGCCACCCGCGGGCTGCTGCCGCGGTCGCAGATAACGATCTTGCCGGCAACCAACTTGGGGTCTAGGGAGTTTCCATACAGAGGGAGGCGGAGAGGCCGCTGGATTTGCCTGGGTAGACCAGCGGATACGCAGATCCGTTGAGTGGCTTACCCGAGTAGAGGGAGACGCCAGAGAGACGTCGGCCGTCGCCGAGCAAAATGTCAGCCGGAAAGTTGCGGTCGATGGTGCCAGCACCAACGGTGGTGAGCCAAGGGGCAAGGTTGGTGACGGACATGGAGATCGGACCGTCGTTGCCAGCTGAGGAGGCAACGAAAACGCCACGGAAGACGGCGCCGTACGAACCGATGGCGATAGGATCGAGATAGAAAGGCGAGGCCATGCCATCTCCACCACCGATGGAGACGGAGATGACGTCCACACCGTCAGCAACAGCGCGATCGAATCCGGCGAGGATGTCGGAATCGAGACATCCGGAGCCCTTCCAGCAAACCTTGTAGGTAGCCACGCGAGCCTTCGGCGCGACGCCCTTGGCAATGCCTTCAGCGTAGCCACCCATGCTCGCGTCAAAAGCGTGGCGGCCGGCTGCGGTCGAGGCGGTGTGTGTACCATGGCCATCGGCGTCGCGGGGGGAGCGCGACTCAACCGTTTGGTTGATTCCGGCGCCGCCGCCAACGACGAAGGCGGCATCGTGCCCCTTGGAGAAGAATCTGGCTCCGACGAGCTTGCGATTGCAGAGAGACGCCGGAAAACCAGGGCCCGTCTCGCAGGCGCCGCGCCACCGCGAAGGCACTGGGCCGAGGTTGCGGTCCGAGAAGCTACGACGCTCGGGCCAAACACCGGTGTCAAGCACGCCGACTATGACATCAGATCCGTAGTCAGAATCAGACCAGAGCCCAACCTGGTTGCGTAGGCCGAGGAACTGCGGCGAGCGGGTGGTGTCCGGGTGGCGAACGCGGTCCTCGAAGACGGCGAGCACATTTGGGTGTGCCGCGAGAGCGGCGGCGCGGATCTCAGAGAGTGAGGCAGAGAAGCCGTGGAAAACGGTGTCGTAGACATGGAGAAGAGGGAGAGGATCGGCGGCGCCACTGGAAAAGGACGCGGATGCGTACCAGTGTGCCAGAGTAGGGAAGACCGAGGGTTTCGCGAGATGGTCGACGCGGAAGATGTAGGTCTTCTTCCTCGAGGCACCAGAGGCGGCGGCGGTTGCCTCGGCCATCCCCGCCGCCTCGGCCGCCGCCGCCATTAGGGCGAGTATCAGAAGAAGGAAACAAGAGGGGAAAGCCATGGAACAGGTGTTCGATGTGGATCAAAGTGTCGACAGTGGAGTGACCACTCTTCAAGGGTAAATTATTATATATAAATGAACAATTCGTTGTGGGCGTCTTGATGAGGTTTAATAATATATTTGTTTATTTTTTATTTATGAAAAGAATAAATAAAATAGTTTCCCAAGTTATTTTAAGGTTTATTCCTTGATTTAATAGTGGAATGTAGGTGGAAAAGAGGATGTTTCTTTTAATTTGGGAGGATGGATAAAAAATCGACGAAAGGAAATGTTTCATTGTTTACTTGAAAACGAGGAAGAATGGATTAGTCATTTTTTCCACTATTTAATTTGGTAGGATGTTTCATTTTTCCGCAAGGAAGAATGGTTTATTTTTTTGATATTTTTTTATTCTTCCAAATCTACATTCCTTAGTCATATTTTTGCCTCAATTATGTGAGCTTATGGGTACCGCACGAAGCAATTGTGTGTCGCGAAGGTGGCACTGCACAAGGCTGCCACGTGGGTAGCACCACGCGAGGCATTCACACCTAGTGCAAGTTGGCACTGTGAGAGGCGATCGCGCCTCACAACGGTTGGCTCCATCTGCACCATAACCTTGGTCGGCCCAATCTCTCATGGTCCGACCACCTCCGCTGGACTGGATTCAATCTCTATGTGTCAGACTTCCTTCACTTCAATGCCTCCGAATCACTTGACCTGGACCGATCCGAGGCCTACCAATCCTGATGCGTCATGTCTGCCATGGAGAAACTCGAATTGAGGAAATTGAGGCGATTTAGCCTTTTCAAGGGTGATCTATGGGTTCAAATCATGGTTTACAAAATGATGGCTACGATTCCATTAGTTGTGGAGTGGGCGGGTGTTTTGTTGCACTAGTGTGTGCCTTGAGAAGCAAGATCACCCTGAGGGCCTCTTTGTCATGTCCAAGTTGGATGACGCGACGGAGACCTTGCTTCCCTAACGGTTGGAGGTGATAAAAAGCAATTTTCTCATTTTCAGCGCTGACTAATCTGTCTCGGAATTAATACGGATGAGATAAATCACAGAGGTTACTAGCCCAGATGCTGTGGCTAGCGCGTGAAGAGGGCGACATACTAATTTTATCAGATTTTGACCTTCAAATCTCAAAATGACAATATCCATATTTTATCCATCCCGTAAGAACTTCTCCCACCGTTAGAGAAACTATGCTAACTTATCCGATTGTCCAAAATTTTCTTTCTTTTCGGCAAAGATTATTTTCCTTCCCCTTCTTTTCTTTTCCACTTCCTCTTCCTCTTCCTCTATGCCTCCAAGAAAATAGAACATTAGTGTTCAATTGAGTGAAGTACGAGTCAATCTAGCATTCTATATATAATTATATAGTTAGTTACATGTTCTTTAATTTTATCTTCTAGTTTAAAGATTGTTTGTCCCGGGAGAATGGTATAGGATGATTGGTTATCTCTCAAGCACTTATAATTTGATTCTTCGCTACAATAACTTTTACATGAATTTTTTCTTAAATGAGGCATGCAACCATTAGATGTTAGGCTTCTAGATCGTCAACAGTGAGTGCTTTCTGATTTACTCTGGCAGCAGGTGGAAACTTTCATGGAGCCGATGATCGTCTCAGGTTCGTTGTTACCTAACTTGGTTAATCATTTTTTTAATTCAAAGATCATTTGATTCAACCAATAGTTGAGTTTGATTTGTATAGTAGAGGTGAGTAAAAATTCGATTAATCAAACAAACCGATCGAATTTTAAAATTCAATTTGATATAGAATAATTGGCTAACTCTCAAGCACCTATAATTTGATTCCTCGCTACGGAACTTTTACATGAATTTTTCCTCTAAATGAGGCGCACAATTATTAGATGTTAGCTTCTAGATCGTCCACAACGAGTGTTTCCTGATTTACTCTAGCAGCAGGTGGAAACTTTCATGGAGTCGGATCGATCGTCTCAGATTCGTTGTTACCTAACTTGGTTAATCATTTTTTTTTAATTCAAAGATCGTTTGATTCAACCAATGTTGAGTTTGATTTGTATTAGTAGAGGTAAGTAAAAATTCGGTTAAATCAAACAAACTGATCGAATTTTAAAATTCAATTTGATTTATTTAGAAATTGAGTTTTGCCCTAAAAATTTGATTAATTCGATTCGATTTCAGTTTTCAAATTTCTTATTTGGTTAAATTAAATAGATTAAATTCTATTTTTAAAATTCAAAATTGAATTTAATTAAAAAAACTTAAATTTTTAAATAAATTCAGTTAATTCAGTCAAAACTGAATTAATCGATATTTTACCTCAACTACATGAGCTTTATTTATTTTTTGATATTTTTTTATTCTTCTAAATCTACATTCCTTAGTCATATTTTTGCCTCAACTACGTGAGCTTACGGGTACCACACGAAGCAATTGTGTGTTGCGAAGGTGGCCACGTGGGCACACCGTGTGAGGCATTCGCGCCTTGCGCAAGTTGGCACTGGGAGAGGTGATCGCACCTCGCAAGGGTTGGCTCCATCCGCACCGTAACCTTGGTTGGCCTGATGTCGCCCGATATCGGAGATGACATGGATCACCCTTCCAAACACTGGACACTCTAGAAGACAACGGATGCATATCCTCGATCAATAAGGTGGATGTTCCTCTGGATGGTCCAACCACTTCTGTCGTGCTAGATTCAATCTCTATATGTCGGACTTCCTTTGCTTCAAAGCCTCTGATCCTGTCGGCAAGCGAAGAGTGGGCCACCCCGTGATGATTGGCTAGGATCTTGACTGAGGGATGACTGCTGGGTTGTGACCAGACGCTAGGAGAGACCGCCAACCGGGCTACAGAGACCTTCTGGTCGGATGATGGAGGTGCGGCCGACCGGGTAAATACTGACGGTGAGCTACCGAGTTTCCCTCAGGTCGTCCGAAGGATCTGCCGAGGATGCCTCCCTTGGTGGGGACAAGGACCGACTGAGCGGAGCTCTGACGAGGGGCTACGAGAGAATTCTGACCACACCCGAGATTCGACGAATAGTGGATGAAAACTGTTTCTTCCCTTTTCCTATATAACCGATAATGACTGGTTTCCTGCTGCAAAGAATCCATCTGCATGCCTCTAACAACTGACAAGAAGGCGGTCGAGCCCATCATAGTATCACGTGCCCTCTGTCCTAACATTATGGTCGCCTGCCTTTCATAATTGCCTGTCGATTCAGGAGGTTAATGCAGTCGTATTATCCCTAGCGTAAACCTAGAGGTACGACCGCCAACCTTCTATAAATGTTCGCCACCTCAGTGGGTCCACTTTGTCCTATTGTCTGACAGGGAAGTCTGCTAGTCCTTCACATTTCAAGAGGAACTCGGTGATATCCCTCACGACTCGCGAATGCCTCAGGCTAGACCGGCCGCCTAGTCTCAGCCGACCGGATACCCGAGGTCAGCGGGTCGGTCACTCATGGTCCGGCTGCCCAACCGGTATCAGCCCGGCGACTAGTCAGTAACGGTATCCCAAGCGCGTTTGGAATCCAGCCCGGCGCCTAGTCGGTAACGACATCCTGTGCACGTTTGGAATCTAGCTTGGTCGACTGGCCGATAACGGCGTCCCACGTGCGTTCAGAATCCAGCCCGGCTATCCTTATGCCTCAGTCCGCTGACCGGGTATCAACTCAAATCGGCTGACCAACCCCTCGGCCTGACTGACCCGTCCTTAGATGGCTCCCGCCGACTGCTCCGTTCTGTGGGCTCGCGGGGGAT
The DNA here is from genome assembly GCA_024364735.1 of Boesenbergia rotunda. Taxonomy (NCBI): domain Eukaryota; kingdom Viridiplantae; phylum Streptophyta; class Magnoliopsida; order Zingiberales; family Zingiberaceae; genus Boesenbergia; species Boesenbergia rotunda. The sequence continues at coordinate 585,360 of JAGFNQ010000857.1, forward strand.
TAAATCTTCCTAAATGCCTCGTCTGGGCGAGCTAGCATCCCCGTCCAGGTGACCCCGGATCAGCATCCGAATCACTTGAACCAGACCGATCTGAGGCCTACCAAGCCTGGTGCATCATGGTTGTCGTGTAGGAACTTGAATTGAGGCAATTGAGGCAATTCGGCCTTGTTGGGGTGAGCTACGGGTTCATGACGTACAAGATGACGGTTATGGTTCCGTCAGTTGTGGAGCGGGCGAGTGGTTGTTGCGCCGGTGTGTGCCTTGAGGAGCGAGATCATGGTGAGGGCCTCTTTGTCGTGTCCAACTTAGATGACGTAACGGAGATCTTGCTTCCCCAATGGGCGGAGAAACTATACTAGCTTGTCCTCCGTTATTTTTCTTTCTTTTTTCCTTGTCTTTTCCGCAAAGATTGGTTTTTCTCATTTTTCTCATTTTCGTTCCTCTTCCTCTTCCCTGCTTTTTTCCCTTAGTCAATTCACACCAGGAAAATAGAACACTAGTGTTCAATTGAGTGAAGTACGAGTATACACACACACACACACACACACACACACACACACACACGATTACTCTGGAGACCAGTCGACTGTTTCCGATTATTTGACTTTATAGAAAGATGAGTCGACTAGTTTCCATACCAGTCGACTGCTATAGTGCACTCTCAGTAGTGCCAGTCGACTGGTACCCTTGTCAATCGACTGGTACCCTTGCCAGTCGACTGGTACCCTTGCCAGTCGACTGCCCTACTTACAAATGCACTCTTAACCTCTCTGGAGTTCACCCTTCGCGTATGCCTTGAAGTTCACTTCCTTGGCTTGCCCCTTGAAGTTCTCTTTCTTCGGCTCTCATTCCTCGGGTGCGCACACAAGCTCGTGGCTTGTCTCTAAGCCATCATTCTCGTATGCCTTTGAAGTCTACTTTCTCGGCTCGTCCTTGAAGTCCTCTTCCTCGGCTCTCGTCCCTCGGATGTTTCACTCCGTTAATCCTCATGTGTAATTCACCAATTCCTGCAAGACTCAAACACACACAACAAATCAACACGAAAATCTTATTTAATCATATTGTCGATTGCACCAACGAGGCTCTGTCATCACGACAATAATCTCCAAGTATCAAATCCGTCGTACCATCGTTGATATGGGTAGCTCGGTCAACATCCTGTACAAGAAGACGTTCGACCAATTGTAGATCGAGCCAGCCCAACTGGAGTTGGTAGCCACCCCATTCTTCATATTTACGGGCAACGAGGTACAACTGATTAGTCAGATAAAGCTGGTTGTGTCTTTGGGTGAAGAGCCGCCGAAGAGGACCAGATGGTATACTTTCCTGATAGTAGAAGCTCCTTCGGCGTATAACACTATCCTAGGATGACCAACCCTCAACAAGTTCCGGGCAGTCACGTCGACTTTCTATCTCAAGGTCAAGTTTCCAGTCGGCGGCCAAGTCGACGAGGTAAGGGGGGATCAAAGAGTAGCTCGACGATGCTATGTAGATGGCGTCCGGACGGAGAGCCAGAAGTCATGGCAAGCGTCCGCCTGCTGCAACATGGTGCAACCCTCTTCCTGAGCAGAGTTGCGAGAAGATAGGGAAGAAATTCAACTCCTCCTCGACCGGGAGGAAACCAAAATCAAGATAGCCACTGACCTTCCAGCCGAGTTAAGATAGTCGTTGGTAGAATGCCTGACGTGAAATCAGGTTGTGTTTCTTGGTTGGCTAAGGATCTCAAAGGGGTCTGATGGAGGTAGCCGAGCATAAGCTGCACGTTTACCCGAACGCCCAAGCAACCAAGCAACATACTAGGGATTCCATCTTGGGACAGAACGAAGTCATTCGGGTGGAGATCGAGAAGCTTTTGGAGGTCGGTCATATTTGAGAGGTGTAGTTCCTGGCCTGCTTGCCAATATAGTACTCGTCGCTAAGCCTGACAACAAGTGGCATGTCTGCATTGATTTTCGTGACCTCAATCGGGCTTGCTCGAAGGATTGTTATCCTTTGCCACAGATTGATTAGATGGTCGACTCGACGCCTGCAGCAAGCTCATCTCAATGCTAGATCAGGAAAATGTCAGTTTCATCATTGCGGATGGTACATACTGCTATACCGTCATGTCATTCAGGCTCAAAAATGCAGGGGCGACCTATCAACACATGATGAATGAAGTCTTCAAAGAGAAGATCGGGCGGAATATCGAAGTCTATGTGGATGACATCTTGATCAAGACTGCCCAATCGACCAAAGTAGTCCATGCTGTAGAAGAAACCTGTCGCACCTGGAGAAGGTACAGGCTGAAGTTGAACCAAGTCAAATGCCTCTTTGGAGCACGAAGCAAAAATTCCTGACTACATCGTGACCGAGAGAGGAATTGAAGCCAATACAAGCAAAGTTAGAGCGCTGCTCGACATGCCGCCGTCGCGGAGCCTGAGAGAAGTCAGCGACTCACAGGGAGAATCACGGCCCTGTCCAGATTCATCTCTCGGTCGGCGGATCACAGCCTGCCTTTCTTCAAAACATTGCGCGAGCCACCAATTCTAATGGGATACCGACTGTGACAAGGCCTTCGAAGAGCTAAAGACCTACTTGGTGGGGCAATCAATGCTGGCCAAACTGGAGTCGAGTGAATTATTGTATGTCTACTTATCGGCTACAGCTGAGGCGATGAGTATGGTGTTGGTAAAACAGAGGGAGGTCGAGTTGCAGCTTGTGTACTTTTTCGCACACTTGCTGAAGAGTGCCAAGTGTCTCAATACAACACTCAAGAAGGTGGCTTACGTCTGATGTTAGTCGCTCAGCGGCTCCATCCTTACTTCCTAGTGTAAATACCCCAAGTAAGTTTTGATATGGTCAACCGAGTCAAGTTAGGTTTTGTTGTGTTTAATCCTTGTGTCTAAGTGTGCAGGAGCTTAGGAGCACAGGCAAGTCGAGTGGAAGACACATCGGTCGAGAAGGATGTCACGAGAAGGGAGCTGACGGGCTCGGTGCATCCAAGGGACGATGAGGTCTGCGAAAGAGTACGCCAGTGAACGAGAAGAATGTGCGCGACGTCGAGGGACAAGAAGCCCGGCAGAAGCATGCTCGATGAGAAGGCCGGAGGAGGGTTGGGGTGAGCCTAACTCTGGAAGGCCGAGATCACCTAATAAGACCTGTTGGAGACTAGTCAGTAGAAAGCTGACCAAAAGTCACTCAGGCGCCCGAGTCAACTCAGGCGCCCGTGAATGAGGACATGCACTCGGGCACCCTAGTGCATATAGGCGCCCGTGATGTGAAAAGTCATTCACAGCTAGCCATTTACGAATGTTGCGAAGGGGATAATCTTTAAGCCACGTGTCGGGCCCCCCTAAGTTCTCAGGCGCCCGTGTAGGGCCATGTGAGCATTCAGATAGACTTCATGGGCTATAAATAGACCCCAGAGCTCAGTTCCAAATAATAATTCACTTGTACTCGAATTTCATTTCTCTTTTCCTTTGTTTTCTGAGTTTTACATTTGTGTAAGAGGTTTCTCCGCCCAAAGAGTTAATAAAGATATCAAGCTATAATTTTGCTTGGATTAGCAACCTTCCTGGTTGTAAACCAAATAACTATCTGTGCCTCTTTTCCTTTTTGTTTAATTAATTATTATGTTTTGAACTAACCGACATTGTTGTTTAGCAATGACAAAAGATAGATTTTTATTTGCAGGAGCAATTCACCCCCCTCTTGCCGATCACACGATCACTAACACCTAATGCATCCTAGTATCGTATTGACCAACAGTACTCTGGGTTGGGTGCTAACCAACCGGAGGCCTCGGGTCAGTTGATTTAATGGACAACAAAGCTAAGTGAATACGACATATAGTACCAGCCTCGTAGAGCCATCAAAGCCTAGGCCCAAGCTGATTTCCTTAGTGCACTACGTTCAAAGGAGCCAGATAACACTTGGAAGATTTACATGGATGGTTCATCCGCTCGGCAGGGGAGCGGAATTGATATTCTGATGATCTCGCCTATGGAGAAACAATTCCACCTATCCGTCCAGCTGGAATACCGGGACACAAACAATGAAGCGGAATATGAGGTCGTCATTGTCAGGCTCCAGGTGACCAAGCATGGGAGCAGCCCGAGTAATGCTATACTCGACTCACAACTAGCCACCCAGCAACTTGCAGGCTAGTTCGAAGTCAGCAGAGACAGATTACACGCCTATGTCGAAGCATACAAGAGGTTGAAGGTTGAATTTCAGGAAGTTAAACTGCAAAAGCTCGCTAGAGAGAGCAACCTTCGGGCGGACGAGCTAGCAAACTGGTCAGCGCTGTGACCTCCTGGGTACTACCACAGTCGATGGCCCAGACTATGCTCGTGATGCACTAGAGAAGCAAGCGGAGCTGGAGCTCGAAGGCGATTGGAGGCACCTTTGATCGCTTACCTGAGGTGTGGGACACTCCCGACCGACCGCGAACAAGTAAGACTCTTGAGGAGGCAAGTTGGTCAATATACTCTGGTCGACGACATGCTATACAAGCAAGCTTTTTCGAAACTATTGCTTAGGTGTTTGGGTAGTGAGGATGCAGACTATGTGATTAGAGAAATCCACCGAGGAACGTGTGGTAGCCATGCAGGTGGCCTACGGTCACTCGGAAGTTCTTACTCTCGGATTATTATTGGCCGACTCTGCAAATGGATGTTGATCGGTTGGTCACTACTTGTCTATCATGTCAGAAACACCAAAATCATTCCCACCGGCAGGTTGAGATGATGAAAATATCTGCAGTGTCCTACCCCTTCGATCAATGAGGAATGGATATAGTCGGGCCCTTCCCAACCACTCCCGTACAGAAAAAATTCCTGCTAGTAGAGGTTGATTATTTCTCCAAGTGGGTGGATGCCGAGGCATTGGCTCAGACCACCAAGCAGGCTGTGATAAAATTTCTATGGTAGAACATATTGTGTTGGTATGGAATCCCTTATAAGTTGGTTTCAGATAATAGTCAATAATTCCAAGGCAGAAAAATTCGGGAATGGTGACCGGTTTATGGAATCCAACAGTCCTTCACCTCAGTCGCCTATCCGCAAAACAATGGTCAGGCCAAGGTTGCCAATCGGAAAATCCTGAGAGGGTTAAAGACGAAGCTGGATCATGTTGGGGGAACTTATGTGGACAAGCTGCCTAGTATCTTATGGGTTCAGTGGACCACACCAAAGGAAGGGGCAGGTCACACGCCTTTCCAACTCATCTACGGGAGTGAAGCAGTGGTGCCCACGAATCTGATCGGCGGAGGATTTATGATGAAGAGAACGAAGAAAGAAGACACCTGGAGCTTGATCTAGTCAAGGAGATTCAAGAGAGGGTCTAAGCTCAGATGTACGCATATCGTCGGAGGAAGCAGCAGAGCTACAACTAGAGAGTATTGCCTTGGGCTTTCCAGGTCGATGATCTTGATTGGAAATGAGTCTGATCGGTCGGTGATATGAGCAAGTTGAAGCCCCAATGCGGCGGGCCCTTATGGTAACCCATAAGCTAGCTTCAGGAGCATACTACCTGCAGGACGCATAAGGAAAGAGGTTAGATAGACCTTAGAGTCTCATTCACCTACAGTCATATCGGGAGTAGGTCCCTTGTAAACCCTTGTAAAGAAATAGTTGAGCCATCAGCTCAGCCTGGTAATGGATTACAGAGATTCCTGAGCTCGCGTATCAGCACTCTAGACTCTCGCCTTGCCAATGAGTTATAAGTGGGCATGCCCCCATACCACCACTCAGCTCGGGATCACTGACCGAACGTGTGGTGGCCCACACTCCTCAAAGTCGGTTCGAGCGGGCGTCTAGACTCTCACCTTGCCAGCGAGTTATAAGTGGGCATACCCCCACGCCACCACTCAGCTCGGTGTCATCGACCGGATGTGTGGTGGCCCACACTCCTCAAAGATAGCCCGAGCGGGTGTCCAGATACTCACCTTACCAGCGAGTTATAAGTGAGTATACCCCCATGCCACCAATCAGCTCGGTATCACCGATCGAACGCGTAGCGGCCCATGCTCCTCAGAGTCGGCCCGAGTGTGTGTCCAAACTCTCGCCTTGACAGCAAGTTATAGGTGGGCATGCCCTCATGCTACCACTCATCTTGGTGTCACCGCGTGGCGACCCACACTCCTCAGAGTCAGCCCGAGTGGGTGTCCAAACTCTTGCCTTGCCAGTGAATTATAAGTGGGTACGCTCCCACGCCACCACTCATCTTGATGTCACCGATCAAACGCGTGGCATTACACGCTCCTCAAAGTTGGCCCGAGCGAGTATCCGGACTCTCGCCTTGCTAGCAAGTTATATGTGGGCATGCCCCCATGCCACCATTCATCTCGGTGTCACCGACCGGACGAGTGGCGGCCCACGCTCCTTAAAGTCGGCCAGAGTGGGTATCCAGACTCTTGCTTTGCCAGCGAGTTATAAGTAGGCATGCCCCCACACTATCACTTAGCTCGGTGTCACCGACCGGACGTGGGGTGACCTGAGCTCCTCCATATCAACCCGGGTAGATGTCCAAACTCTCCGCGTGCTACTAAGTCATGACTCGACAAGGTGTCGCTCCCCTACCCGGCTCGACAACTCAGACGTGCTCCCGAGCAGCAACTTAGCCGCGATAGACGTGCTATAGTAAGGACACTACAGTAGTTGCGCTCCTGAGCAGATTTTCGGCTGACCTGTAGTAGTCGAGCGAATGTGCTCGTAAGCCGCAGCTGCTACAACACCGAGTGGATTCTCCCTCGAGTGGAATAGTAGTAACTAAGAACCCCCTTCGAATAGACCCAATGAGCGTAGTATGAGAAAACACAATAAAAGTGAAAGCACTAGGGGTTTGATTCATTAAGGCAAGAAATCCATTACAGGCCCACTAGGGTCGGACAGACAAATACAAAAAGGGAGATCCCACTACCTCGAGCAAAATAAGCGTTGGAAAACCAAAGTTCTTATTCAAAGGGACAACGAGCGTCCTCCGACAGCTATTGGGTCAGACCCAATAGCTGCACTGTGCTGATGGGTAGATCCAGAGGGATGTGACCCGCTTGCCTTAGTTGCTCGAAGGTGCTCAGCAGTTGCAGCTTGAGCAGGGGATTTACTCGGGCGGTGACCTACTTGCTGAAGGCCGCATAGTTGATATACTCCACCCGGTGGGCAACAAGCCTCGCAGCCTCCTCGACCCTATAAGCTAGTATTCTTCGAGCTCAGCCAAAGTCGACCGCAGCTAGGTCAGCTCAGCCCGAGTCGACTGATCTCCTCGGTCTGGGTGTTTAGTTCCTGGTCCTGTGCCACTAGCTGAGTGGACAAGGAGCCGAAGGCATCAGTGTGGATAGCGATCTCCTGCTCCTTGGCTGTTGATGCGACCTGTGCTTAGTTATGGGCGTCGGAGAGCTTGGTCAACTTGGCCTGCTTTTGATTCAGCTCTGACTGGGACCGAGAGTACATGACCGAGGCTTTCCTCTCGGCGTATTCTAGGGTGGTGATCCGACTCTGTCAATGAACCACGGTAGAATCGACGGAGTCCACTTGGGTCCGAGCCACCTTAGCTGGTCCGCTGAGGCTGCCATCCAACCTTGTAAGTCAATAATCTCCGCTCGGAGGTCGTTCAGGTTGGCTTCGTTGGCTGTCAGATGAGTGTTGTGCAGCCACTCCTCCAACTCTATCAGTCGGCACTCGGCTACCAATCGACCCCGAGCGTGGGCCACCAAGGACATTGATAGGTTATGGTAGGAGCCCCAACATTGAACCCAAAAGGATTAGCACGATGAAGGATTCAGAAGTCAAGAAGGAATGGGGACACGAGATGTACCTGACTTGCCTCTAGGAAAAAGGCGTTGGCCTTACTGTTAGGGCCCCGGTAGTGGATTCCTTGACCCCCTGAAGGAAGCGGTTGCCACAGGGTTGTACAACATCAACTCTTGCATCTAGTCAGGGAGATTGCCAAAGGGCAGATCGAGGCAAGGATCGACGATAGAAGGTATGACACATGAAGGGTCGATGGAGCAGAGGGCTCATCCTCCGAAGAGACCAGCGAGCTAGGGGCAGGGGAAGTCGAGCACACTAAGTGATGGCTCAGCAAGTGAAGCACTCGTCCCAGTTGCACCTTGACTGGAACCCTCTTGGACGGCAGGGGGAGTGAGTCGAGGTTTCTTCTTCTTGCAGGAGGCGGAAGTGGTTGCGGTAGGATCGACGGAGTGGCTGAAGGAAGCCGAGGCTAGGGTGTGATCCTGACGGTGTCTCTTAGTAACAAGTGGCTGGGAGGCCTCCTCTTTTGCCACCACTGAGATCGGAGGTTCACTGACCGGGCTCTCCTGGACGACTGTAGCCATGTCTTCGAGAAGGGCCTCTCCTCGGGAGACTAGAGGATGGGCGCCATGTTGATCGGGTCGACGACCCGTTTCTCCAGCTCTGCAGCAGCCCGAGCCTCTATCTCAGCATCGTCCAGGCCGAAACCATCCTCCAGAGTGGTCGTGAACATCATGGTGGCTGCAAAATAAAAGAAAGCTTAGTTAGCTAAAAGGGCCCGACATGAGAATAAAAAGACTTACCAAGTGAAGCGGGCCGAGGAACGAGCGCTTGGCTCAAGCCAAACGTATAAATAATCTCCTCCTTGAGTATGTGTAACTCATGAAAATGTGACTGCCAATCTTGGAGAAGGCAAGCTGGTAAACGGGAGAAGATCGGTAGTCCTTAGGGAGAGTTGGATGTGGAGGTAGGTCCTCGACCTAAGCGGTAGGCCAATTGGAGCAGGATTCATGTTCACAAAGAAAAGCGGTCCTTCCAACCTTTATTGGAGGTCGGGAGTTTGGCGAGAAAAGATGATTTGGCCCGGGCTTGGAAAAAGAAGTCCCTGGGCTCCCATTTTTTAGGGTAGTAAAAGTAGTGGAAGATCTCCAGTCGGAGGAGAATTTTGTACAGGGTAAAGATAAACACCAACCTGCATAGTAGGTGTATGACATTCGGGGCTAATTAAGATAAAGGGAGCTGAAAATACTAATAGACCTTTGAAATAAAGGGATGTACAGAAAATCTAAGACCCGCTTGGAGGTGATCCTTGGAAAGGGTGATATAGCTTAGAGGAGGTCGGCCTGCTCAGTCGGCAGCAGTCGGGAGTACAAGGCAGCGGTCCGACGGGATCTGATAATCATCTCGGATACGGTCAATGTCCCGACGCCGCAATTTGGAGGTGACGGAGTATACAACGGGCCAGGGGTCGGGCTGGATGAAGCCATGGAGGTGCCCAAGGAAAAGTACAATGCAAAAAAGGAAAAAGAATCAGTCGGGAAAGTCGAGCAGCTTAACTAACCAAGAAAGAGGTAGGGAGTTGCTAGAGAAGACAAGGATTGCTGGAAACCATTGTCCGCCAGAGCCGAAGTAGCCGAAACCCTAGGAGGGCACAAGAAGAGAGAGAAGATTGGGTTGAAAATGAGGTCTCGAGGGAGTAGGGGGTATTTAAAGGGGAGATCAACACACACGAGCCGTCTAATGGTGATCCGTGGAAAAGGCGGGAGCGAATTCGGGCCATCAGCTTCCCGCCATGATGCACCTCAGGAAATCGTGCTGCGGTCACGGTGAGTTCGAACACAGGACATCTTGTCTCTCGACGCGCTGCTATATAAGCGATGCGTGGCACACCATAATTAAGGTAGGGATACGAATCGGTACTCAGCCAACGAAGGAACGACACATGGAGCATGCAAGTATGGGAGGAATAGTGTCGCCCATACCACTTGTAGACACTAACAGGGTAGTTTCATGTGTCAGTCGGTCATAGTTGGCTAGGCAAGCCCCATGTCGCGACAAAAATTGTTGACCGGGCAGTCCAGTCGGTCGGACTAGTCGTCCTTCGACTAGACTCGAGGGGAGACTTATGATCCGGTCATAGCTGACGGGGCGACGGTCTGGCAATTGCGGCAGAAGGGGATGACAAGTCGGCCCCAAAGTTGTAGACCCTCCTGTGCGGGGCTATATCTGCTCGATTGGCTAGGGCTTGGCCCACCAGGGCCAACCTCAACCAGAGGATGACTCGGTTAAATAATTGAGGGGGGGGGGCTCGCAAACTGTTCCGAATAATCCCAGTCGGGGGAGGTTCACTAGCGGATATACGGGGTCAGGGCAGAGCGCTCAAGGTCGGCAATACGATGCCCGAGCTCGTAGTAATGTTCCCCAACCACGGAAAACACCCTACCAAGTCTCTCGACCAAGGGAACCCCCGTCTAGAGTTTACCGACCAGGGGAAACGCCCTACCAAATTTCCTGATCAAGGGAAACCCCATCCAGAGTTTCCTGGGAAATCCCATCCAATGTTTCCCGACTGAGGGAAACCCCCTTACAGTGTTTCCTGACAGGGAGAACCTCCTACAGTGTTTCCCAAATGAAACGATTCCATGGGAGGCGGACCAACGATAGCTTGAGCTCAGCTTAGCTTCGATGAACGAAAGGCACTAGTGGTTAGCTAGGCCGGTAGGTCGTACATATGGAAGCTTCCCGAGTCAGTGGTTGTACAATTCCCTAACACCACGCATGTGACAGTGGGGACTGTACTGGCTTCTGTCGTCCGAGGATATCCCTAACATCATTCTTGTCAAGAATCGCAGGGATCTCGCTGACTTCGTACGGTCGTTGACAAGTGCAGTGAATGGGACGAAATCATACCACAAAGCCGTCAGGAAATCCTGGAGATCACAGCGTCGGTCGACCGACCACTGCTGATCCTTGGCCTCGTCCTCACATAGGACAAGGCCTGTGGCAGAGCTGGTCGGCTTTCCCCAGCTATATATAAGACCCTCTGTCTCTCACGCACAGCTATGAAATCTACTACATCTACAGTGTCTTCATTCGCTCTTGTTTTTCTTCACCGGGATTCTGACTTGACCATCGGAGGGCCTTTGTCGGGGGCTTTCTAGGCGGGTTACTAATGACCTCTATCTGTAGATCGTACCTAGTCGCCATTCAGAATACCCGATCCAACCACACATGAGCGATTCACGATTTTCCTTAGTTAACGAGGTGGTCTACGTCATGAGGTGGAAGATCAGCTCACTCACCGACAATATCAAATTTTCGCGATTTTCCTCAATCAACGAGATGGCCTACATCATCAGGTGCAAGTCCAGCTCGCTCGTCGACAAGATCACGCAGGATCTTTAGGAGTCATGTGACAATCCCAAGACCTGGTTAACATGAAGTCAGGTCCGCTTGAGTTGCGACTGAGTTAAAGTCAAAGTAATTTGACTTGAAATTGAAGTTGGATCTAGTTGGTTTGGTCACAACTATTTTTGAGTCTAATCGACCTGACTCATTGCCGAGCTTAATTTGAGTTAACCTAACTCATGATGGAACTTGGATCAGACTAGCAGGGCATAAGATAAATCCGGATTCAATCCAACATACCAAGAAGAGTAGTCACACGACCAACAACTGACTTGGGTTGAGTTCCGATGGAAACATGATTGATGGTGCGAATAAGTGACAGATGTGGCTTAGACATGTCCTCAAGACGTGGGAGATGTGATAGACGTCGATTTGAGGATGCTGGGGAATCCCTTGGGAGATATGGAGATCAAATCCTCTATTATACTCTTTTGTTTTTTCCTCATATTTTAAAATCATCGTTCATCATCGGTAATATGCCAGATTATCGTCTGAATACCATTGGTGGCTTCGACCGCCCACCCCTAGGCGAGCGGTCGAATATGCTAGATTTCCGATACTCGATGAGTATGAGTACGGAGGAGATAGAATCTGACTCGAATCTGACCCATTGTCATCCTTAGGCTAGCGGTCGAAGGCCGTCAGCAATGCTCAAAGAGCAATCGAACATGTCATCGGTAATGAACGACGATTTTGAGACATTAAAATAGGGGGAAATGGGAGGCAGAATACCATACAATCTCCGAATAGGTCTTTCTCCACTTCCTTATTATATAAAATCAATAACTACTCGTGCCCCTAGGGCTTTGGTGCAGTGAAAGATCGACTAGTTGTTATCCTAGGCATCTGCTGTTTGATCCCAGTTATGACGTATTTTGTAGAAATTTTTGCTTCAAATGGAGCGCGAACCCTGAGACGCTGAACTTTTGGACCTCTCGCCACGAGCGCTTCCTGATTTACTTTGACGGCCAATGAAAATCTTCCATATGACCGGATTGATTATTCGAGATTCAACGTCATCCAACCTCGTCATGCCAAAAAAAAAAAAACCTACTCGTGCGGATACAAGTACATACATCACATTTTTTTCTCTTTGCTGACGTATTTTCCTTTTCTCTTATTAACCATCTCTTATCTTTTGCCGGATCATTCTACTCGATACATTCAGAATATAATTTGTACACATTCATTCTTATTGACCGAATTCATGATCTCTTCAAATATTTTACCACTGTAGTAAATCAATGAGGTCTTCTTTATGTTTTTCATTTTAGTTTTTTTAGTTAGCATCGGAAGATATCTAACTTTTTAAACTGATTAATTTTGAAATAATCATTTCGACTTTATCGAAATTTCCTCTTGATTATCAAGATAAATTTAAAAGTACTCATAACAGTAACAATCTAATATTGTAGATTTATCATTCCATAAAAAAATATCCTATAATGTATCTTAATTGAGAATTGAAATATTGAATCACCGTAAATGTCTGAGACATTGAAGGAGCGCCCTTTCTTTTTCACTTTGGACAAAGAAGAAAGTGACTCGTGATAAAAGTGATGAGTCAACTAATGGCTTCAATCTATCCAGTTAACATAGAGTCATGCTTCAATTGAATCAATCCCAAATTCCTTTCATTTTTTTCCAGCAGCTTTACCTGTGTTCTTGTCAGGCATCCCCTACACTGAACTTTCACTGTCTCTTTTTTCCTTCAGAAATCAAAGAAGAAAAAAAAAATCAGCAGGGACACAAGTGACCCACAAGAATAGATTTTTGTTCTTTCAGACTGAAGAAAACACCAATAATACACAACCAAAAAAGAAAGGAAAAAAATAAAAGTGCATCAGGGAATCAAGGTGGCAGATAGTGAAACATGCAGACACTACAAATCAAACTACCAATTTGACTGCATCATTTAATCTTCACGTCTCTGCTAATTATCTCCAAAAATTACATTAAGAGGCTTAACTTAAGAGATAAGCATCTGGTGACAAATTTAAAAAAAAAAATCTTCTTCTTAATGGCAGGTTTTTTCTGCTGGAGGAGTAAGAGTTTTTTATATATTAAAATAAATTTAAGAAAGATTGAAATGCCTTTTAGTTTTTTCGGTAGTTTATCAAATCAGACATAGATTTTTAAATTTATCAAAAGACATACTATACTTTACTTTGATATTCATCAAAGAGTGCATTCAATTATATACTCTTTTCATTTTTCGTCTATACAAATCCAACATTTTCTCTTTTCTCTATATATTTTTACTCTCTTCTCTTTCCTCTCTTCTATGCGTGCAAAACCTCCTCTCTTTTCTCTCTCTTCTATTTCCTCTCTTTATCTCTTCTATTTCCTCTCTTTACGTATATGGATGCATTCATAATGTAGGCCAACAATGTTTAAAGTTTAGTTAATTTTTTTTGACAATATTTTAATAGATTCAAAAAATAAAAATAAATAATGAATAACATATTTGAACTCTTTATCATCTTAAAAATTTACAAAAATAAAATGAGAACAATTAGAACTCTCTAGGCCTATTAATGAATTTTGATAAAGAAGAACAAGTAAAAATCCCCGTTAGACATGATATGATTCCATTTTAGATCTAATATGAGATTTTTTTTTTCGATTTTTTCTTATTATATTTTAACACATCTGGAGAAGTCGAAATAAATAATGAATAACATATTTGAATCTCATTCAATCTCAAAATTCTACAGAAACTGAAATCGGTGCAATCGGAGCTCTCTAGGTTTATTAATGAGTTTCGATAAGGAAAAATCGACAAAACCCACATTAATTTGATATGGAATCATATGAGGCTCAACGTACACTTGATATAAATAATTCATATCAGATCCAACATAGGTTTTTGGTGATTTTTCTTATTATATTTTAATTCCTTCAAAGAAATCGAAAAAATAATAGTTAGCATATTTGAACTCCTTACAACCTCAGAAATTTATAAGTACTGAAATAGATGCAATCAAAGCTCTCAAGATTCATTAGTGGATTTCAATCGAAACTCATTTATAGAGTTAGAGAGCTTCGATTACACTCATTTTAGTTTCTGTAAATTTCTGAGATTGTAAACAGTTTAAATATGATATCCATTATTTATTTTAGCTTCTTCCAAGATATTAAAATATTATCCAAAAAATGAATAAACCCTAAACGTCGTTGGTCTGATATAATTTGCAAATTAAATTTATGTTATGCATGCATACAAAAAAGAGATAAAGAGAAGAGAGAGTAGGATAAAGAAGATAGATTGTATACCTAGGAGAGGGGATAGAAAAAAAATAGAAATAAATAATGTAAAGAAAAGAAAAAAATAAACTTATCAAGAGGGATAAAAAAAAAGAAAACGTATATAATTAAATATGTCCTTTAAATACTAAAGTGCACGTTTTTTAATAAATTTCAAAATTTACGTGTATAATTTAATAATTTGTCATAATTTTTTAGTTGCAATTTACGTTGACATGTGATTTGTCCTATGATTTTTTTTTTGGGGAACAGAATAAATTGAAAAGCATGGACAGTTCATAAATTCAGTGTTCTGAACAATAATTCATTAAAAAAATTATCCATTAATTTATCCCATCTAAAATTTAAATTTTTAAATATTTGAGCAGGGCATGCTCAATTAATAAAGCAATAAATGAACTTGGCAGGTATGTTAATGGGCTGGTCCTTGTGTACGAGCGGAACTATCATAATGGGCCGGATGGGTTGGCACGGTCTAATATATTAACCTGTTTCTACGGCTTGATACGGGCTCGAGCTTAGAAGTCATGCGCCCATTTTTTATTTATTAAATATAAGAAATATTAAAATATAAGGGGAAAAAAAGAGAAAATAAAAAATTTCTAGAAATATTTTTGCTATAGGGCTGAATCGCCTGCACTCAATACAACTCGCAAACTGAGTCAACCTACCATGACTCAAATCTAATCAAAGCATGTTGAGCATGATCTAAACTAAGTTCGGTTCATTGTTGGTCTTACTTGATTGCCACCACTGGATATTTTTAACCACACTTGAGTTAGACTAGGATTACTATAGTCTATCCGACCTAGGTCTTGCCCAACCTATAAGTTTGGTCGCGCTAGACATGCCTTGTGTTGGACACAACTTGTGACTTTAGATCAAATCAGACATGACTCCATGACTTCAGGTTACCATCCAGCATGGGCTCAACTATGGTTTAGTTATTGCTTGGCCAAGCCCACTTATTTTTAAAAATGTATATAGTTAAATATATATTTTATAAATTTTATACTTATATATTATAGTTATTGTAGTAAATATTTTTAGATGTCATTAGTCTATAAGTTAAAATTGAACCGAATTTAATTAAAAATTGACCATTTTACAGTCTACAATCAAAATTTTTTTTTCAATTTAATTGATAGGTTTGGGTGTAGACATGCCACCTAAAGAGTGCCCATTGGAATATGTTCGCTCGGACCTATGTATTTGGCTTTCAGTTGTTTGGTGGTGGTTTAACGTCAGAAGTTCTTCGACAGCTCTCTTTCCACCTGCACGATATGTATCTAATTCCCACTAGATGATTTACGTAGGGATGTTATCATAGATAATTTTAGAATCGATTCTCATTAAATATGGAATGCTCCCTTAGTTGCTTCATTTCCTCCTGCATATGCTTTTGTTATTGCAAAGTTTTTCGTGATTTATTCCATTCCAGAAAGGAAATCTGTAAAGGAATCAAATATTCGTAAACAAACTTGATGTTCGACTTGGTAAGAGTTTATTTATCTTCGATCAATACATATAAGATCAATTAGACAAATAAACTTGAACAACTCGTTAAGTTAAACAAACAAGCTTGAACACATATGTATTCAACTTGTTAATGTTCGTGAACAATATTCATGAACAATGTTTATGAACAATGTGTAGGACCGTTAGTAGGCCGATAAGAGGGGAGTTAATTGCCCAGCGAGTTAGAATTAATCTTTTATAAATTCTTACAAAGATGAACGTTAGTTGCAGAGTTAATTAAAAATATATAAGTAATCAAAACAAACTAGTAAAAGACAAAAAAAAAGTTTACTTAGTTGCAACCAGTGTGGTTGCTAAACCAAGACAATTGAAAGCTCCACTATCAAAATCTCCTTCGTTTGTAGCTGGAGTAGTATCTTACAAACTTTGAACAGTACAGGAAAAAGCTAGAAAAATATAGTACAAGGGTTGATTTGGAAACCTAGCTTCTAGGACTATTTATAGCCCGAAAATCAAGTTATCGTTGACTTGAGGTGCCTCAAATGTGATTGAGATGCCTCAGATTGGATAGAATTTTATGTTGAGACCGATGACACGGCAAGAGGGGGTGAATAGCTCAATTCCCCCAAGTCGATCGATTCTTCCTACACGGTTAGTGTGCAAGCGTAAATGCAAACTATAATTAAGAACAATGCTAACACTTAACCTCTTACGTGGTTCGGAGATTACTTGCTCCTACTCCACAGCGTGTCCTTGAGGTGGACGAACTCTTGATCCTTCGGTGGACCCGGTCCCAAAGCTGCACGTAAAAATTTAAAATTTTACGAACTCGTATCCTTGTCGATATGCACCCGGTCCCAACATAGGCTGCTCGAGATGAGATCATCTGTTGCTTAGCGGAGAAACAAAAGGAACGAGAGATGTAGTGTTAAAAAAAAAGGCTTGTGCTCTTGAGTTCCTGCGTTTTGTTTTTGCTCCAGATTAAGCTTGCTGTTCTTGAGTTCTTCAATCATTCTGAGCAAGCTATTGAGAAGCAATCATCATACTTGAGCGCTTGAAGGAGAAAACAAGAGGCTTGGAGTCCGACAGTGGGAAGACACGTAGAAGGGTTCTGCGTGAGATCGCCACTGTGTGGAGCTCAGGGAAGCTTGCTGTGTTTTTGTCCTTGCTAAGTGGTTGAGTAAGATCCTTCTTGTTGTTTCTTTGTGCTCATTCTATATCATTGTTTGAAACACACTGTGGGGAGGTTTCTCCACCGAGAAGGAGGTTGCTTCATATCCGGTGATCACCGGGGCTTGATCTGCCGACGATCAAGGGATCGCCCACCTTAAGGGTACGCCAAGGAGTAGGGACAAGTTATCCCCGAACCTTGTAAAATCTCCTTGTTAGCGATCTTGCTAATCTTGCTAGTTAGGTTTTGGTTTTAGTTTCTGCAAGTTTTGTTTTCCCATACTTCCGTTGTGCTATTAATAACTTCATGTGCAGAAATTTGATAACTCTTCTAGGAAGAAGTGATTGGCTATATTCACCCCCCCCTCTCTAGACATCTCGTTCCCAACATCCATGACCAAGATGACTTGAACACCGCAAGTCAAAGGAACATCACACTTAAGCTGCAGTAAGAACTTCATTGACATATCTATATGTAGATTACCATATGAAGTTTTATAGTCAGCCACTCCAATGAACTAGTTCCCTTAACTAGCATTCATGTTTATCTCCGGACATCCCAATGTCTCCAGCCAGTGAGAATCAGCTGATTAGAGAATAACTCATGCTAGTCTCAACAGAATTGATAGTGTCCATATTTATCAATTCATCGACTAGGGACAATTTCAATACTTCACAATTGCACATGTAGAGATAATCACTAGTTGTGAATTCATCACAAATTCTCTCATGCTGTGAATTGTATTGCGGACATTCAGTAAATGAGTTTAAGATCTCAATCAAATACACAAATATGTATACTCAAATAGTGAATATTCATTTATTAAAATAAATGATTACAATCATAAGGCGATTGTCTTAGGACACTTTTCTCACAATACTAACAAACTCCCACATGGCCTAATGCCAATCGCTACGGTATCCAATACCACAAGCTCTAACATGACCCTCAAACTTGCTTTGAGGCAAGGCCTTAGTTAAAGGATCCGCTAAATTCCTTTCAGTGGGAATTTTCTCAATTTGTATATCATTCCTACTTATAATCTCTCTGATCAGATGATAGCGGCGAAGCACATGTTTGGATCGCTGATGAGACCTTGGTTCCTTTGCTTGTGCAATAGCTCCATTGTTGTCGCAGTAAACCGGCACTGCTTCATCAATGGTTGGAACCACACCAAGTTCTGAGACAAACTTCTTGATCCAGACTGCTTCCTTTGCTGCTTCCGAAGCTGCAATATATTCCGCTTCCGTGGTAGAATCCGCTACAGTGTCTTGTTTGGAACTCTTCCAACTTATTGCACCTCCATTCAAAATAAATACGTATCCGGACTGAGATTTGGAGTCATCCTTATCTGTCTGGAAACTGGCATCTGTATACCCACGTATTACCATATCACCTTCTCCATATATTAGGAACACATCCTTAGTTCTTCTTAAGTACTTGAGGATTGTCTTGACAGCCGCCCAATGATCCATTCCTGGATTAGACTAGTATCTGCTTGTGACGCTCAAAGTATACGATACATCGAGCCTAGTACATAACATAGCATACATGATAGATCCTATCGCGGATGCATAAGGAATCTTATTCATGCAAATCCTCTCGTCTTCTGTGCGCGGGCACATAGACTTTGAAAGGTTGATCCCATGCCTGATGGGAAGGTAACCTTTCTTGGATTCCGACATGCTAAACCTTTTTAGCACTCGGTCTATATATGTAGACTGCGAAAGACCAAGCAACCATTTTGATCTATCTCTATAGATTTTAATCCCAAGGATATAGGTTGCTTCTCCCAGGTCTTTCATGGAGAAAGTTTTGGACAACCAAATTTTAACCGACTGTAAGACTGATATATCATTTCCTATAAGTAATATGTCATCGACATATAACACTAGAAATACGACTGCACTCCCACTAACCTTCTTGTATACACAAGGTTCGTCAGGATTTTGTGAGAAATCAAACTCTTTGATTGTCTCATCAAAACGAATGTTCCAGCTCCTGGATGCTTGCTTTAGTCCATATATGGATCGTCGAAGTTTGCATACTTTGGTTTTATCAACTGATGTGAAACCTTCAGGTTGTATCTTGTATACATCCTCAAGCAGGTTTCCATTAAGGAAAGCTGTTTTCACATCCATTTGCTATATCTCATAATCATAATGAGCTGCTATGGCCAGGAGCATCCGAATGGATTTAAGCATAGCTACTGGCGAATAGGTTTCGTCATAATCAATTCCTTGTTTCTGACGATATCCTTTTGCCACTAATCTAGCCTTAAAGGTAACAACATTACCTTCCATGTCGGTTTTCTTCTTAAAACCCCACTTGCACCCTATGGGCTTAATCCCTTCAGGTGGGTTAACCAAGTCCCATACTTGATTTTCGTACATGGAATCCATTTTCGACTTCATGGCTTCAAGTCATTTGTCCCTTTCTGAACTTTTCAGAACATCATCATAACTGATAGGTTCGTCATCGCTAATGAGTAACACGTCGTTCGATTCACTTACGAGAAATCCGTATCTCTCTGGAATATTACGTGCCCTGTCAGATCTACGAAGAAGTGGTGTTGTTTTAGGTTCAACTGATAGCTCATCATTATGAGTTATTGGTTGTGGGTCTAGACTAGGTGTCTCTGTAATGTCTATTCGAGTTTCTTGAACTTCTTCAAGTTCAATACTACTCCCACTGTCTTCTTGTAAAAGAAATTCTTTTTCCAGAAATACAGCATGCCTTGAAACAAACACCTTTTGTTTCAAGGGATGAAAGAATTGATAACCCTTTGTTTCCTTAGGGTATCCAATAAATAGACATTTATCAGAATTAGCATCCAATTTGTCTGATACAGTCCGCTTCACATAAGCAGGACAACCCCATATCTTAAGGTGAGTTAAGTGAGGTTTCTTACTATTCCACGTCTCATATGGAGTAGTAAAGACTACCTTGGTCGGGACTTTGTTTAGCAAGTAAATAGTTGTCTTAAGCGCATAGCCCCAAAAGGATTTTGGAAGAGTTGCATGATTCATCATAGATCTAACCATGTCCATCAAGGTTCGGTTACGCCTCTCAGATACACCATTATGCTGTGGTGTATACAGCGGAGTCCATTGAGACAATATCCCATTGTCCCTAAGATAATCTTGAAACTCTTGACTTAAGTATTCACCACCCCGATCGGATCGAAGTATCTTAATACTTTTGTCAAGTTGTTTCTCTACTTCATTTCTGAACTCTTTGAATTTCTTAAAAGCTTCAGATTTGTGTTTCATCAAGAACACATACCCGAATCGTGAGTGATCATCGATAAAGGTAATGAAGTAGCTATAGCCTCCTTGTGCAAGAGTTGACATTGGTCCACATACATCAGTATGTATTAGACCAAGCAATTCTCCCACTGGTGTACCTTTTCCGAAAAAGGGTAATTTGGCCATCTTGCCTTTTAAGCATGATTCGCATGTATCAAATGAACCGGGTTCAAATGATTCCAGAATTCCACATCGGTGTAATTTGGTCATGCGTTTCTTACTTACATGGTCAAGACGACAATGCCACGTATAGGAGTCTATTTAATTTTCTATTCGAGCACGTTCGTTACTAACTTCGATATTGAAAACGTCACCGGATAAATCTAACGTGTAGATACCATTGCATAAAGTTCCAGTCTCATAAAGAACACCATTTAATGTTATGTAACAACAATTGTTACTAAAAGTTAAATGGTAACCCTTTTCATTCAAGTATGAAATAGATACAATGTTCTTTATTAACGAAGGAACAAAATAACAATTATCCAATTCTAAGACAAGTCCAGTAGGGAACTTTAGCAAATATGTTCCGATGGCAATAGCAGCAATCTTTGCTTCATTTCCAACTCGCAAATTCGCTTCTCCCTTGACGAGTCTTCTTCTATTCCTTAGCCCTTGTATGTCATTACATATATGTGAGCTACACCCAGTATCAAGTACCCTGGTGTACGAGGAAATAGAGTGACATTTAATAACGAAGATGCCTGAAGAGGATGGGGCATCGGATGCCTTCTTCTTCAAGGACACAAGATAAACCTTGCAGTTTCTTCGCCAGTGTCCCTCCTTGCCACAGTGATGGCAAGTGTCTTTTGGTGCCTTTTCAGTCTTTTTGGTCTTAGTTAACTTATTGGTGTCCAAAATGGAACGCAAATTCAAAGAAGACATGATCAAGTGATTATCCTAGAAATACAAATTGAGCTTATGTGAGAAGAATGATAAAGAATGCATCAACATACATTGATTAAATCCTATTTATTTTTCGAATTGAATAACCCTTTTTATCAATTCGGGAGATCGTAGGAACATCTCCAAATAGGTTGTTATCCAACCATAGATAAGAACAACCATGGCTGTGGCCATCAAGTTATTCTTAGCTATGAAGGTAGGTAGTTATACCGATTACATATCACATATATGTAACTACCACATTATGCTATCAACTAATTGAATGTTTGCATAAATCATTGGGTTGTTAACTCATTAACAAGTATGCAACAATATACATAGCACCTAACTGCACCTCTCTTTACATCGACCTTGGCTGTGGCACAACAAATCGATGCTCCAAGCTTAAGGCTGACCCATTAATCAAGAAATAGTTTTAATATGGTTGGAGCTCATTCAACCGTTTAGTCAGGCTTGGATGTGTCCAACAACCAAAACTAAGGATTGACCTCTGACTCCAACTATATTATTCATAAACTAATTCCATGGTTTGAACATGTTGAGGTTCAAGCCGGGCATGGATGTGTCTATCAACCCAAACGAGAAACAAAACTCCGGTTCTAACCATATTAATGGAAGGTGTTGGTCTTAATATTTTGTAAGGGGTTTTGGGTCTCATCCTTTTCTTTCTAAGCACAATCATGACACATAATTATGTCATGTTCTAACGATTTCCTTAATAAAGTATGCATGTGGCTTAATTTATCAAGTCTCATTAATTGAATTAGGAACCGGATTTCCTAATTCCAATTTCATACTTTATTCAAGGAATTATTTTGGGAAACAATTTCCTAAATTGTCATAATCAATTTCGGAAATAATATGTTTAAGACTTTGATTTCTCTAAATCAAATCTTATTAAATTAAGAGACAGATTCCCTTAATTCAACCACATATTATTTTCATGAAAATCTTATTTAAGGAAATAAACTCTATAGAAAATAATTTTCCTAATTAATTTTGGAGACAATAATATGTAGGAAATCAAATAAGGAAATTATCGTTTGAGAATCACCTTAAAATTTTCCAAGATTTGATCACATATTATATTTATGGACTAATTAATTACAACAAATTATTTTCTTTGGATGGCTCCCCGAGGCTCAGATACCCAAAAAAAAGAAATTTGTCGTAAATCTAATTTGGCCCGCTCCCCGAGGCGTAGCCAAATTAAACTTGACAATTCTTATTCAAAATAGGAAATTAAATTACAACAAATAACTTTAATTTGGGTGGCTCCCCGAGGCACTCCCCAAAGTAAAGAATTTTGTTAATAATTTAAAACTAATTCGAATTAAATTGTCAATTAATTATCCATAAATTTGTCTAGACTTACTTGAAAGAAAGTGCCTAAAATTGTGAGCTTTCCATAATAGGTTTTCAGAATAATTGTAAGTTTCTGGTACAAAGAAAACTTACATATTTCTAAAATTGAAAAATTTCTAAAATAGGAAATTTCCAAAATTGGAAAGTTTCCAAAAATGAGAAGTTTTCACAATTATCATAAAATTTCAAAAACTAGGATATTTCAAAAGTTTGCGAAATTTCATGAGGATTTCCAAACTTTGAAATTCCTAAATCTAAAATTTATCATAACTAGAAAGTTTCCATAATTGAAAATTTTTCAAAATTTAGATCATGACAAAGTTTTTCGCAAAACAATTATATGATTATGTCAAACACTAACCGGCGCTGATACCACTGTTGGGACCGGGTGCATGTTGACATGGATGCGGGTTCGTAATTTTAAAATTTATTACATGCAACGGAACATTTAGCATAAATAATTTCTCAAATTATTTAACCACACATCTAAGCATGCAGCCTTATATTGTGTAGACATGATCATATATTCAAATTTTGCAGAAAGTAAACTAATTTACTTGTTACCTCGTGTAACTCGAAGGAAGGGACGAGATCCAACCGTAAGCGTCCCTTGGAAGCTCCGCCTCTATTCGCGTCCACGTCGAGTTTTCTTCGGGATGACTTCGCAAAGCCACGAGTTTTGTGCCGACAAGAACTACTAGATTCTCCAAAGGCACGACAAGAATACCAAGAGAGAGAGATGGGAAGACTAACCACCAAACGAAGAACGGAATCAAGATTCCGAGGAGGAAGGAGTCGCGCCCGCTTCTTCTTCTTCTCACAGCAGCTGCTTGGTGGATGAAGCTCACGGCAACAATGGGGGTTTTCTAGGCCCGGCGGCACTAGAGGAGGGAGAGGGAGAGAAGGAGAGAGAGAGGGGGTTTATTCCTAGATCTCTTAGATTAATTTCCAAGCCTTGCCTTGGTTCCTTTATATAGTAGCCTCTCAACCGCCAAGTCTCCCTTTTATGGAATAAATTTTCATAAGAAATTTATCATATAAATTCTTTTATGATTTATTCCATTATGCCAAGTTTTTATCATAATTTAATTTATAATAAAAACAACCATGTCTCCCTTTTCTTATGGAAAGAAATTTTTTTATATAAATTTCTTTATAATGATAAATCAATCCATTATTAATTTTATAAAATAAAATAAACCAATCCATGGTTCATTTTAATTTTCATGAAAAATAAATTTCTTTATATAAATTTCTTTATCATGGTAAATCAATCCATTATTGATTTTATAAAATAAAACAAATCAATCCATGGTTCATTTTAATTTCCATGAAAAATAAATTTCTTTATATAAATTTCTTTATCATGGTAAATCAATCCATTATTAATTTTATAAAATAAAATAAACCAATCCATGGTTCATTTTAATTTCCATGAAAAATAAACCAACCCATGGTTTATTATAAAAAATTTATATCATCCATAATTTTATAAAACAAATCACACTTGGTTTATTTTATAAATTGAACCAAACAATTTGGTTCTCCCCTTTTGATGTGGCCGGCCAAACAAAGAGGGTGGGGACCCTCTTTGGCCGGTCAAACCCAAGCCAAACTCTTACGAATTAAACTCATTTAATTCGTCCAATAAGTCTTCAAAAGACTTAGCTATTTTATGCTTCCGATGCGTCTCTGAAAAATTCAGATTCGACTTATCTCTCTTGATCGGAAAATCCAATTTTCAACTCGTTTTAAATCCCTCGGATTACTCGTAGTGTGTGTGACTAAATAGGCTTTCGATTTATGTTGGTCGTCTATAATCAACCAATTATAGAACGATCATGAGTGGCACCTAGTAGTACATCATGACCCCCAATTAATCGAAAGATCAACGGTTGACCTCAGAAATAATTCTGAAGCCCTTCAGCAGCTATAATGAATCGTGCATCATTCCCTTCACCATCTTATACCCACTTGGTTCAGGACACGGTCTATGTGTGTCAGTCCCCACTAGGCTGACTACGTCACACCTAGCCCAAGCAATGTCTTTCTCGTCCAACGGATTCTAATTACTCTCATGTATCTGAGAGATTCATACTCTGAACATGTGATGCTTTGGACAGAGGCTTCGAGTAACAATCCGACGATAGACCTTGGGTATACATCTCCTCGCAAGGAGTGGTGAATCCTTTGTAGGATGTTCAAACATCTTCGGGCACTTCGGCTTATACCCAATCATCCTGGGTCCACACCTCCTTAGAGATGTTTGCTTAAGATGTCAAAGTATAAGTCTCCATGACCAAGATGACTTGAACACCGCAAGTCAAAGGAACATCGCACTTAAGCTGCAGTAAGAACTTCATTGACATATCTATATGTAAATTACCATATAAAGTTTTACAGTCAGTCACTCCAATGAACTAGTTCCCTTAACTAGCATTCATGTTTATCTCCGGACATCCCAATGTCTCCAGCCAGTGAGAATCAGCTGATTAGAGAATAACCCATGCTAGTCTCAACAGAATTGATAGTATCCGTATTTATCAATTCATCGACTAGGGACAATTTCAATACTTCACAATTGCACATGTAGAGATAATCAGTAGTTGTGAATTCATCACAAATTCTCTCATACTGTGAATTGTATTGCGGGCATTCAGTAAATGAGTTTAAGATCTCAATCAAATACACAAATATGTATACTCAAATAGTGAATATTCATTTATTAAAATAAATGATTACAATCATAAGGTGATTGCCTTAGGACACTTCTCTCACAATACTAACAGGGTCATATCATATGCTCCGGGTGCAATAAGAACGGACACTACAAGAGTAGGTGGCCATTGGATAAGAAGGAGGTATTTTCTAAACTCAATTCAATTCTCTTAGATTCTAATTTGAGTTGTAGGAAAAAGAAGGATAAGAACCACATTTGATGTTTCACATGTGGTGAACAAGGCCACTACTACACTAAGTGCCCAAAGAGAGGAGAGATGAAGAAGTTGGAGCACTTAAAGAAATGGGAGAAGAAGAAAAAAACTCACATCAGGGGGAGCTTTAAGGGTAAGGGAGGTATACCCGAATTTACAATGTAATCCAAATTGTTGCTTTCTCATGCATGCTAGGAACAATTTTTATTATATTCCTATGCAAAATTATGGTTTTAAATATCACGATATGAATAGGATAAATGCACATCTTAGGAAATCATTCATGATCAATCTAGACACATTAGACCTAAGGATCAAGGCATAAATCCCAAGAAGGAGAAACATATGCCAAGATAAATAGGCAGGTCTAGGAATGTCCATGTTAGACATGTTGATTCTAAGGTTAAAATCCTAGAGAGACAAAATCAAGCTTTGAGGGCAAATTTTGAGAAGTTAGAGAAAACCCTAGATAGATCCACTATTGGATCTAAAAGGTTGGGTGTGAAGTTGGATAGTCAAAAATTTAACAATGTTAGATTGGGGTTGGGGTATCGGTCTAGGTCCTTCAATGTTAAGGAAAAGTTATATGCAAGAGTGTCATATGACTATAGAAAGGAGAAGTCTAAAAATGACAAGAGTGTGTCATTTAAGGGCAAAAAGATATTAACCAAGGATAAGGTGTCCAAGGTTAAGGTGAAGAAGAATTTAAATAAGGACAAGGTGTCTAAGGTTAAGAAAGTGAGATTTGTAGGCCAAGAGTCATCGGAGAAATACCAGTGTGGCCAAGTGATTGTGGATGAGTCACCTAGGGAGGTGGCTAAGGCTAGGAGCTCTGGGGGGAGCTCAAAGAGCCAATTTGGGACCCAAGGCCAATAAATTTTAGGTGGTTACTACTTGGGAGTCTAGATGGGCTATGAAATGTGACAAAGCGTTTGGAGACGGATTTGAGTCTCAAACCTAAGGGATTGACACATGTGATTTGAGTTTTATGCAAGAAATATGACATTGGGATCATATTGCATGAAAATTTAGTTGTTGATATATAGATGTCATATAAACCAATGTTAGGAATGCATTATGGGTTGGTATGGGCAAATACATCAAGAGGAGACAAAAACTAAGACTTTAAGTCAAGGTTTATTTGAACCATTAGATTATTTTAGGTTTTGTGTCAATCTTGGGATCCGAGATATGCACATTTTTAAATGTATTTTTCTCAAGTAGACACGGGTACCACAAATCTCTCAATAAAATTTAGAAAATTTTGAAGAATTATGGAATTATTGCCACATTCTGAAATTAGGTTCAAAAATACTGAAATGTCAATATCAGGGTATCAATTGACTGGTGCAGAGGACCAGTCGATTAATAATAATAGTTTCTAGATTTAGACATCTACTATAAGGTTTTTTTCGATAAAGACCAATCGACTAATACATACTGAAATTATTTTCAGCAATTCGAAAAGTATCCTAATGATGAAAAATATGTGTATAATCTTATGGGGGTTAATACACAATGATTATTGTCATTAGAGGGTAAAGAATCCAATAATTGAGATATTATTTTTTTTTTTATGTATGACAAAAGGGGAGAATTAAGGTTTAATTGGGAAAACATTATGTACCTTTATAAGAAATCTTAGCTCAAGGAGAAACTCAGGTGAAGAGGGAGCTTTGTTTCTCATTTATTGGAAACTCATTTATTGGCAAAGGGGGAGCCTTATGATAGGTTCTTAAAGAGCCCTTGGTAAGTCCAAGTTTAGGGGAGCCTTGTAATAGGTTCTTAAAAAACCTTTGATGAAAATCCTAACTCATGGGGAGTTTAAATGTTAGGGAACCTTGTGATAGGATTTCATGCATTGGTTGCATTTGCATTGCATGTTGGCATATGAATTGGTAGTATAAATCCAAGTGTATAACCTTGTAACGTAAGTCTAAATATTTTTATCATTGTGATTTACTATTTGTTTTCCCTAACTTAAACGTATTGCCAAATATTAAAAAGGGGAGATTGTTAAGGCAATCCCGATGGTCCGGAATGATCATGTGTTTTGATGTTTAGGCAAAGGGTTTAAGTTATGCTCACTCTTGTATTTGATATGTGTATTTGAGTGTGCAGGTTTCCAAGATACATATATGACTCAGTTTGATGGCTTCGGGTCTGGTGAAGGATGGAGCATTCGAGTGACCGTGGACAAGGCAGCAACGATCAGCCAAGGGAAGCGCACTTAGAGGCATACGCAAGGGATGACATAAGGATGAGCTGCGGGCTTGTATGTAGGGATGGCAATGGGTTGGGTTCGGGTCGGATTCTATATCCTCCGTACCCATACCCATCGGGTATCGGATATCCATCGGGTATACCCATACCCATTAAAGGATCGGATATCTTGTATACTAATAATTTTTTTCTTTCTATCCAACTATATCATTGAACAAAAGTGCATTATAATTAACATTAAAGTTAAAAAAATATATATCTATAATTTTAAAAATAGATTAAGCATATATATAATCTATTTCTAACATTAATACAAATTATTAGTAGGTTTGGGGAAAAAATCTTTAATGTATATATGTATTTTTTATTTAATCGGGTATTCGGGTCGGATATCGGGTATTAGTAGTCCCTCCATATCCTCCTCCATTCGGGTCGGATGTCGGATTCTCCGTCGGATTCGGGTGAAATTGTCATCCCTACTTGTATGCATCTGAGGGATGAGAGCCAAAGGCATACACAAAGGATGACATGGAGATGAGCCATGGGCTTGTATGCATCTGAGAGACGAGAGCCAAAGGCATACGTGAAGGATTGCATGGAGATGAGCTGTGGGCTTGTATGCATCCGAGAGACGAGAGCTAAAACGAAGAAAGCTTGAAGATAATAGTCGAGGCTGAAAAGAAGAGTCAAGTGAGTCATGAGAGTCCGAGTGCGAGTGAAATGTACTCGGGAAGGGAAATTCTAAGTTTAGGGTTTTACCAGTCGACTGGTATGGGATTAGTCTATTGGTTGAGAGTACAGAAAGATCAGTCGACTGATCTTTCTGTGCAATCAATTAATGTCAGTTGAATTTGAACGTTGGGTTATATTGTTCAAATTTAATAGTTGTCAATCGACTGGTGTTGGCACCAATCGTCTAGTAACGACTAGATCAGCAAACGAGTTCTATTTAAGAGAACTCGGTTTGCTTGAGCAAGGTTGACGAAATAGAGGTGGTTAACCCCTATTAGTAGTCTACCGAACTCATGTGTGTGTGTGCGGTGTTGTGGCGAGGTTTCTTCACCCATAATGAGCTACACGAGCTAGCCGAAGGTTTTTCAAGGACTCATCCATTGACAGATTGGGATCGTCCACCTTACGGGCAGCCGTGGAGTAGGAGCTTCATCTCTAAACCACGTTACATCAGTTTGTTCTTCTTGTTAGTTTTAGTTTAATTGTTATTCTGCTTACGCACTAACATCACAGGAAAAGAAACCGAAGAAGTTGAAGGGCAATGCTATTCAACCCTCCTTCTAGAGGGCATCCGATCCTCTACACTAAGATTGTAGACACTTAGACACAGGAATCAAAACAGTCCAGGACCCAACTTGACTTGGTTAATCACATCAAAACCAACATGGGGTACTTACACAATGTTCATGAACCATGTTCATTAATAAAACTTTTATCAATAAACTAAATAAATAAATATAATATAATATAATAAAAAAAAGTTTGAATTATCAAGCTGAATAAATAATCAAACAAACAAAAGTTTCAAACAATCAAACAAGCGTGAATTGAGAACTTGATAACATTTAAACAAACCAAGCT
Source organism: Boesenbergia rotunda (assembly GCA_024364735.1). Taxonomy (NCBI): domain Eukaryota; kingdom Viridiplantae; phylum Streptophyta; class Magnoliopsida; order Zingiberales; family Zingiberaceae; genus Boesenbergia; species Boesenbergia rotunda. The sequence continues at coordinate 614,746 of JAGFNQ010000857.1, forward strand.
TTAACTAAGCTCAAGCCAAGCTTGAATTAAAAGCTCGATAACATCTAAATAAGACAAGCTCAAGCCAAGCTTCATACAAGTTCAAGCTTATAAAAAAATAAACCAAGCCAAACTTGAACAATCATTTCAAAGGCTTGGTTCATTTTAAGCTCTGCTCGGCCTGATTTGGTTAGCTTATCAAACAAGCTCGAATGCCCCAAAGCTCGGCTCGGCTTGACTTATTTACAGCTTTACCAGAAAGTATGGGACCATCCTAGAGGAACCATCAATATGACAATTTCACCTTTTGCAACATATATCTATTTAATCCTGTCTCAAGATTTAGTGTGATGGTAATAGACATGTTGCATTTTTCAAACAAACAAGGTAATTTTCACACAGAGCACATCTATGATGATTAAATTACTGATAAAGTTGGGGCATTATGTCAGGAGATACTATGCTTTCAAAATTTATCTGATGAATGAAATATGAGATTGAATTATCTAATAATAATAATAATTCAACTCACAACGCAGGGAGCCACTTGAACTGCATAGGCTGCTACTCCGTATCTTTTCCACTAAAATCATTTAAACTAGCATAATGAAATTAAGCAGAAAAGACGCAGGGAGCCACTTGAACTGCATTGGCTGCTACTCTGTATCTTTTCCACTAAAATCATTTAAACTAGCATAATGAAATTAAGCAGAAAAGTGTTGTGTGACCATGTGAAAAGAACACACACACACACAACACACACACACACACACACACACTTCGTGAGCAACGAGCTCACGTGGTACTATCAACTCAATATTTTATATTAAAAAATCCTTCATTCCCTCTCCCCCGTTTGTACTTTTTATTATTAAAATATTTCTTTTGTTCTCTCTCCCTTTCCTCCTCCATTATAAAAACTCTCATTCTCTCTTCACTTTCCCAAATTATAAATTTCCCATGCACTCGCGTGCTTCTCCTTCGCCGTTGTCTTCCGTCTCTCTTGCTCCTACCCTTGCCACCATCTTCCGTCATTGCCGCTGCTTCCTTCGACCGACGTAAAAAAAAGTTACCTCAAGCTTTTTGTTGGTGGCCGTCGAAGCTCCCCAAACTCAAACAAACCCAACGCTGCCGCCTCCACCCCTTTCATTCTACCTCCGATAAGGTTAGTCTCGAATTAAGTGCAACCTCCTCCATCGTAAATTAAGGCGATAGTGGTGCTACAATGTGGTTGTCCTACTACGCAGTACAATTGACAGTAGTTTTGCTTATACATGTTGTAGCATCTACTCCACTAGTAGCTGCTACAACTTCAGCTTGGGTTATACACATTGTAGCAGCTACTCAACGAGTAGTTGATAGCTGCTACAATGTCAAACTCATTCGACTAGCTCATTGTAGCAACTACTGAAAAATAACTGCTACAATGTAAAATAGTCGATGCAAACAAAGGCAATGTTATCGCTCCTACACCTTCATTCTTGAGCGCTTTAACCACTTTGTAGCGAGAATTCTCGAGTAGCTACTACACGTTGTAGCAACTAGACTAGAGTTGTAGCAGCTACTCAAAATTAGGTATCAACATATTGCTAGTAGTTGCCACAACATTAAAGTATATTTAATTTTGTAGCAACTACTGGGCAGAAACTTCTATAATATCAAAGAGAAAGTAGTTGTCACCACATTGTAGTAGCTAGTCGACAATAGTTGTTTTACGTTGTAGTAGCTACCCAATAAAGAATAAGTAGCTTTAACCATGTATTCAGGTTATAGCAGCTTGTCGACAGTAGTGGCTACATGTTATAGCATCTAGTCGACGCTAGCTGCTACAACGTTGTAGCAACTATTATACAATTAACCACTACAATGTCTAGTAGGTTTTGTATAATTATGTAATTACCCTTTCATCCTCATTGTTCCCAGAGTGATTAGTGATAAGTGATAAACAAAAGGACAAAAACGTTTGGTATTCCTGCTGTAGATCCCTTTGTAGGTGGAAGGAGCTAATGTTCCCTTTTTTACCATAAGTATTCTTATGAAAAAAATTAGTGGTCATCTTTCTATTATTGTATTTTGCTAGATGGATTCCTCGCATGAATGCAAGATGAAGTAGGTAATGTCCTAATCATCATATTCCATTAATCGACAGATCTCTTTATCATCCCAACAATCTGAAGATGCTCCATAATCACAGGTCGATTCCAAGAAGATAAAGAAAAAGGCTAGATAATTATCGATAATGCCCCAAAGACGATCGATGTGACTAATAAGCCACCCTAGGGCGACGAATCTAGCGATTTATTTATCCCCTATCGAAATATCTGAAGAGTCTTCTAATGAATTTGAGGAGTTTCTTGAGGCTTCACCTCCCTCTTCTCCTTTGGAGACTATCTCTTGTTCTCCTATTTCGATAAGTGAATGACTTTAAATGAAATCCCTAATATTTTTTCCTTTGATTTAAAATTTCATGGGTAATATAGAAGGCTACAAAGTTCTCTTCTATGACCGCAGGACTTAGCCATCCCTTGTCTCTAGACACTAGTTCAATTGGTGTTCCTTTTCTTGAATCTCAACTTTGATTAGTAATAGCCATCGTAGAAGCTTTGGAGAAATTGCATGCTCAAGGTGTTATCGCCCTAGAGGAGACACTACAGAGGGAAAATATTTTGTTACAAGAACTTGAATTACTATACGCTTCAATTTGAGCCAGAGCAGAATAAGGAGCAAATTAGGGTTTTAGGGATTTATGATCATCGCTTTGTATTTGTGATCTCCATCCTTTTGATGTGGTGCATGGTGTATCTGTTAATTCTAAAAAATTGTATACAACTATGGTAATCTCCAAATACAATTTTATGTGTATTGTGAATCTTTAATGATCAGACATTTCTATCCTTTTGTCAAAGAGACCTATCATAAACCAAAGCATCACATTAAATTCTATTATTTTTCTTATTTATTCGAGGGACTAAGGGAGTCTTTCATAGTTTTGCTATAAGGATTGGTGTAAGGCTGCTACAA
>JAGFNQ010000857.1:626000-651557 GCA_024364735.1 Boesenbergia rotunda
CATGAGCCATGAGATCGGATAAGATGCAGAATAGAAAGTATCAAATCCTCAATTCAAATCAGCAATAACCTTGCAGCAGGTAGTACACCCATGAGTTGATCAAATGGCTTGAACGGAACACCAATTTTAAACTGGATCTCTAAGTTCTTCAAACCAACAAAATCAGAAGCGAATGGAGCATAGTGATGTGGATAAAACCTGAAAAACGGAATTCTTTTACAAGACAAAATCAGACTGGGGGAGAAGCACCTAGTCTTATAACCCAAGAGCGTAAAGAAAACAAAAGAACAGAATAAACTGAGAATGACTGAATTTAACTATAAACTTCAAATGAGTCCAATTTATAACTTCAGTTGAGTTTAATTTATAACTTAATTGGCTATTAGGTAAATTAAGTTAATTGGTAGTGGCATTGTGCATAGAGTTGCTCAATTTATAGCTCATTTGATCAGAACTTTGCAAAGGGCAGTAGTAGAAACAACAGTTTAGTTAGGACATGAGGCTCTTAAGGCCAAAGGTGTATTATAAATATACGTATTATTCATTTGGAACAAAAGCCTATACAGAAATGGATCAGAACCTGTACTGTACCATAATGGTGCAACAGCACGCTGAAGAATCTACAGAGCTAGTTTGATTGGTACCAACAGAAGCATAAACATGTATTAGGCATGTGCGTGCATGATGTATGCATGTATGGGCCTCAAATGAAGCTTAGCATCATCATGATCCATGTTTATCAAAAATATTTGAAATCAGCTACAAAAATCTTATGGCTCACAATTGAACTTTATCCAAGGAAACATGATTAGTAATATCCACATTAATGAATAGGCAAAATCTGAGCCTACTCGAACTAGTATAAACAGGTAATCAAACCCAACTTTAATTAATGAATTATGGTGGGAGCCAGTTTAAAACCTACGTGGTCGACATCATAAGCTCTAATCATCCTTTGTGAGGAATTTGCACCCTTAAGCCACAGCGTCCTTCAAGTGGCCTCAACATGCTTACTATGGGCACTCACTAATTGTAATGAGACATGTTTCATCCAAAGCTTCATCTCAGCCCATGCACACATTCCAAATGGACGGATGAGATGTTCTAATGTGCGCATACACCACAATTTAATTTTATCCATTTTACTATTATAAGTGAAAACGTGATACTGCAAAATATAAAAACCAAATCCTTTTACGGCACAAGACCTCAAGTAAGATTAAATAAAAATAAGCAAAACAATCAAGTAACATGTCTGTGAATAAAAGAAATTAGGAGATCTGTTGAATAATGCAAATGGGAGATAGTAAATAAATGAACTTGTCTGCAAGTTACATTTTTAATCAGGTTGAGTTGACTGAAAATAAATGAATAATCATTATTGCATTTTTGAAAAATAAAGAAAAAATAAAAACGGACAATAAAAAAATCTCAACACAAACCATTGCCATGAACAGACACCTTGATAATAATAGTGCATGACCCAGGAGATACCTTCCACATAGTGTTTTACCTGCAGCCAATACACATTGTTATATGAATGGTTGGACTCCTAGGAAAAAAATTACTTATTATAACCAATCCCGATAAATAAAATGATCACTAAATTGTGGAGTAAATGTCAAATGCAGGGTTTTGGGTGCCGAGTGGTTTCGGGCGAAACCGGCGAAACGGTTTCGTTCCGCTGCTGCGCCGAAACCGGCTCGAGGAGGCCAAGCGTTTCGACGCTAGCGTCTGCGTCACTGGAGACGTCCGGCATCGCTGGAGACGCCCGATGTTGCTTCCGCTGCGTTCCGCTGTGTCGCTGGAGACGACCGGAACGATGTTGCTTCCGCTTCGTTCCGCTGCGTCGCTGGAGACGACTGGAGGCGGGCGATGTTGCTTCCGGCGTCGCTGGAGACGTCCGGCGACGCTTCCGGCGACGCTGGAGACGTCCGGCGACCCTTCTGGCGCCGCTGGAGACTATTTGCGGTGTCCAGCGGCGCCGGAAGCGTCGCGCCACGTCTCCGGCACCAGCGGAAGCGTCCGGCGACACCTCCGGCGCCGGCGGAAGCCTCCGGCGACGCTTCCGGCTCCGCCGGAGGCGTGAGACGCTACTTCCGGCAGCGCCGGAGGCGCCCCGCGACGCTTCCGGCGCCGCCGGTTTTATTTTCGTTTTTTATTAATTAAAAAAAACAATTCCTCAAAAAAATCAAACAATTCCTTTAAAAAATCTTATAAATTTTATTTAAAATATATTTAAAATCAGAAATCATATAAAAAAATTTTAAAAAATCAGAAATTCATCAAATTTAAAAAATTTAAATTAGATATAAAAAATTTTAAATTTTTTAATATAAATCAGATAAAACAATTCCTCAAATTTAAATATATTTAAAATTATAAAATTTTAAATTTTTTTGTTAATTCTTATAAAATCAGAAATCAGATACAATTTAAAATTTTAAATAGATAAAAAAAATTTTAAATCTGATTTTATATATTATATAAATTAATAATTAATTAAATGAATAATTAGTTAATTTATATAATTATTGTATATTAAATAGTATCTTTATATTAATTTATATAATTATGATTATTTTATCTAAATATTATAGAACTATAAAGTTGGCTTAACTCCTAAACAGGAAGTTTATCTAATTCGCGCCACTCCTTTTGATATTAATAACTTAATATATTATGATATATCAATTTTGATTTAAATTATTGATAGATTAATTTATTTAAAGAAAATTATATTTAATTATTTTTACTAACAATTATTCACTAATAAAAAACTTATATAAAATCTATATACAAGTTATTTTAAATTAAACACAATAAATATATTTATTTAATAATTACTCTATATATAAATAAAAAAAAATTACCGAAACCATATCGATACGGCACGATACGATACCGAAACCGTATCGTTCCGGTCTGAGACCGAAACCTCGGCATGGGTCGAGATTTTAAACCTTGGTCAAATGTTAAAGGACCAAAATCTCATGATCATAAGATTAAATAGGATACGAATTATAAACTGAATACAATATAAATGAATAATTACTGCATGAGGATCAACTCAAATAAATCGGCAATATAAATTGCTCACCGTATTTTGCTTTACTCTTTGGCATTCATCTTTAGAGTTGACTTCAAACTTCTCTGAGTAGTACTTTTCCTTCCAATCTTCTTCCCCCTGTCCTACCTGCCCTTCAAAAACCAAAAGAGCAATAAGCAATGAGTTGCATAAACATATTCATTATGGTTTGATGTAAGTAGCACCAGCTTGCAGGAAAAGCATAAAGAGAAAAATAAAATAACCTGAAAATGTTCCGCAGTGGCACATGATATACTATCTGATATATTTCTGACAAATGAATTTGAAGACCTCTCAAAGCTCTCCATCCATGCCTACAGCATAAATTCGTATTTATAAAGTTGTCCCTGAAAACTTTATGATGAAAGCTATTGAAAATGGACAAGTGAGGACAACAACATTGTAAGACCATTAACTTACACATTCTACTTGTGCCTCAATTGCCATGGAATTAGGACCCTTGGAATGACTATTTCTTTCTTTCTGTAACTGTAGATATGCAAGTAGCAATTTGCAAGACATAATTAGTTGTTTAGTCAAGAAACAGAATTAATTATTTATTCAAGAAACTAAATTTACAAACTAGGCTGCGGTGAAAGACTGAATAGCCTGAATTGATAGCATGCTATTAGTACCTAATTTATATCCCTCTATCTGTTAATTGCAATTTAGTATCACACGTAGCTAAGTCTGCCCGTAGTCATGTTGCATTTAAGTCTTATCCAATCATGTATTCTCAACTTTGATATGCTTTAATAGTATCTTCCAGAAATATCAACTGCATCCAAGTTTATATTAACCACACCTATCATTCATATACAGTTAATCTGTCACCCATTAGAGGTCTGAATCCTCCCTTCAATAAAGGCAGTAAGTACCCATCTACTATTAATTGCTGATTTAGGTTATTCTCACAAGAATATGTCAAAAAATAGAAGGAAAAAAGAAATGACAAATAAGTCATTTGATTTTTCAACAGATGTGTGCACTGTCAAATAATCCATAACTAAACTAGAAACATAATTGTGAAATTTCTGAGAATTATTCCTTACAAACAGTATGGCAATCATTCATCACTGTTACCAAGGTGCATAATAACTTCTAGGGTAAACTAATGGAAATGCAGGGATAGACTTTTCCCAAAAAAATGCAAGGAAAACAATTTGGTTTATGATTGAAGCTAAAATTTCAGGGTTATAGAAAACAGTAAGATACCAGGACCCGCTTCCGAAAGATGGCGCTTTCATGAGATCCAACAACTTGTAGAAAGTGTTCAACTCGCTCCAGATTCACCTACAAAAATAAGGAATTCAAGTATTTGCTGTTGCCATACATTACACCAATTTGAACGACAGGTTCATATTAGAAATGAGATAATGATGATATTATTTTACAATACATATGCAGTTAAAGTAAGCATAGATCTAAAAAATATTGCCTTTTAACTATAAATGGAAAAAATTTCTATCTAAATAGTAGAGGTTGCAAAGTAATAGTTGAAAATGAAAAAAGGAAGGAAAAAAGGCATTGAATTAAATTTATCTAGTGAAACTTTAAAAGAGCTGGTTAGACAGTAATAAGTAATCCCTAAATTGTTCTACGCAGTGGATGTCGTGCATACTATTCTAAAATGAAAATTTAAAAAAAATAAACAATTAAAACAATCTAGCAAACCTCAAAAGAATTTGTTAAATAGCCACCCATCGCAGCAAATTCCTTTTTATAGACCATCATAAGAAGATCAATTGCTCCCTGTATGATTATTGAAGAGATTGTAGGTATCCACTTGTCAACAAGATGAATCAAACTATTACAACTATTGTGAAATCCAATAATAAACTATTGTAGTACTGTATTCACCAACATTATATCTGAAAAATTTTTGATCTATAAATTCACTAAAGAATAAGAAAGATATAAGAATATCAAACCTCTGAAATTTCGAGAGAAGGAACATGGGGAAGAAAGTCATTTCCAACAAACAAACAAATGAAAACAAAATCATCAATCAAACGCTCCAAGTCAATCTTCATATTTGCACCAAATACTTTCAATTCGTGCTGCAAATAGTCTCTTAAAATCCATATATTGAGGAACTGCAAGAAATTACAAACATTAGCTATATTTCATAGACATAATAACTGGAATGAAATCTAGAAACAAAATCAAACAGAAATTCCAATATGAACTAAATTGTGAGGGAAGATGCGTGGAGATGGAGGGCTTCTATTGATTTTCCTTCCCTGGTCGGCTTCATCCATTTTTTGAATTAATAGGATCTCCTAGAATTTGTAGTTTGTAATATTAAAAGCCTTGAGTGCAAAGTTCAAAATGTCGATGTACTTTTTTTTTCTTGTGACAATATGGGCATCACATTCCATGCTGAATATTTTTGAACAATTGCACTAACATACTATTCGCTTAAAGTACCGGAAGAATCCTCCAAAGTGGTTCCTAGCATGATTCAACAAAAGAACAAAAGCAAAGACAAACCATGCTAAGCGACACCAAGTCTAGGTCCAACTAGGTGAATCTCCATATCAACCTCCATATCATATTGCACAGGTTTTGCTGACTAGAGTTACAGGAGATGAAAGGCCACCCAAAAAAGCATGGGTTATTGTTGACCATTTGGACTCAAAATGACCACTTTGAATTTTGCTTATCCTCTGTACGTGTCCTCTACCTCCTTATTTATTAGCTCAATATGACCATAATAACTATCTATAAGGTGTCACTTTTTTCATGCAACAATTCAGTTGTGAAGATCACAATATAGGTTAAAGGACAGATTTTTGAGAAACAATTCATCAACATTAGTTATAGGCTATAACATCTTTATCTATATACTTGAATAGCACTTTATACAAATCGCTCACTTATTTTATTTGTGGGAAAAACATCTTTTACCTTCACAGCTAAATTCTTGCCTAAGGAAAGTGTCATTGATATTTGTTTACAGTTCAACTTAACATTCCCCATGCTGCCAGATTAGGCTACAGATTAGTTTTAAAGAATTAAAACTAAGTAGACAGTTTTTGAAGGCGGAGTTATCAAAATTTTCAACTAATATAAACTTGTAGGTTATATCTCCAAAAAAAGATCAAGAATAAAGACGAAGCTATTTTTCATTGAAGGTACAGGTCTAATGGCAGGTATAGAGGTTGGAATAAGTCAAGCACAAACCTGGAACTTCTTTCTTGAATCTTCATGACCAATGTCATGATTGGACTCTTTTCCTTCTTCTCCTTTATTTGAACACTTCTTTTTGTAAACAGATTTTGAATTTCTTTGATCAAATTTTGCAACACGTACATCCTACATAATCAACTAAATCAACAAAATATAGCAACCAAAATCAGGTGTAGAACATTTAATGTTTGCAAGTACAAACCTCTCTTAAAATAGAAAAATGTATCTCGTGTGTTGCTAGAGCAAGCATTATCAAGTCAGCATCCTGAAACAGACAACATTTTTAAGCTAATAAATATAGTTGTGAAACAGTAAAAACAAATTGACTGAAGGAATATAGGAGATGGTTTACCAAACCATACAAACAATGTCTTGTGTTTGGATCAAAACCAGGAAGATTCCTCTGGGAGCGAATATATGCTGCTATTTTGTGTTCACCCTCACCCGGCACACTAGCATCAGAAAGAATGACCTATGGAACACACTGATATTAAATAGGTATGTTGCACAAACATACACAGTTAGTAGAATTGATTTGAGTTATACCTTAATACTCCGCCATCCAGGATCCTTGTTCAATCTCAAACAAATATAGTACCGAAGAGCAGATGACAAACAATCCATGAACAAAGTTCCAGGCGTGATGACATTAGAATCCATTTTGCTCGTTTGTTGATGACAAAATTTTTCAAGATGCGATTCAAACTCATCCTTTAGCTTCTCTGCTTCTGCTTCCTGAGGATTTTTTACGTCCAATAAGAACCAATGTATGTACTTGAGAGCTTAAAAATTCAAATTTCATAAGAATCCAACCGCATCTGCAGCATCTTTAGCAGCCCTAAACCGCCTCGCCCGTTGCTGGTTCATCTTTGCTCTGGGTGCCACTCCATCTATAACATCCGGCAAATAACAGTTAACAACAAAATATTAATTCACTTCAAAATTTGATCTTTCACGATCTTAACTCACCAACTGCCATATACAGGAGCTTCCGGGGACGAATCATGGAGAAAATGTGATCAATGTAGGCAAAAACAGATTTGTAGACTTCATCATACGACTTGGGAGCAGGCTAAACAATAGACGAAGTAGATGAGAACAGGAAACAACATTCCGATAATCCGATAAACCCACACCAGACTGAGATGTACCCGGTCTTCAGGATGGAAGCAAGGGTGGACGATGCCGTTCATGTCCAGGTAGAGGTTGTCGAACTCGACGCCGTTAGGGTTCGGCCTGGTCGTGTCTACTGGGATCCGGACCCCATTGACCATTTTGGGAGTTTCTTCGCAGACCTGCACCACGGAAAGGGGGTAACGGTCGACCAGCCACCGGTAAAAAGCTGGAATACCCATCTAAACCGACGAGCAATTCCCGACGGGTTTAGGGTTTTGGAAGCCTTTCGGAACTGAGTGTAAGAAAAAGCGATGGCGGCGGGCGATGAACAAGACGCTATTTCCATATGAATTATAAGAAGTAAAAAAAAAAAATAGAACCGTCACCTTAACGACCTGGCCCCATAGAAATTCAGAGGGAGACAAATCACGATTATCACTAGTATGGTGAGACGCCTGAAATAGAGCCGATTAAAGCCAGCAGATCAGGATTTTATCCCCGTGTGCAACTGGCGACGCTCGAACCTGTGACCCCGAAACAAACGGTCAGGCGCCTTACCATCTGATACAGCCCGTGTAGGCAATTATAAGAATTAGAATGGGAGGCGGGAGGATTTAAGGGGGTTTGGTTTGCTCTATTTTTTATTTTAATTTTTTTAAAAATTACATTTTTTTTATTTTTTGAAAAATAATTTTATTTTATTTTCTAGTTTTTTAGAAAACGCTAAATTTTTTTTTGAAAAACAAGGCTGGGAAATATAAACCAAATACGTTTTTCAAAAAATCACATTTTCTATAGAAAATGAAAATAGAAAACAAGCGAACCAAACACAGCTGATCCGGACAAGCGGTTTTTTAGGAAAATTGAGGGCCCGGTCAGAGTCAACCCAGTATGACCCGGGTCAGGAAAGGTCAGGCCAGATCTTGCCCGACTTCATGGGCCGGGTCGAAGGCTTAGACAGAAGACCAAGAGGTCGGGAACTAGGACTTAGTGACCTCGGGTCAGGTGCTAGAGCCCAGACACCGAGAGGTCGGGAACTAGGGCTCAATGACCTCGGGTCGGGTGCTAGAGCTCGGACACCGAGAGGTCAGGAACTAGGGCTCAGTGATCTCGGGTCGGGTGTTAGAGCTCGGACACTGAGAGGTCGGGAACTAGGGCTCAGTGACCTCGGGTTGAGTGCTAGAGTGATGGACCCAAGATAGGTGTCACGAATGTGGGTCTCAAATTTAGATATTTATAAACTGGAAACCCTTTTTGCAATCAAAGAATAAAAGCGTAGTAAAAGGGTCACAGGTCGTATTTTTCCTAGGGCTAGTTGAGATGGTTCAATTCGATGCTCGAGTTTATGTGTCGTTAATATTTTTGGGATTTCAAATAAATCTGGGGTTTGGGTGCAATTAGAAATGTAAACACAAGGAAAAGAAGGGAAATTTAACTAAATGAACTTAAGCAAGCAGTATCAACTAAGGCAGTCAACTAATGGAAACTTAACTCACCAATACAGTTTAGCAAACTTTGTAAATCAAAATTGAACTCTAATGTAAGTGTGTAATACCAGCTGTGTTGAATTCCAGGAATTACCCATCAAGGCCGAAAGTTAACTTGGTATAAATGCAACAATGGAAACTTCATACGCAAAAAGAAAAGTCACTATGTGTCGAGATGATACTAAGTGCAGGAACTATACCTAACAATTCAAAAACAGATTGATCAATTTAACTTGGAGAACGAGACTGTCATTAATTTGACATTCTGAGATAGATGAAACAATTGAGCAACAAATGAAAAACTGATTGATTCATAACATCCTAACACAGAATTGAGTGTGCAGAAAATGCAGGAATGAAGTGCAGAAATTCAATCACCGAATGCTGCAACAATTGGATAAAAAAAACAAGTAAAGCAACTAAAATTAAATGCATCGAAACTAGCTTCAAGAATGATCAACTGTAATTTTGCAGAAATGAGAATGTTCAATCCAGGAACAATTGGATGAGAGTAGGAATTTAGGAATGCAAGCAAAAGTTTAATCTCAATCTGAATGCAAAAATGTATATCAACTTCTATGAAACTGACACAAACCTAGATGTAAATTCAGAAGTTAAATCAGAAGAATCACTTGATACCTAATTCAGAAACTCAGTAAAAGCTGATACTCAAGGAAAAACTGATACAAATGAGAATACTGATAACAAGCAATAGAGCTAATATGTAAAGGAAAAATAAAACTGATACTAAAGATCTAAAGTGTAAACAACTGAAATTGAATATGATACTTCTCTATCAATCGAGCAATCTATTTCATTAATTTGCTTAATTGAAACTGATTAAAGCAGGAACAAATTCGGAAACCCAGCTTAACCAAGCTGCAATTTGCAGAAACAGAGTGACAAATGATACGCAGCTACAACATTTGATACGCAAAGACAAAACAGAAAAGAAGCTGAAATTGAATACAAGTATTCACTTAACAAGATTCCTAGCTATTTACCTTACAAAATGGAACCTAATTACGGCTGGAAAAATTCAGAAAATGAAAACGGAACAGCTGATACAAAGACAGAAATAAAATGGCACGCTGCAGAAATTAAAACTACTGACAGGAAACTTAAATTCATTAAGAAGATAAACTTTGATCCATCCCTTAGCATCAAGATCCTCTTGCTGTCACACAAGAGTGGGTCTCGAACCCCTCAGCTCCACAAACCATCAGAAAATTCTGTCTATGTATCGAATCTAACTCAAATCTGCTCGAGTCTGAAAACAAACCATTTGATCTCTTCGATCTCGCTATGTAGGTTGGTGATGATGAATTGAAGATGATCAGAGCTCAGCCGAGGACCCTCAGGCTAGCTCAGATGGATGGGAAGTGGCACCAAACGAGAGCAAATCAACCAAATGACAGATCTGAAGAAACCCTCATTCATCTCTGTTTTTGAGCAAATTGGAGCTGAAATCTTCACAGCAACAGCATTCCGACGATCTGATCTCGATCCAAGAATGAAACGAAGCGGTCACGCCCTCCACTGAAGAAAACTTGAAGAAAAACAGTAACAAATGCGAAGAAGACGAAGACAGTGCTGAAGCTCGGTGAGAACGCGACAACAGATCTGAAACAGGGAGTTGGTTTAAGTAGTTAAACAGTGAACGACTGAGATTCTTTCAATTCCATCCAACGGTTGATCTTCGTCCGATTTGACTCAAACTTCCCAGATCTTGATCAAGGGTCAGGATCATCCTCGGGGTAGCTCGGATCTGCCAGATCTCCAACGGATGGTTCAGATCACCTTGATCTTTGAATGGATGGTCTAGATCCCTCTGATCGTGATCCAATGGCTAGATGATCTCCGATTCGGCTGAAACCTTCATATCTTGATCTGATCGCTCGATTAACCTTAATCCCAACTCGGATTGATCAGAAGTTCTCAGATGGTCTAGATCTAACCATTCTCGCATCGGACGGTCCAAATTAGTTAGTACTTGATCACTTGATCCAATCCACTTCTAACTCAACTTTGACCCAACATGACCTAGGTCCCTGATCATTTGAAGCCTACAAAAGTAGATCAAAAATTTAGTGACAAAACAACTCAAATATATCAACATTTGCAATTAGTTCCAAAAAGAATATAAATCCTAGAACCTAGGGTAAATCCACAATTACACAAGTAAAATATGGGTCAAACACGGATTTAAGCATATAAAATGATCAATAAAATTATACTTATCAACTCCCCCACACTTAAGCTTGAGCGTCTCGCGAAAAGTACTAAATATGTATTCCCTAGCTTTTTCTCAAACATAAGTAGAAGCAATTGAAAAGAAATTACCTAGGGTTGTTAATTCTCAAAAATCTAAACTCTATGGATTAGTATCTCGTCCTTAAATCAACAACTTAACAAATTCAACCTTCATGATTCATTGAGATGAATTTCACTCACTAACCTTTCAAAGGAAGTTTTTGGTAGCTCTCTTCCTAAGTTCTAAATACATAATGAAAATGGAGCTCACTCATACACACATGCTTTTTGCACTACCATAGGCTTGCTTGTTATCTACTCTCCACCATTATTCATGATTCAAATCTACATCTATAAAAGTTTATTCAAAAGTGAAAGATATATGAAATGGTAAAAATGAAGTAAAAGCCAAGTAAATAGCAAATTTGAATGAGTGGAAGACTTGAATGCTCAAGGATATTTTTGATATACTTTGCCCTCCTTTCAGTCCTCATAATGAAATCAAAGTGTGATGAAGTGAGGCTTTGACATTGCTCTTCCAAAATTTGATGAAAAGAATTCATGAATTCCTTTGTGCCAATTTCACTCTTGCGTGCCAACCTTTCTTCCTTCTCTTCCTTTTCTGATTTTGTTTTCTTTTTTTTTTCTCTAGTAAATTCAGAATGTAATGGAGCAGATCTTCAATTTGGATGAGAGTATCTTCACTGATTTAATGGTGCCAAGTCTTCAATTGTGTGCCAACTTTGCTTCTTTTGATTTTTTTTCCAAACTGCTTTCTTTTTTTTCTGTTTTTCCAATCTTCCAATGGAGCATTTCATTCGGATCAGCATTCATATCAGAAAGCTTGAGAAATCAAATAGCAATTAGAGACAAAAATTTGATGCTCCACATATAACCTTTGCTAACTCTTACAACTCACTTTTGATACACACCCTTCTCTAATTGGCACACTTCTATCAAAATTTTTCTCTGCAAATTCCAGCTCCAAGACCATTCATTTCAGGATCCCGAACCTTCAAGCTCTCCATCCTTGCAATTTTCTGATTTCTTATTCATCTCAGATTATTCAGATTTTCAAATCATCTTCTTCCACTTAATGGCTTGATACTTTGCTTCCTTTGTGTCATTTTTTTTTACTTTGGCTCAGATTTTTCTTCCTTCTTCAACTGAATTCAACTTAGCACATAATTTCTGCATTGGTGTCAATTTATCACAGCTGCAATTCATCCTCTAGCATAATGGCCGAAGCATGCTCTATAGCAAGTTTGATACAACATTCTTCATTTGTGTGCCTTTTCTTTTCTTCATTGCAGATTTTTTTTTCAATGTATGCCACTTGGATCTTTGAAATGTAATAAGTATCTAGATGCTCCAATTGGTTCCATCCTTAACCTCTTCTTTTTGCTCATTCTTGACACCCAACTCACTTCAATTTGGCACATGAAATTGAAAAAAAAAATCAAAAGAAGTGCATCCTTGATAAAAATTGATTCCAAATCACTAACCACTCCCCCACACTTAATCCTTTGTCTGTCTCAGGCAAAATAACATCAAAGAACATCCCCAAACAAGCAAATCCATAGAAAAATGAAGTTAGAAGCAATATGAAGATTAGGTAGGGGAAATAAAAAATATGAAGTGATACAAGGGAAATTTATGAAAATTGCTATGAGATAAGAAACAAAATGATACACCTCTATAAATGTGATCCAATCATTGAAATATGGTTTTGAAAGAACCTAAGCAAGTTTTAGAGTACAATCACATGTATGTGTCACAAAAATAAGGCTAATCCTCACTAAGTAAAAATAATTCATCTCAAGTCCTCAATCAAGAATCCATGGCCAAGTAGTACTCAAGCATCCAAGATTTCATCCATGAGCTCAAACCCTAAGTTTTAACAACCAAATTTAATTTATTTTCAAGAGACTCTAAAATGCTATGAAGATAACCTAAAGGGATACATTTATTCCTATTCATTAAGGAAAAGTGCCAAAAGACATAAAATGGTATTTACAATGTCTATTTATTAATTCTTCTACTCTATTCACGCATTTATTAGCAAGAACTCTTTTTAAAAGAAAATTCTACTTCTAAAGAACATAAAAATGAAAAAGGCAATGAAAGAAAATGCAAGAAGGAACAAACTCCCCTTTATTTCTGGCGGTCGGAGTCTATCAAGAAACAACCTCCATCTTGGTAGTGGAGGGGTATGGGTAATTGAGAGAGTTCCCTTCCTTTGTTCAATTTGATGATGCATTCCTCCCCCACACTTAGACTTTGCAATAAACTGTTCAGGTGGCCGAAGGTGATTTAGGTCCAAGAGCCATTTAAGAGGTAGAGTGCTTCGAATTAAAGTAGGATCATCTCCTCCCTCTTTATTCTTTTTGGAAAACCATCCAGGAGGTTGAAGACTATCTAAATGGAGTACCCACTCAAGAAATCTCTGAGACCCTGCAAAAACATATAAAACATTTCTCAAGCGTGCGGGGTAAGAAAGAAGTGCAATATCATCAATCTCTACATAAAATGTATCTAAAAATACATCGCATCCAATAAAATCAATTTTTGGTACCTCAGTAAATTTTTCACAAGCATATTCTACATGAGGTATATCAAGAAATGTTTCACAGTCAATAAAGTCAATCTCAGGTATCTCCAGAAGTTTTTCACATTCAATTTCAGTATAAGAAATAACAAGAGATTCTTCACAATAAACAACTTCAATTTCAGGCTCTTCTAAATTTTTTTTCAAAATCAGTGTCAGCATAATATGTATCAAGAATATTATCACAATGAATAAAATCAAGCCTGGGTGCCTCTAAAGAATTTTCATAATTATTTTTCACAAATGATGTATCAAGACATTCTTCACATGCAAATCTAGACATCTCCCTGAAATTTTCTAAAGGAAAAGAAAAAATACTTACCTGATCGTGCTGAAAAATGTCTGTTGGTTCTACAAGAAATACCTCCATCTCAGGCTCAAATTCTAGTGGGCATTCAACTGGAATAGGTGATCCTTGGGTACTTGCTTCCATCATGCAAGTCCCTACACTTTCTGGAAATGGTGGTGGTCCCTGGGGCTCTGTGCAATCCCCTACACCTGTAGAATCATCTTCTGTGCATGCCTCCTTAGTAATACCTGCAACAACCTTATTGAAAAGATTAGGACTATCAATAGCAGTATCATCACAAAATAAAAAACAAGAAAACTCTGGTAAAGCTTCAGTTTTGCAATTAAGGCTGTCACATGCTTTTACATTCATCTCCTCAGCTTCCTCTGAAATCAAAGCTCCTCCCAGTAGCTCAAATGCACCATCATCATCAATAAACTGTGCCTCAACAGTCTCATCTGCGGTGTCCAAGCTCATAATAGATTGATCTCCCCTAAGGTTCTTCATTGCATCGAAAATGCTAAACTGGACTACTATGTCTCCCACCTCCATTGAAAGGGTGCCAGCATATACATCAAATTTTGTTCTAGCAGTCTTCAGAAAAGGCCTTCCAAGGATGAGTGGGGATCTACGTGCAAGATACTCTCCCTCCATGTCTAGAATGTAGAAGTTTGCAAGGAAAATCAACTCTTTCACTTTTACCAAAACATCTTCAATAACTCCTGCCGGGCAGGTCTGGCTTCTATCTGCTAGCTGAATCACAACTCCAGTGGGCTGTAGAGGACCAATGCCAAGCATCTGGAAGACCGTCCTAGGTATGACATTAATGGAAGCTCCTAAATCCAACATGGCATCATGTAACGTGGTGCTCCCTATCTCACAAGATACAGTAAACATGCCAGGGTCTTCACATTTCTGAGGTATGGCATGGATGAGTGATGAAACATTTTTTCCCATGCTGACCATTTCATTTTCCTTAAGCTTCTTCTTGTGAACACATAGATCTTTCAGGAATTTTGCATACTTAGGAACTTGTTTAATCATCGTCAGCAAGGGTACATTAATATCTACTTTGCTAAACAATTTAACCAACTC
Organism: Boesenbergia rotunda; assembly: GCA_024364735.1. Lineage (NCBI taxonomy): Eukaryota > Viridiplantae > Streptophyta > Magnoliopsida > Zingiberales > Zingiberaceae > Boesenbergia > Boesenbergia rotunda. The sequence continues at coordinate 641,129 of JAGFNQ010000857.1, forward strand.
ATTGTACTCTTTTGCTTTCTCCTCCTCCACTTGTCTTTTGGTTGGAGTTCTCCCCTGTGGAAAGGGCAAGGGCACCCTAAATTCTTCCTCTTGAATCGAAGATGGAAGGGCTGATTTGTGAGCTGCTGCCCCACTTGGAATGGCTGCTGTAAAATCTGTTTCGGGACTGATTTGTGCTTCATTTCCCACTAAAATCACAGGGTTGCTTGATGAGGGAGTTGGGCACGGACTAGGGGTGGAACCCACTGAATTTGAAGTGGTTTCGGGGCTTATCGGTGCGGAAACTGTAGATGCTGCCCTGTTTTCAAAAAATTCAGCTCTTGGATCATTTTAAGTTGATGCAGCCTTCCCACTCCTCAAATAAATGGCGCTAACGTTTCCTTTAGGGTTAAGAACAGCTTGAGAAGGTAGTTGGCCAGATCCTTGAGCTTTATTTTGATTTATTTCACTAGCCATTTGCCCAATTTGCCTCTCAAGGTTTTGTATGGCGGCAAAAAGATTTCCTTGTTGTGTTTGTTGTATTTGGGACTATTGGGGTTGATAGGAGGGCTAAAATTATTGTTGGAAGGGCTGATAAGTATGCTGGAATGTTGGGGAATTTTGTTGAGAATTACACCCTTGAAAATTCTGATTTTAAAATGGAACTTGTTGTGGTGAGGGCTGAAATCCTTGATTTTGGGGCTGAAAACTTTGATTCCAAGGCTGAAAATTTTGCTGTGGTTGTTGAACTTGCTGCTGTGAAGGTTGGTATTGTTGCTGAAAATTCAAATTCCCTTGGAAACCTTGTTGAACCCCTTGAAACGATTGCTGGAAATTCTGAAATGTAGGCTAAAAATGCTGATTTTGGGGTTGAAATTGCTGATTTTGATGCTAAGATTGTTGTGGCTGCTGGAAAGATTGTTGGGGTTGCTGAAATTGTTGTTGCGGTGGGCCTTGTTGGTAAAAAAATTTCCATACCTCAAATTCGGATGATCCCTCCACCCAGGGTTATAAGTAGGAGAGTATGGGTTATTCCTAGCTTGAAATTGTCCCCTAACCAAAGCTGCTATTGTCTCATCCTGATGAAGGTTGGGGCATGAATATGAATTGTGTTCTTGACTAGAGCAAATGCCACATACTCTCACCACTTGGCTTGATTGTGGAGGCACCGAAATATTGGAATTTTGATTTGCATTATTAACACTCAATTGCTTAATAAATGATGTGATCTCTGCCAATGAATTCTTTATCTCTTTCTGATCATTAGAAACCACCTGAACTTCTTCCACTCCTCTGGTGGATAGTGCTCTACTTCCAAACTGCTGAGAATTTTCTGCCATGTTTGAAATAAGTTCCCTAGCTTGATTTGGTGTCTTGTTAACTAGGGCTCCTCTAGCTACAGCATCTATCATAATTCTGTCCATCTGCAATAATCCCTCATAAAAGTACTGGATGAGGAGCTGCTCACTAATCTGATGCTGGGGGCAACTGGAGCAAAGTTTGTTGAATCTCTCCTAGTAGTCATAAAGTGTCTCCCCCACCACTTGCTGAATGCCACAGATACTTTTTCTGATAATTGCTATTCTGGAGGCTGGAAAATATTTTTCTAAGAAAGCCTTCTTCATGGAAATCCAACTAGACACGTGCCAAGTAGGTAAGTAATAAAACCAGTCCTTAGCTGCTCCAGTCAGAGAAAATAGAAAAGCCCTCAATTTGATGACTTCCTCTGAAATACCCTGAGGCTTCATAGTGGAGTATACAACATGAAACTCATGCAGGTATCTATTTGGATCTTCTCTAGATAATCCTTAAAACTTAGGCAAAAGATGGATGAGTCCAGATCTAAGTTCAAAATCTCCACTCAGCTCTGGATAGGCAATACTGGAATACTGAAATGAAGCATCTGGTGCTGCGAGTTCTTTCTGTAACGCCCCAAAATTCCCACTTTAAGTCCTTAAAGTCCTTGAAATTATTTAAAAATGGTTTAGAAATATTCTAGATATTTTTAGGGATTTTTAGAATATTTTTATGGAATTTTCCGAGTCCATTTAAAAAACGAAAAACGTTTAAGGGCGGCAGGGGATTCGAACCCGCGACCAGCACGAGACCAGGCGCACGCGCGACCAGCTGGGCAGGTTCGTTTTGTTGATAGAGAATAAGCGAACCAATAGATAAGTTATGGTTAGGTCAATCCGCCCCATAAGTATAAATAGATAAGTTAAGAGAGGAAATTAGATTTTTTGGTTTTCTCTCTTCCTCACCCTAGCCGCGCGACCCTTCCCCTCTCCTCTCTTGGGCGAAACAACACCAAGGCCAAGAGGGCCGGCCAAGGCTCTCCTCCGAGAGATATTCCTATATTCGGGATCCCCGCGACGAGAGGAACGCGTAGGCGCGAAGAATTCTCCGAGATCTCAAGTTTCTCCCGAACCTCCGACGCCGTTCTTGGTTGTAAGTCCAAGATATCAAGGTAAGTACTGCTCACCTGCAGTAAGAGGCGGTTTTTCCGCGAGAATTTCCTTTAAAAGTTTTAAAAGAGATAGTTTCTTTAGTTTATGATTTTTGGCATGTGATATTAGTTCATTATATGTTTGTATAAGTTGATTAAGCACCCTATATGAGATTAGGGCTAAGAAAAGTTATGAGAAAAGAAAAGAGAAGATAAAGATAAGAAAAGAAAAGGCCAAGGCCTTAAGAAATCCCCAAAAGTCAAGACTTAGGGATTTTAGCACGCAAGGTGCTCGAGAAAATGCCAAGGCATTTACAGATAAGAAAGAAAAGAAAGAAAAGCTATTTTATTTTCTAAGGCCAGTACCCGGCGTCCAAGGGCGTCGTTAAAGAAATCCAGGTGTCCAATTCCAAGGTCTTGGCCCTGGTAGACCAAGGTCTGCTCTATTAGGATTGGTGGCTCGCTACCCCAACCTTTTAGGGAACGCGCATCAGATGGTACTTACGTCTTCAGTGGATCCAAGTGATTATTATTTTCAAGTATATGCTTTAGCAAAGTTTTTCAAAGTTTAAGAAAGTTTTCAAAAGTTAAAGAATAGCTAAAGTTTCAAGTTGAGCCAAGAAAAGTAAATTGAGATTTATTATTGCTTGAGTATGCATGTTTTGAGTTATACATGTTCTTAGTTTCCTTTCAAGCATATTAGTATCTCATATGATTGTTCATAATGTTCTAGAAGCATGTTTGCACATTTCGAGATTTTGTGAGCTAGATAGTACTTACTAAGCTTTTTTACTTACTAGATGCATTTCCTCTTATTGCAGATAAAGGTAAAGGCAAGCAATTCTGAAAGAAGGCGACGAGGCGGTGCTGAGAAAAGTGTGTGTGGTGGCTGATTTTGGAGAGATCTTTGAGACGAGACAATTTAGCTATCCAAATTACAATGTTTTAGTTTATTCAATTTCAAGTTATTGCTTTATGGAGTTTAGCGAACATTTAAGCTTTGGATAGTTTCACATGCTCAATTTCTTAGAGTTAAGATTCCATGTCATTTCATTTAGCATACATATCCTTATAATTGCATTGGATGAGTAAAAGTGTAAGTAGTTGGAAATATTGATACTTTGTTGGAGAAATAGATGTTTGTGCCAAGATAGTATCAATTTCTCCTTGAATCAAGTTTTACTTCTTAGATATGTTTAGAAAAGTTGCATTCACATTTCATAATGCTTTAGCAAGGTTATAGAACATGTATTTGGTGTTATGAATACATAGGAGTCAAGATTGGTACAAACTTTATTGTTAAAGTTCATATAACTTGAATAGTTTATTTTCTTCCGCAAAAGTCCTAATTTCAAGTTTATGGATTGATTTTGTTTGGCTAAATTGTTTAGAAAACTGGCATAGAGTATAGAAATGGTATCATAGTTTTATATGGCTCGAAAATACATGATTGGTGGACCCTTGAAGCAAGTGCCGAAACCTGAATTTCAGATTTCAGGCCTATCAGTCGACTGATACAGTATCAGTCGACTGATACCCGAAGGATGAGTTGGGTGAGGCAGGTTTCAATAAGTATCATTTTACGAGTTTTTGAGAAAGGAAGTGTGACATGGTATCATGCATGACTACTTAAGTTAGAATATCATTCTTAGATGAATTTAAAAAGAAAAAAAAAGATTTCCGCATTTCTATTAGTTGTGCATTAGAGTCGAGAAGTAGACAGAAGTAACGATCCGTCTAAGGCAGGAGAAGGCGGGTCGCTACAGGTGGTATCAGAGCAGTTCCCATTCTCCAGCATCACACACACATCAGCATCAACCTTGCCGTCTTCAAGTAAGAAAGCTTTAAGTTTCAGTTTTTTCTATTGCTCCTTTACTTAACTTCAGTATAGAGAAATGCTTAAGTACTTACTCATATGTGCATAGAACAAGGAAGCATGTTTAATACCTTAGTACCACGGAATCATGTTTAATCCCTAGAATGGATATTAGAGAAATGCTTAAGTACTTACTTGATTTGCCCCAAAAGTAAGTTTTGGGATTATGGCACGCATGGTGCTTGATAAAAGTTTTGAGTAAGACCAAGGTCTTACTAAGCCCTAGAACGAGTTCTAGGATTAAGAAATGAGATAAGAATCAAGACCAAGGTCTTGTTATATCCTAAAGCAAGTTTGGGAACATTACCATTAAGTGTTAAGTTATACATTTGAGGACGTCCTAGAAAGGCCCAAAACGAGGAGCAAGCTCCTAGAAGGCAAGAAGCGTACCTCATTCAGTAGGAGAAACTGAAGCCAGGGAACTTCCCAAGCACAAGCAAACCATGGGATGCTTAAGCATGGTTCAAAACGTTGGAAAGAATAGTAGGGCTACTGGACTGGCATGAGGTAGAGAAGATAAAGTGTGCATCTTTCTGCCTTACGGGAGATGCTAGAATATAGTGGAAGAGAGTCAAGGCCAAGAGAAATGTCAGCCAGATGACATGGGCTGACTTCGAGACTGAGTTCTTCGAAGAATACTCTCACATGCAAGTAACCAACAAGCATTATGATGAATTCACGGAGTTCAGACAAGGAGAACTATCCGTGGATGAAGCAGTGAAGATGTTTAAGTGGTTAGCTCATCTGTGCCCAGAGCTAGTTAGCATAGAAAAAGAGATAGTTAGGCTAATGCTCAAGATGTTAAGGCCTGAGATAGCGTTGAAGGGGGGCTAGCGGTGTTAAGAGGCTGCAAACCTCCGAGGAACTAATAAGTAGTGCTTTGATCACTGAGCACTACTTAAACAGTATAAAGGCCACCAGAAAGGTTGAACGATGAAGTTCTTAACAACCTTACCGTCAGGGGAAGTAATGGCCTCTACTGAGAGGCTAAGGGCAGTATCAATCTAGATTTCCAACCGAGAGCTCTACAGTGACTCGTTAGTCCTTGAGATGAAGGATTACGATGTCATTTTAGGAATGGACTTATTGAGCAAGTATAATGCTTCTATAGACTGCCGCAAGAAAAAGTCAAGTTCACACCAGAAGCAGAACCTTCGGTTGAGTTTATTGGAGACCCAAGGAGAAAGATAAATAGGTTCCTACCTACCTTACAAGCTCAGAGAATGTCAGAGAAGGGGTGCTCTGGTTTCTAGCTCATATAGTGGATGCGAGTCAAGGAGAAGGATTGAGGAGAGAAGAAGTGAGGGTAGTCTGTGACTATCCTGTGGTGTTTCCTGAAGTGTTACCAGGACTCCCTCCCAATCGGGAAATTGAGTTTGAAATTGAGTTGGCCCCAGGAACCAACCCAATTTCGAAGGCACCTTATCGTATGTCTCCAGCAGAGTTGAAGGAATTACAAGAGCAACTCCAGGAGCTACCAGACAAGGGCTTCATCCGCCCGAGTCATTCACCCTGGGGAGCTCCTGTACTTTTCGTCAAGAAGAAGGATGGGTCTATGCGTCTGTGCATAGACTACAGAGCTCTGAACAAGGTAACCATCAAGAACAAGTACCCCCTTCCTAGAATAGATGATTTATTTGATCAACTCAAATGGGCTACAGTGTTCTCGAAGATAGACCTGCGTTCTGGGTATCATCAGCTAAAGGTTAAAGAAAGTGACATCCCCAGGACGGCCTTCAGGACAAGATACGGCCACTACGAATTTGTAGTGATGCCTTTTAGAGTAACCAATGCTCCAGCAGTCTTCATGGAGCTGATGAACCACAACTTTAGGGAGTATCTCGATAAATTCGTCATTGTATTTATTGATGATATTCTCATATACTCACAGACTCCAGAGGACCATGCTACACACTTGAGGATAGTTCTGCAGATCCTTCAGCAGGAGAAGCTCTATGCAAAATTCTCAAAGTGTGAGTTTTGGCTAGATCAGGTGACCTTCCTAGGTCACATTGTATCCAAAGAAGGCATTCAAGTTGATCCAGCCAAGATAGAAGCAGTCAGCAACTGGTGTAGACCCAAGAATGCCAGTGAGATCAGAAGCTTCTTAGGCCTGGCAGGATATTACAGAAAATTTGTGGAGGACTTTTCCAGGATAGCCTCTCCACTCACAGCCTTGACCAGAAAGAACAAGAAGTTTGAATGGTCAGATAAATGCGAGCACAGTTTTCTAGAGCTGAAGAAGAGACTGACCAGTGCTCCCATCCTGACTGTTCCAGAGAGTGACAAGGCCTTTGACATCTACAGTGATGCATCCAAGATGGGCCTTGGAGCTGTCCTCATGCAAGATGGTAAAGTAATAGCATATGCCTCCAGACAGCTCAAGGACTATGAGAAGAATTACCCTACCCACGACCTTGAGCTAGCAGCTGTGGTTTTCGCACTGAAGCTCTGGAGACACTACCTGTATGGAGTGCGGTGCAGAATCTTCACAGACCATCAATGTTTGAAGTACTTCTTCACTCAGAAGGACCTGAATATGAGGCAGCGCAGGTGGCTAGAGTTGGTCAAAGATTATGACTGTGAAATCCTCTACCACCCAGGTAAAGCTAATAAAGTGGCAGATGCACTGAGCAGAAAATCCTGTGCAGCACTGATGTCCCTATCATCGCTGTCTCCATCACTTCGGAAAGAAATAAAAGATTTTGGAGTCGAGGTTATAGTTGGGCAATTTTCTGCATTGATCCTAGAGTCAACCCTGCTTAAAGATATACAAGAAAAGCAAGATCAAGACCCAGAGATCCAGAAGATCAAGCAGGAGATCCAAGAGGCAGAAAATTTAGAGTTTCGAGTATCAGACAGTGGCATCCTCTATCTTGGAGACCGCCTTTGCGTCCCCAATGATGAGGAACTAAGAAAGAATATTTTAGAAGAAGCCCACAGTATCCCCGTACTCTATGCATCCTGGTTCTACCAAGATGTACCAAGATTTAAAGAAGAGGTTCTGGTGGTCTGGACTCAAGCGAGACGTGGCCAGATATATCAATACCTGCTTGACCTGCCAGAGAGTCAAAGCAGAGCACCAGAGACCAGGAGGAGTTCTACAGCCGCTTCCCATTCCAGAGTGGAAGTGGGAAGAAATATCCATGGACTTTATCACAGGTCTCCCAAGAACCACCCATGGACACGATGCAATATAGGTGATAGTGGACAGATTGACCAAGTCTGCCCACTTCCTAGCCATCAAGTTATCGCATTCGGTAGAGCAGTTAGCACAGCTGTACGTGAAAGAAGTGACCAGGCTTCACGGAGTTCCGAAGTCGATCGTTTCTGACAGAGATGGGCGGTTCATCTCCCATTTTTGGAGGTGTGTTCAGGACGCCCTAGGCACCAGACTTCAGTTCAGCACAGCTTTCCATCCCCAGACAATGGACAAACAGAGAGAGTAAATCAGATTTTAGAAGATATGCTCAGGCCTGTGCACTAGATTTAAAGGTAGTTGGTGCAAGTACCTGTGCTTAGCTGAGTTTGCCTACAACAATAGCTATCAGGCCACCATCAGGATGGCACCTTATGAGGCATTGTATGGTAGAAAATGCAGATCACCCATATGTTGGCAAGAAGCTGGTGAGAAGAAAGAGATGGAGTCAGGACTAGGCAGCCAGACTGAGCTTATAGATGAGACCACTCAGGCTATCCAGACGATCCGCCAGAGGATTGAGACTGCCCAGAGTAGACAGAAAAATTATGCTGACACACGCCGTAGGCCACTGGAATTCCAAGTTGGAGATTCAGTATTCCTCAAGGTCGCTCCTATGAAGGGAGTGATGAGATTTGGCAAAAAGGGCAAGCTAAGTCCTCGCTACATAGGACCCTACAAGATCATAAAGAGGGTTGGTAAGGTAGCATATGAGTTGGACTTACCAGAGGATATGTCAGCTATCCACAGTACATTTCATGTCTCTATGATAAAGAAGTGTATTCACGATCCCAATCAAGTGATTCAGCCTCAGTCAGTACAGATCCAAGAAGATCTTAGCTATGAGAGCAGACCGACACAGATAGTGGACAAAGCAGTTAAAAGATTAAGAAACAAAGAAGTGCCACTAGTGAAGGTCATCTGGCAGAATCAAAAGCATGAAGAGGCTACTTGGGAACGTGAGGACAGCATGAGAGAAAGATATCCAGAATTATTCTAAGTTCGAGGACGAACTTTTCATAAGGTATGGGGATTGTAACACCCCAAAATTCCCACTTTAAGTCCTTAAAGTCCTTGAAATTATTTAAAAATGGTTTAGAAATATTCTAGATATTTTTAGAGATTTTTAGAATATTTTTATGGAATTTTCCGAGTCCATTTAAAAAATGAAAAACGTTTAAGGGCGGCAGGGGATTCGAACCCGCGACCAGCACGAGACCAGCGCACGCGCGACCAGCTGGGCAGGTTCGTTTTGTTGATAGAGAATAAGCGAACCAATAGATAAGTTATGGTTAGGTCAATCCGCCCCATAAGTATAAATAGATAAGTTAAGAGAGGAAATTAATTTTTTGGTTTTCTTTCTTCCTCACCCTAGCCGCGCGACCCTTCCCTCTCCTCTCTTGGGCGAAACAACACCAAGGCCAAGAGGGCCGGCCAAGGCTCTCCTCCGAGAGATATTCCTATATTCGGGATCCCCGCGACGAGAGGAACGCGTAGGCGCGAAGAATTCTCCGAGATCTCAAGTTTCTCCCGAACCTCCGATGCCGTTCTTGGTTGTAAGTCCAAGATATCAAGGTAAGTACTGCTCACCTGCAGTAAGAGGCGGTTTTTCCGCGAGAATTTCCTTTAAAAGTTTTAAAAGAGATAGTTTCTTTAGTTTATGATTTTTGGCATGTGATATTAGTTCATTATATGTTTGTATAAGTTGATTAAGCACCCTATATGAGATTAGGGCTAAGAAAAGTTATGAGAAAAGAAAAGAGAAGATAAAGATAAGAAAAGAAAAGGCCAAGGCCTTAAGAAATCCCCAAAAGTCAAGACTTAGGGATTTTAGCACGCAAGGTGCTCGAGAAAATGCCAAGGCATTTACAGATAAGAAAGAAAAGAAAGAAAAGCTATTTTATTTTCTAAGGCCAGTACCCGGCGTCCAAGGGCATCGTTAAAGAAATCCAGGTGTCCAATTCCAAGGTCTTGGCCCTGGTAGACCAAGGTCTGCTCTATTAGGATTGGTGGCTCGCTACCCCAACCTTTTAGGGAACGCGCATCAGATGGTACTTACGTCTTCAGTGGATCCAAGTGATTATTATTTTCAAGTATATGCTTTAGCAAAGTTTTTCAAAGTTTAAGAAAGTTTTCAAAAGTTAAAGAATAGCTAAAGTTTCAAGTTGAGCCAAGAAAAGTAAATTGAGATTTATTATTGCTTGAGTATGCATGTTTTGAGTTATACATGTTCTTAGTTTCCTTTCAAGCATATTAGTATCTCATATGATTGTTCATAATGTTCAGAAGCATGTTTGCACATTTCGAGATTTTGTGAGCTAGATAGTACTTACTAAGCTTTTTGCTTACTAGATGCATTTCCTCTTATTGCAGATAAAGGTAAAGGCAAGCAATTCTGAAGGAAGGCGACGAGGCGGTGCTGAGTAAAGTGTGTGTGGTGGCTGATTTTGGAGAGATCTTTGAGACGAGACAATTTAGTTATCCAATTACAATGTTTTAGTTTATTCAATTTCAAGTTATTGCTTTATGGAGTTTAGCGAACATTTAAGCTTTGGATAGTTTCACATGCTCAATTTCTTAGAGTAAGATTCCATGTCATTTCATTTAGCATACATATCCTTATAATTGCATTGGATGAGTAAAAAGTGTAAGTAGTTGGAAAATATTGATACTTTGTTGGAGAATAGATGTTTGTGCCAAGATAGTATCAATTTCTCCTTGAATCAAGTTTTATTGCTTAAATATGTTTAGAAAAGTTGCATTCACATTTCATAATGCTTTAGCAAGGTTATAGAACATGTATTTGGTGTTATGAATGCATAGGAGTCAAGATTGGTACAAACTTTATGTTAAAGTTCATATAACTTGAATAGTTTATTTTCTTCCGCAAAAGTCCTAATTTCAAGTTTATGGATTGATTTTGTTTGGC
>JAGFNQ010000857.1:652675-725314 GCA_024364735.1 Boesenbergia rotunda
TGTCAAGTCTTGCATCGCAAGGACTATTAGATCGACATATAGCTCTCGGTCTGAAATCTTGATCGACACAGCCCGAAGCCGCTGGGTGGATTCCATGATTTCCCCTAAAGGGAGAGCTGTCAGGAATCTAGACTCCCAACTCTCTGCAGGCACCTGTAACTTACTAGCAAAAGGTACTGATACGAAAGAATGGGTCGCCCCAGTGTCAAACAGTGTAGTAGCTAAATGCTGAAAAATAACTATTTGACCTGTTACGACCGTGGAGGCGCTGGCAGCTTCTTCCTTCGTGAGGGAAAAGACTCTGGCATTGGTTGGAACTGGCGCTGCTTCCAACCTTCCCTGACTGATCTGAGGTCCCTCCAGTATAGTAGGCATGTAATGTAACTGAGGCTTGCCTCCATACTGTACGGACTGCTGAGGAAGTACCTTAAACTTGTTCGGGCAGTCTTTGGATCTGTGTCCCTCTTGTCCACATGAGTAGCATCCAGTTACACCCAAAAGGCATGCTCCTGGATGGGTCCTCCCACACTTAGGACAAGGTGGATACCTAGCTTGCTTGTTCTCTGGGTTTCCTTTTTGGCTGCCAGCCACTGCTTCCTTTGTGGTTCTTGTTCTTCCAGTTCTGGTTATTTGGCTGAGGCTTTTGGCCTCCTGTTGTCTTGTTCTCAATCAGGACTGGCTTCTGCTGTGTTTGTTGTGCCTTGATGCTATTCAGATAGTGCTCTGAGATTAGAGCACTACTGACCAACTCCTCGCTGGTCTGAGGTCGGTGCGTCCCGCTGTTCACGTTGAGTGCTATTTCAGGGTTCAGTATGCGGAGCATCAGTCTGACTCGCTCCTTCTCTGTGCTGACTAGCTCTGGGCAGAGGCGAGCTAGTCTGTTGAACTTCGTGACTGCTTCTCCCACTGGTAGGTTACCTTGTCTGAACTCCATGAAGTCCTCGTAGTGCTTGTTGGTAACCCGCATGTGGAAGAACTCCTCATAGAACTCTTGCTCGAAATCTGTCCAGCTCATCTGGTTAACTATCCTCTTACTCTTGACCCGCTCCCACCACATACGAGCATCTCCAGTTAGGCAGAAGGAGGCACATTTGACCTTCTCGACTTCTGGCCAGTCAAGAAGTTCCATTGTGCTCTCTAAAGTCTTGAACCAAGCCTGGGCATCCCAGGGCTCAGTCGTGCCTGAGAAACTTTCAGGTTTCAGCCTCTGCCACTGGACGAGGTATGCTTCTTGTCTTCGGTTCACGGCAGGGGTCTCCTGTGTGACTGGTGGAACTTCAGCCACCACTGGAGTTCCCACTCCTGCTGTGGGTGGTGTAGGGGGCACTGGGTGCTGATTTGCCATCAGTGTGGCGATGGTCTTCTGTTGCTCTAAAATCTGAGCTTGTATTTGAGCAATGACTGCCATTAGGTTTGGCTGTTCTGTGTCAGGCTCATTGTTATCTTGAACTGGAGTTCCGTTCCTTGCATTAGGAGCTCAGCCTCTTCTTGCCATCTAATAATGCATAAATGAACAAGAATCACTACTACACCTCTAGGTATAACTTGTCTTCTTACTTAGTAACCTAATATCCATTCTAGGGATTAAACATGATTCCGTGATACTAAGGTATTAAACATGCTTCCTTGTTCTATGCACATATGAGTAAGTACTTAAGCATTTCTCTATACTGCAATTAAATAAAGGAGCAATAGAAAAACTGAAACTTAAAACTTTCTTACTTGAAGACGGCAAGGTTGATGCTGATGTGTGTGTGATGCTGGAGAATGGGAACTGCTCTGATACCAACTGTAGCGACCCGCCTTCTCTACCTTTGACGGACCGTTACTTTGTCTACTTCTTGACTCTAATGCACGACTAAAAATGCGGAACTTTTTTTTTGTATTTAATCTATCTAAGAATGAGATTCTAACTTTAATAGTCATGCATGATACAATGGTACATTACTAGCAATCCTAACCATTTAAACTCATCACACAGGGTTCTATAACATTACTAAAGCATTATGGAATATGAATGCAACTTTTCTAAGTATATTTAAAGCAACAAAACTTAATTCAAAAGGAGACTAGCAACATCCCTATCCAAACTCCACTTATAAAATTCTATAACATTTCTAGAACTTCATAGAATGTAAATCTTACTTTTCTACCGAATTTACAAGCATTTTAAGCACAATTAGGACCTAGTCCAAAAGGGAATAATAAGCTCAAGAATAAGTCTAAAATTCAATGTATCCACATGCTAAACTACTCATGCCCTTGCTCATCTAGTGCATTCACAAAAGTATGCATACTAATTGAAATGACATGGGATCTTCATTCTACAAAATTGAGCATGTAAAACTATCCGAAGCATAAATGTTTAATAAACTCCATAACACAATAACTTGGAATTTGGAAACCTTAAACATTGCATTTCAAATAAGCTAAACTGTCTCGTCCCAAGGACCTCTCCAAGGTCAGCCACCACACACACGTCACTCAGCACCGCCTCGTCGCCTTCCTTCAGAATTGCTTGCCTTTACCTTTATCTGCAGTAAGAGGAAATGCAACTAATAAGCATAAAGCTTAGCAAGTACTATCTAGCTCACAAAATCTCGAAATGTGCAAGCATGCTTTTTAAACAATGTGAAATCACAGGAGATACTTTTATGCTTAAAAGAAACACTAAAACATGTATAACTCAAAACATGCATACTCAAGCATTAATAAGTCTTAACTCACTTTTTCTTGGCTTACTTGAAACTTTAGCAATTCTTTAACTTTAAATCTTTCTTTAACTTTAGAAAAACTTCCTTAAACTTTATAAAAACTTTGCTAAAGCATATACTTGAAAATAATAACTCATTTGGATCCACTTAAGACGTAAGTACCATCTTATGCGTGTTCCCTAAAAGGTTGGGGTAGCGAGCCACCAATCCTAATAGAGTAGACCTTGGTCTTCCAGGGCCAAGACCTTGGAATTGGACACCTGGATTTCTTTAACGACACCCTTGGACGCCGGGTACTGGCCTTAGAAAATAAAATACTTACTTTTTCTTATCTTGAATGCCTTGGCATTTTAACGAGCACCTTGTGTGCCCAAATCCCTAAGTCTTGACTTTTGGGGATTTCTTAAGGCCTTGGCCTTTTCTTTTCTTATCTTTATCTTCTCTTTTCTTTTCTCATAACTTTTCTTAGACCCTAACCTCATATAGGGTACTTAATTAAACTTATACAAGCATGGATTAAACTAGGGTTACATGCAAAATCATAACTAAAGGAAAATTGCATTTTTAACTTTCTGACGGGAAAAACTTCCGAAAAACCGCCTCTTACTGCAGGTGAGCAGTACTTACCTTGATTTCTTGGACTTACAACCGAAATTAGACGACTAGGGCTCGGGTGAAACTTGAGATCCCTACGAACCGTCCGCGCCTACGTGTTCTTCTCGTCGAGACAAACGAAACGCTCCGACCCCCTTGAGATTCCCTTAGCCGGCGCCCCTTAGGAGAGGAGAGGAGGAAAGAAAACCTAGGTTCCCTTTTGTTTTCGCCGCCCCTCCCTCGCCCCCTTCTCGCACGCAGCCGAAAATTCTCCTCCAAGGGTTTCATGCGACTTAAGCGGGGTTTAAATACCTCTTCATGAAAAAACTTAACTACTCTATAAAATTATTTCTCTCCGCCTTTTGTTGTGCTTGATACCCTAGCCCAGCCGGTCACTTGCGCGCCCTTAAGGGCTTGCTCCTCCTGTGGTCGCGAGTTCGAACCCCCCTGCTGCCCTTTAAAGTTTTTCCTTTTTTAAAAATACTAAACGGACTCGGAAAATTCCATAAAAATATTCTAAAAATTCCTAAAAATATCTAGAATATTTCTAAAATATTTTTAAATAGTTCTAAGGACTTTAAGAACTTCAATATGGAAATTTTGGGGCGTTACACAGATCTTGCTCCAAGGTGGTGATCGAGTTGGTCACGCCTCTGACGAAGAAAATTTGAAAGAAAACGATGAAAAGCTCGGAAAGAACGAAGACAGTGGTTGAAGCTCGGTTAGGACGCGACAGATCTGAAAACAGAGGAAGTCTGTTTAAGTAGTTGAACAGTGAACGGCTGAGATTAATTCCACTTCATCCAACGGTTGATCTTCGTCCGATTTGACTCAAAATTTCCAGATCTTGATCAGAGGTCAGGATCATCCTCGTGGTAGCTCGGATCTGTCAGATCTCCAATGGATGGTTCAGATCACCTTGATCTTTGAATGGATGGTCTAGATCCCTCTGATCGTGATCCAACGACCAGATGATCTCCGATTGGGCTGAAACCTTTAGATCTTGATCTGCTCGCTCGATTAACCTTAATCCCAACTCGGATTGATCAGAAGTTCTCAGATGGTCTAGATCTAACCGTCTTTGCATCGGACGGTCCAAATTAGTTGACGCTTGATCACTTGATCCAATCCACTTTTGACTCAACTTTGACCCAACATGACCTAGGTCCCTGATCATTTGAAGCCTACAAATGTAGATCAAAAATTAAGTGACAAAATAACTCAAATATATCAAAATTTGTAATTAGGTCCAAAAAGAGTATAAATCCTAAAACCTAGGGTAAATCCACAATTACACAAGTAAAATATGGGTCAAACAAGGATTTAAGCATATAAAATGATCAATAAAATGACACTTATCAACTCCCCCACAATTAAGCTTGAGCGTCTCGCGAAAAGTACTAAATATGTATCCCCTAGCTTTTCTCAAACATAAGTAGAAGCAATTGAAAAGAAATTACCTAGGGTTGTTAATTCTAAAAAATCTAAGCTCTATGGATTAGTATCTTGTCCTTAAATCAATAACTTAGCAATTTCAACCTTCATGATTCATTGAGATGAATTTCACTCACTAAACCTCTCAAAGGAAATTTTTGGTGGCTCTCTTCCTAAGGTCTAAATACATGATGAAAATGGAGCTCACTCATACACACATGCTTTTTGCACTACCATATGCTTGCTTGTTATCTACTCTCTACCATTATTGATGATTCAAATCTACATCTATAAAAGTTTATTCAAAAGTGAAAAATATATAAAATGGTAGAAATGAAGTAACAACTAAGAAAATAGTAAAATTGATAAAGTGGAAGACTTGAATGCTCAAGGATATTCTTGATGAACTTTGCCCTCGTCAATCCTCATAATGAAATCAAAAATGTGAGGGAATGAGGCTTTGGCATTGCCCTTCAAAAATTTGATGAGAAGACCTCATCAACTCCTTTGTGCCACTTTTCCATCTTGCGTGCCAATCTTGCTCTTTGTTTTGTTTTCTTATTTTTTTTCTCTTCCTTTCTTTTCTCTAATGAAATCAGAATGTATTTGAACAAAGCTCTGATTTGGATGAGAATATCTCCACTGATTTCATGGTGCCAACAATTCATTATGTGCCAACTTGTTCCTTTTGTTTTTCTCAAACTGCTTTTTTCTTTTTTTTTCTTTTCTGTTTTTTTTAGCTGCTAACTCCCTGATTTTTCTGCAGCTTCTCCTTGTTTTATTCATGATGTGATCAGCTTTCCCGAATCCTTATTAGAACCAGTTCAGCTTGTATCTCAATCGATTTGCTAATAAGAATCAATGTGTTTTCCCTTTAATTTCCAGCTCTTCATCTTTTCCATAGCTGCATTTCTGCATCTCAACTTGCTGCCCTCCAATTTTCTGTTCTCCAGAGTAATTGCTAGTTATTGTTTTAATCCTTGACAGCACCTTTGCATTGGTTTAAATTCAAATCAGTCCAGCATCAGTTCAGATCTGCATAACTTTTTTTTTTCTGTTTTGGCACAAACATTTCTGCATTTGTTTCAACTTTTCAGCATTTTTTTTTTCAATTCAGACTTTTAACAAAGTGTTGTTGAGCTTACCTTCCTTAATTCCAACTTGATCCAAATTCTTAATCCACATCATCTCTAATCCAAGTTAGTCTCACAGATTTTTTTTTTCCTTTTGCATAGTTTTTTTTTTCGTGTGCCATTTTTTTTCTCTTTTTTTTTTCTCTGTACCCGAATGGAACTTGCAAAGAATAGCTTGAATCCCCAAATTAACAACAGAAATCTAGATGTTCCAATGGCTTCTCTTCCTTAACACTTCTTCTTGTTTATTCTTGACACCAACTCAACTCAATTTGGCACATGAAATTTTTTTTTTTCAAATGAAGTGCTTCCTTGATGAAAATACATTCCAAAACACTAATCACTCCCCCACACTTAATCCTTTGTCCGTCTCGGGCAAAATAACATCAAAGAACATCCCCAAACAACAAATCCCTAGAAAGTATGGCTAGGAGTAGGAAATAAGGAAAGAAAAATAGAATGAACATGATTATTGTCAAGAATTGATATGGAAAGGTAAACAAATTTATTAGCCTCTATAGATGTGATCTAATCATTGAAATATGGTTTTGAAAGAACCCAAGCAAGTTCTAGAGTACAATCACATGTATGTGTCACAAAAATAAAGCTAATCCTCACTAGGTACAAATAATTCACCTCAAGTCCTCAATCAAGAATCCATGGCCAAGTAGTACTCAAGCATCCAAGATTTCATCAATGAGCTCAAATCTAAAGTTTTAACAACCAAATTTAATTCATTTTCAAGAGACTCTAAAATGTTATCAAGACAACCTAGAGAGATACATTTATTCCTACTCATGAAGAAAAAGTGCCAAAAGACATAAAATGGTATTTACAATGTCTCCTATTTATTCTTCTACTCTACTCAAGCATTTATTAGCAAGAATTCATTTTAAAAGAAAATTCTACTTCTAAAGAACATAATAATGAAACATGCAATGAAAGAAAATGCAAGAAGGAACAAACTCCCCTTTATTTCTGGCGGTCGGAGTCTATCTAGAAATAATCTCCATCGTGGTAGTGGAGGGATATGGGTAATCGAGAGAGTTCCCTTCATTTGATCACTTTCATGGTATAGGGCTCCCCCACACTTGAACTTTACAGAAAAATGTTCAGGTGGCCGCAGGCGATTTAGGTACAAGACCCATGTAAGAGGTGGAGTGCTTCGAATTAAAGTAAGATCTACTCCTCCCTCTTGATGCCTTTTGAAAAACCCATCCAGGAGGTTGAAGACTATCTAAATGGAGTACCCACTCAAGAAATCTCTGAGACCCTGCAAAAATATGTAAAACCTTTCTCAAGCGTGCGGGGTAAGAAAGAAGTGCAATATCATCAATCTCTACATAAAATGTATCTAAAAATGCATCGCATCCAATAAAATCAATTTTTGGTACCTCAGTAAATTTTTCACAAGCATATTCTACATGAGGTATATCAAGAAATATTTCACAGTCAATAAAGTCAATCTCAGGTATCTCCAGAAGTTTTTCACATTCAATTTCAGCATAAGAAATAACAAGAGATTCTTCACAAAAAACAACTTCAATTTCAGGCTCTTCTAAAAATTTTTCAAAATCAATTTTAGCATAATCTGTCTCAAGAATATCATAGCAATGCATAAAATCAAGCCTGGGTGCCTCTAAAGAATTTTCATAATTCTTTTTCACAAATGATGTATCAAGACATTCTTCACATGCAAATCTAGACATCTCTCTGAAATTTTCTAAAGGAAAAGAAGAAATACTTACCTGATCGTGCTGAAAAATGTCTGTTGGTTCTACAAGAAATACCTCCATCTCAGGCTCAAATTCTTGTGGACATTCAACTGGAATAGGTGATCCTTGGGTACTTGCTCCCATCATGCAAGTCCCTACACTTTCTAGAAATGGTGGTGGTCCCTGGGGCTCTGTGCAATCCCCTACACATGTAGAATCATCTTCTGTGCATGCCTCCTTAGTAATTCCTGCAACAACCTTATTAAAAAGATTAGGACTATCAACAGCAGTATCATCACAAAATAAAAAACAAAAAAAATCCAGTAAAGCTTCAGTTTTGAAATCAAGGCTGTCACATGCTTTTCCATTCATCTCCTCAGCTTCCTCTGAAATCAAAGCTCCTCCCACTATGTCAAACGTACCATCATCATCAATAAACTGTGCCTCAAAAGTGTCCTCTGCGGTGTCTATGCTCATAATAGAGTGATCTCCCCTAGGGTCCTTCATGGCATCAAAAATGCTAAACTGGACTACTGTGTCTCCCACCTCCATCGAAAGTGTGCCAGCATAAACATCAATCTTTGTTCTGACCGTCTTCAGAAAAGGCCTCCCAAGGATGACTGGGGATCTACGTGCAAGATACTCTCCTTCCATGTCTAGAATGTAGAAGTCTGCAGGGAAAATCAACTCCTTCACTTTAACCAACACATCTTCAATAACTCCTGCCGGGCGGGTCTGGCTTCTATCTGCTAGCTGAATCACAACTCCAGTGGACTGTAGAGGGCCAATGCCAAGCATCTGAAAGACCATCCTGGGCATCACATTAATTGAAGCTCCTAAATCCAACATGGCATCATGGAACGTGGTGCTCCCTATCTCATAAGATACAGTAAACATGCCAGGGTCTTCACATTTCTGAGGTATGGTATGGATGAGTGATGAAACATTCTTCCCCATGCTGACCATTTCATTTTCCTTAAGCTTCTTCTTGTGAATACAAAGATCTTTCAGAAATTTTGCATACTTAGGAACCTGTTTAATCATCGTCAGCAAGGGTACATTAATTTCTACTTTGCTAAAAAGTTTTACCAGCTCATTGTACTCTTTGGTTTTCTCCTCCTCCACTTGTCTTTTGGTTGGAGTTCTCCACTGAGGAAAGGGTAAAGGAATTGAAATTTCCTCCTCTTGAACCGAAATGGGAGGGGCTGATTTTTGAGCTACTGTCCCACTTGTTGGAGCTGCTGTAAAATCTGTTCCGCCACTGATTTGTGCTTCGTTTTCCACCAAAATTACAAGATTGCTTGATGAGGGAGTTGCGCACGGACTAGGGGTGGAATCAACTGAATTTGAAGTGGTTTCGGGGCTATTTTGGGCTGGTAACGAAGATGCTGCCCTGTTTTCAGAAAATTCATCTCTTGGATCATTTTGAGTTGATGCAACCTTCCCACTCCTCAAATAAATTACGCTAACATTTCCCTTAGGGTTAGGAACAGCTTGAGAAGATAGTTGGCCTGATCCCTGAGCTTTATTTTGATTTATTTCACTAGCCATTTGCCCAATTTGCCTCTCAAGGTTTTGTCTGGCGGCAAAAAGATTTCCTTGTTGTGTTTGTTGTATTTGGGACTGTTGGGGTTGATAGGAGGGTTGAAATTGTTGTTGGAAGGGCTGATAAGTATGCTGGAATGTTGGGGAATTTTGTTGAGAATTATACCCTTGAAAATTCTGATTTTGAAAAGGAACTTGTTGTGGTGAGGGCTGAAATTGATTGGGCTGAAATCCTTGATTTTGGGGCTGAAAAGTTTGGTTCCAAGGCTGGAAATTTTGCTGTGGTTGTTGAACTTGCTGCTGTGAAGGTTGGTATTGTTGCTGAAAATTCAAATTCCCTTGGAAACCTTGTTGAACCCCTTGAAACGGTTGCTGGAAATTCTGAAATGTAGGCTGAAATTGCTGATTTTGGGGTTGAAATTGCTGATTTTGATGCTGAGATTGTTGTGGCTGCTGGAAAGATTGTTGGGGTTGCTGAAATTGTTGTTGTGGTGGGCCTTGTTGGTAAAAAGAATTTCCATACCTCAAATTTGGATGATCCCTCCACCCAGGGTTATAAGTAGGAGAGTATGGGTTATTCCTAGCTTGAAATTGTCCCCTAACCAAAGCTGCTATTGTCTCATCCTGATGGAGGTTGGGGCATGAATCTGAATTGTGTTCTTGACTAGAGCAAATGCCACATACTCTCACCACTTGGCTTGACTGTGGAGGCACCGAAATATTGGAATTTTGATTTGCATTATTAACACTCAATTGCTTAATAAATGATGTGATCTCTGCCAATAAATTCTTTATCTCTTTCTGATCATTAAAAACCACCTGAACTTCTCCCACTCCTCTGGTGGATAATGCTCTGCTTCCAAACTATTGTGAGTTCTCAGCCATATTTGAAATTAGCTCCCTAGCTTGATGTGGTATTTTGTTGACTAAGGCCCCTCCAGCTGCAGCATCAATCATAATCCTATCCATCTGTAATAGTCCTTCATAAAAGTACTGGATGAGGAGCTGCTCACTAATCTGATGCTGGGGGCAACTGGAGCAAAGCTTGTTGAATCTCTCCTAATAGTCATAAAGTATCTCTCCCACCACTTGCTGAATGCCACAAATACTTTTTCTGATAATTACTGTTCTGGAGGCTGGAAAATATTTTTCTAAGAAAGCCTTCTTCATGGAAATCCAGCTAGACACATGCCCAGTAGGTAAGTAATAAAACCAGTCCTTAGCTACTCCAGTCAGAGAAAATGGAAAAGCCCTCAGTTTGATGTCTTCCTCAGAAATACCCTGAGGCTTCATAGTGGAGCAAACAACATGAAATTCATGCAAGTGTCTGTTTGGATCTTCTCTAGATAATCCTTGAAACTTAGGCAAAAGATGAATGAGTCCAGATCTGAGCTCAAAATCTCCACCCAGCTCTGGATAAGCGATACTGGAATACTGAAATGAAGCATCTGGTGCTGCAAGTTCTTTCATGGTCTTCTAGTAGTCTGCCATCTGATCAACTGAATAGGTTGAAATAGACTGAGAAGGAATAATATCAAAAGCCTCTGAAACACTGAGCTGGCTCCTCCTAGCTCTGAAAGTCCTCTCAATCTCAGGGTCAAAATCCTCTAGATCACCACCTGTAGACCTGGTCATAAAATCAAAACAAATCGCAGTAAAAGTATATAGAAAGATGAAACAAATAAAATCAGATCATAAGATATAGCAGTAAATGCAAATATGGATCAGGAAAAATATGAAATGAGTACACAAGCAAAAATCAAACAACTCAACTAGTATGTTCCCCGGCAACGGCGCCAAAAATTTGATGGACCCAAAAGCTGTCACGAAAGTGGGTCTCAAATTTAGATATTTATAAGCTGGAAACCCTTTTTGCAATCAAAGAATAAAAGCGTAGTAAAGGGGCCACAGGTCGTATTTTTTTCCAAGGGCTAGTTGAGATAATTTGATCGAGCTTGAGTTTATATGTCATCAAATGTTTTGGGTTTCAAATAAGATCTGGTGTTTGGTTTCAAATAGACAAGAAAATGCAAGAAAATGCAATGAAAAGGAAGGACAAAATTAACTAAGTGAACTAGACAAGGTAATAGCAATTAAGGACTTAACCAATGGAGACTTAATGAAGCAATACGATTTAGTTGAATTTGAAAGAGCAAACCTTACTTCAAATGCAACTCAATGCTAAGCTAAGGAATGGAAACAGTAATGGAAACTTTCGGAAGCAAACTAACTTGAAACAAATGCTAGCTACAAACTTTAGGAGCAACAACTGCATATAATGATGATAAAGTTCAAAAAAAACAATCCAAATGCGCTACGAACTAATTTCAAGCACCTTAGCACACTAGAAGCAGCATATAACTTGATACCAATCGATTCCTAAGCTACCATTGATACAACTTGCAAAATTCAACATCTGTGATACGCAGAAAAGAAAAAGAAACAACTAATGTGCCAACTTGTACTTGAAACTTGCTGAAACAATGACTGAAAATTCCGGAATGCAACTAATAAACTCAACTTGGAAAAGAGTAAGCTACCAGTGAAGTGAAATGCAAAGCTGAATGAAGAAATTCCAGGATGTCAACAAACTGATCACTCAAAAACTCATCTATTGCAGAAATGAAAATGCAGACTTAGAACCCGAATGCAGAATTTCAGCTGCAAGCCAAATACAGAACAAGCAAACTAACTAAAACTAATGCACAACTACAACTTAAGCAAAGATTCGAACAAACAAATGCTCTGATACAAAACTGCAGAAGTGATCACTGTAATTTTCAGAAATTAGGCTTACTTGCAGAAATTGGAAACTGTTTGCAAACACTAAAGTTGATACTCTACTATGAAACTAAATGCAGCAATTAAATTCAATAACTAAGTAAATGAGGCAAACTTCAAGGTGAATTCAGCAGATAAACTAAAACTAGCTTGAATCAAAATTCAGGAACTGCAGAAAACAAACTGAAACGCAGGAGAAACTGTTAAGCTGAAACTGGGAGCATGAACTGATACGAAGTAATTAAACTATGAAATAAACTGCAATTAGAAGAATTTTGTTCACTAAACAAGCTTCCTAATTATCTACTTGCAGAATGAAACCTAATTACTGCCGAAACAATTCAGAAAAGAAACTTACAGCAGATACAAAAATAGAACAGAAACTGTTTTGCTGAAACTGAAATTACAGCTAAGGAAAACAAGAAATACAACCAGAAACTAAGTCTCGATCCTTCACTTGTATCAAGACCTCCTTGTTCGTCACGCAAGAGCAAGCCAAGAACCCCTTCAACTCGCAAATCAATGGGAAATTGGCTTCACTGTCGAATCTGCTCAAATCTGCACTTGGCTGGATAAACCCAATCCAAACTCCTAGATCTCAATGTGAAGGGTTGCGATGATGATTTGAAAATCATCTGAGCTCATCCTAGGACCCCTACAGATGGTTCAGATGGAAGGAAATGGAACGCGATTGAAATCCAAGAGCTCAAATCACAGATCTGCCGAAACCCTCAAACAGCTCTGCATCCGGCGCAATCTTGAGCTAAAATCGCCATTGAAGCCTTCTCCCAAGGATCCAGATCTTGCTCCAAGGTGGTGATCGAGTTGGTCACGCCTCTGATAAAGAAAATTTAAAAGAAAACGATGAAAAGATCGGAAAGAACGAAGACAGTGGCTGAAGCTCAGTGAGGACGCGACAGATCTGAAAACAGAGGAAGTCTGGTTAAGTAGTTGAACAGTGAACAACTGAGATTAATTCCACTTCATCCAACGGTTGATCTTCGTCCGATTTGACTCAAAATTTCCAGATCTTGATTAGAGGTCAGGATCATCCTCGGGGTAGCTCAGATCTGCCAGATCTCCAATGGATGGTTCAGATCACCTTGATCTTTGAATGGATGGTCTAGATCCCTCTGATCGTGATCCAACGACCAGATGATCTCCGATTGGGCTGAAACCTTTAGATCTTGATATGATCGCTCGATTAACCTTAATCCCAACTCGTATTGATCAGAAGTTGTCAGATGGTCTAGATCTAACCATCTTTGCATCGGACGGTCCAAATTAGTTGACGCTTGATCACTTGATCCAATCCACTTTTGACTCAACTTTGACCCAACATGACCTAGGTCCCTGATCATTTGAAGCCTACAAAAGTAGATCAAAATTAAGTGACAAAACAACTCAAATATATCAAAATTTACAATTAGGTCCAAAAAGAGTATAAATCCTAAAACCTAGGGTAAATCCACAATTACACAAGTAAAATATGAGTCAAACACGGATTTAAGCATATAAAATGATCAATAAAATGACACTTATCAGTCTCCTCCCCTGGGATGACTTCGGGGTCTGTCCTCCCGAGGTGCTCTCGGGAGCCCGACATCTATATCATACAGTCATTTACAACTCATAATAAAATCTTGTCCTACTTCTATATCACATATATAAGTGCATGAAACTTTGTACGATCTTTCGCAAGTGGCTCTGATACCACTATAGGGATCTCCCGATGACATAAACACAAAACGCACAGCGGAAACAAGATCCCTCGAGCGATCCATGTAGAAGAAAACTCGTACAAAGCCGATCTACAACTACTTATCTTGTAGATATACCTTTGATGCGTGCCCTTTCGCTTATCCCGCTCGTCCAAGATGCGCCGGATCTCTTGCACATTCAAGCGTCCGTGCCTCTATGCGTATCCACACGAACACAATATATCAACTTCAGGAAGAACTACCTTAGTTGTGCTAACAACTGAGGTAGTTCGCAGAGACACAAATAACCCGAATATTGGGTCTCGGCCAAAGAGGGAGAAGAGGAGGAAGAGAGGAAGGGAAAAGGACTAGCTCCTTTCCAAGATGACAAGACCCTCTTTTATACTCATCCCATGAATATGAAGAGGTTTTTGTCCCTTTAGCTACCCTTCATTAAAGTTAATAAAGAGCAGATCTTCTCATGTGACTCTTCAACTTCTCTTCATTCAATGAAGAGAATCTTTTTCATTTCCCTTTATTATTAATTCATTAAAGACTTTAATGAATTAATATCTCATCCAAATTCCCGACCAGGCCTCCCGAGCTCTCGACCAGGTCTCCCGAGCTGCTCCCAACCAGGGCTCCCGAGCAAGTCTCTTGAACTCCCGAAGCATCGTGTCCTTAGTGTGTGACCCAATAGGTTCTCGTAACGTTGGCAATGTGCCTAAACCGCTTTAGACACATAAGCAATGAGCGGCATCTAGTAATGTATCATTGCTATGTAAGTAACAAGAAAGTCGAGATCCGACTTAACCTCCGTGACTAGGATAATGTATGACTTTGTCCTTCTATCCTCGATATCTAGATTGACCAATGAGGCATAGACCGTGTCATCCTCGATCAATCTTGTGTTTCTTGATCCCCAAGTAGACGCACTCAAACAAATGAGCTCAATATCTCATATTGACTCAATCGAGCATGGCTATGCGTTTTAGTAGTCCTACTCGATCATGGGGCTCACAGATATCTATCCCGTCATATGGGAGGGATAGATCCCATCTACATCACTCACATCCCTCCGCATAATTCATTACATACCCAGTGATCGCCTTTATAATCTGTTAGATCGTGATTGTCAAGCTAGAGGGGGGTGAATAGCTTCTTTCATTTTCTTCCTACAATCCTTAGTGCGCAAGTGGAATATACTAAATAAAAACAAACCTAACAAAGAAGAAACACACCTATTTAGGTGGTTCGGAGACAAAACTCCTACTCCACGGCTGCCCGTAAGGTGGGCGATCCCTAATCCGTTGGTGGATGATTCCCCGGAGCACCTCCGGCTAGATATCGTAGCTCCTTGTGGGTAGAGAAACCTCACCACAACTTCTAGACACTACTTGAGCAACAAAGACTACTAACCAGCTCTATCCAAGCAGGTTTCGTCAAGAAGAAAAGCCTGACACGAGCACCCTTAAATAGAGCTCGAGTTCTGATATGGCCACTACCAGTCGACTGCCCCTGCCAGATTCGACCGTTGCGCCCAACGTTTGAATCTCCAGTCATCACCAGTCGACTGCCCCTGGGGCAGTCGACTGGTCCTTCCCTAAGCCTATGGTTACACTTCCCGAGTACATTTCTCTCCGCACTCGAACCCTTCCGGCTTAGTTCTCGAGTACAAACACTCACACTCGGACCCTTACAACTTGGTTGACTCTTCAATCAGCAGTCTCGATCTGTTGCCTTCACGCCCTCTTCATCTTCGGCTCCCGTCCCTCAGATGCGCACACAAGCCCTCGGCTTGCCTCCATGCTATCCTTCATGCATGCCGCAAAGTCCGCATCCCTCGACTCATCGTCTCTGCTTCAGCAGCCTCGATCCGTCGCCTTCAAGCCCTCTTCGACTTTGGCCCTTGTCCCTCGGATACACACACAAGCCCGCGGCTTGCCTCCATGCTATCCTTCACGTACGCCTCGAAGTCTGCTTCCCTCGGCTCATCGTACCTGCTTTGTCCATGGTCCCTCAGATGCGCACACAAGCCCACGGCTTGCCTCCATGCCACCCTTCACCTGAAGACACCCAACCAAGTCTATGTGTACCTGCAAACCTGCACACACACATACACATATTAGACGACAATAAACCCCTAACTTAACCATATTGACACACACATCAAAACCCATGATCCTCCAGATTATACCCGAGCTGATTGCCCCAACATAGTCCACCCTGTTACGGGTAACGTTTGACGATACCAAAGTATATAACTCCTTATGTAGGGAACTATAGTGACTTCAGGTCTAAGGACTATTTATACTAATAGTCACATGAGAAAGTTTATGATACTCATATGACAATCTATGAAACTTTCTCATGGCAGGTCAATTTAGCACACATTCTCTAATGTATACCCATGTGTCAACTTGATATCGCATATCCATGACTTGTGAGCTTAAGTCATTAATTGACCTACATGCTAGTCTCCATGCATTAATATTGTCCTTGAATATTAATACTTGACTAGGAATGCTTTAATGTAGTGTTCTCTACATTATCTCACTATCGATTCAACCAATCGATATGATGTAGATAAGAACCTACTACCCAAGGACATTATTATACTTAGTTATTTGGCACAAGTACAAAGTAAGTATAATAACTAAACATGTCTTTATTAATGATAGTATATGATACAAAAGTCCTTAGTCAATCATCACATAATTGGCTCTAGGGCTTCTACTAACATGGACGTATACTAATTCAAACATTTGTAAGAGGAGGTTTTACCCATTAATTTTGTTATCTTGTCAACCTTACTTTTTGACAAATAAAATTAATAGTTGGTTTATCATCAGCCATACAAATAATAGCAGTGACTCCGATAGGGAGGATACCATTAATTGCATCTAAGTGTACACCATTACACGACACTAAGTCAATTATCTAGGATTATGTCCCTTCTGATGGGAAAGATCACACACTCCTAAATATTTTCTTAAAATCATATTTGATTTAGTGATCCGCAAAACAAACTCATCCGATGTGGAGGAAGGCACTCAGAGCTAACACGCAAGTTTGTTTGCATCACTTATCAAATTAGTAATGGAGGTCATGGGACTCAAAGATTCCCACTCCCACTTAATAATTTAAAATGAGAAATTTTCACAAGCATGCACAACAAGAATAATAAACAACAAGCAATAAATATACAAATCTAAATTTCCAACTATTATGACTTTTGTTCTCCAATACGCCTTCAATCGTGTTGCCACCTCGTCTCCTCCTCCTCCTTTAGCCACGCAAGTAGGGAACCGAGCCTAGAATAACTTTAATTTTAATTTACATCCATCAATCCTATACTCCTCAAAGGAGTGTACAAAAATCTAGATCAAAATAAATTAAAACAAGCAGCTAACATTTGACGTATTTAATTACAATTAAATAGTAATGTCTCGTCAACCCCGAGGATTCAAATAAATATATACAATCACACACAACATCATACACAATCACACATAGCTATAATAGTTGGATCTTATGCCTGCAACCACAAATTTAGCCTCTTGCACATCCTACTATTATCCGACATAAATCATATATGAAATGCATGAAAGCAACCGAATCCAAAACACACAAAATCAGAAACCATGGCTCTGATACCAATTGTTAGTTTCGTTCGGTCGAGATTGCTCTCCATATTCCCGGATTAAAATTCTATTGATTAAAACTAATTCGGATGGAAAGAAAACTTTCCGAACGACCTACTTCACCATCGTGCTATTCGATTGAGTGATCGCTTGAACAAACTTGTTGTTCAAGCAATCTAACTCCTTTATCGATTATCCGCCGAATAGATGATGATTGGATCGTTGGTTCTTATGTTTATCTTCGGGGTCCATGAGAAAAACAAAATACAATAAACTAAGCATGATAAAAACAAGATTATACCTCTTGTTTTACCTCTTGATCTTCTATCGTATTCCTATCTACTTCTTGGATGTCGTGTGGGTGACGGTCTTCCAAGAAATGAAGCCACCAAACACCAGCCTCTTCTTCCTCTTGCTTGTGTTGACCAAAAGAAGGAATCCTTCCTTCTTGTTATCACCGACCCAAAGGAAGAAGTTCTCCTTCTTCCTTCTCCCTTGCGCCGAAACCTCTCCTTCTTCCTTGTTGATGCCGCATGCCAAAAGGAGGGGAGAAGAAGAGAAGAGAAGGAGAAAGAGTTTCCTTCTCTTCCCCAAAGCCTTGGCCGAAACCTCCCCTTGCTCCCTTGTAGCCGGTGCCGCCCAACCCTAGGAGAGAGAGAGAAAGAGAGAGCGAGAGGAGAGAATTAGGTTAATGTGTTGACTCTTGATGGCTTATGAGGTATTTATAGGTAACAAAAGGGACCATGAGGAGGAGTTGGTTTTGGTCTCCTAACAGATCCTCAACCCGACCCGTTAATAATAACCCGCCTCACTAATGAGTTATTATTGAACTACCGTACCAACCTCATAATAATATATGGGCTACACCATATTATGTGTACATTTTCTCTCCGTGTTTAAAATATCGCATGCCCATTAATTAATTAAATTACTGATAATTTAATTAATTAATATCTAACTCCATGAGTTGTACCACTCATCCTTATCATCATGTCGGACCAAGTCCATCTGCAAGATTTACATGATAATATTTATGAGCTCCTCAAGGGGACATCATCATCCTAAAATAATTAGGACATGGTTTCCTTCTATAATCAACGACACACCATATAAATAATATTATTTCTCAATTTACCGGGCCTATTGAATTAACAAATAAATCTCGCCCATTGGTAAATTAAAGAAATAAATATTAAGTACATGTGCCCATTATTATATCGGGATTAAGAGCATGTACATCATAATAACAGAGGTCTTATTTGATTATATAGTCAGTATAAATCGAATCACCTCAAATTGGTCCTACTCAATACACATAAAGTGCACTAGCGTAATTCTATAGTCAAGATAGACTAATACCAAATTACACTATAACCATTCCAATGGTTTGCCCAAATCCATCTCGGTTGTGAGCCACTACTTATACTTTACAAGGAACTGATAACATGATCTTCTGTGTGACACCACACACCATGTTATTTACAATGTAAAGTAACAGACAATTTGTACACATATAACCAATATAAAATGCAACCATGGCCACTGTGATTCTTATTCCAAAATAGATGTTCATACAAAAGCTGGGCTTATAGTATACATCCTCAGATGACTCATTTAAATGAGATGGAAGTCCTTGGAGATGAAATTGATGGGGAAACCCAGGTCGATATCATTCTCCAGACACTACCCAAGAGTTTTGAGCAGTTCTGCCTGAACTACAACATGAACAAAAGGGCGTATTCGTTTGCGGAACTTCTGACAGAACTCGAGGCAGCAGAAGGGCTGTTTCGTCAAAGTGCTCAAGCTTATGTTGCTGAAAACATTTCTGGTTCTAAGCCGAAAGGCGGAAAGAAGAAGAAGAAGCAAGTTGGTTCGGCAAAGAATGTGGTTGGTTCTCAAGGACCACAAGGTGGAGTGAAGAAGCCGAAAGGCAAGTGCTTCACATTCAAGCAGGCTTGACATTGGAA
The DNA here is from genome assembly GCA_024364735.1 of Boesenbergia rotunda. NCBI lineage: Eukaryota > Viridiplantae > Streptophyta > Magnoliopsida > Zingiberales > Zingiberaceae > Boesenbergia > Boesenbergia rotunda. Next base: position 671,903 of record JAGFNQ010000857.1, read on the forward strand.
GGTGGATTGTCCCCATCGAAAGGAGAACAATGGAGGTATATCTTTTTCATTAGTTGTTGAAACATGTTTAGCGGTGTTATCTACCGGTACCTGGTGTGTAGATACAGGAGCCACTGATCATGTTTGCAATTCATTGCAGGGGTTCTAGGAAACCAAACAACTGAGTGAGGGTGAGATTACCATCTACATGGGCAATGCTATAAAGGTGGCGGCTATTACAGTGGGAGATGTTCATTTATTTTTTGCTAAGAATAAATCTTTAGTTTTGAGAAATTGACTTTACGTACCTTATTTTAGAAAGAACTTGATTCCAGTTTCTAAATTATTCATGGATGGATATTCTGTTTTTTTTGATGACAGAGTTGTTATCAAAAGGAATAGGGTTATTACCTGTTCTGGTGCGTTGGTTAACAATTTGTATACTCTTAATCCAATAACTCCCATGATGCAAATGGAAATTAATAACACGTCTTCTAATTCTAATAAGAGAAAAGAACCTTCGGAAATGAACCAAACATATCTTTGGCATCTAAGGTTGGGTCATATTATCTTGAGTAGAATTCATAGGTTGATAGCCGATGGACCTTTGGGTTCATTAGTGGTAGAAAATCTCCCAACCTACGAATCTTGCTTGGAAGGGAAAATAACCAAGAGGTCTTTTAAAGCCAACGGGTATAAAGCCAAAGAAGTGTTGGAATTGATTCATTCTGATTTGTGCAGTCCTATGTCTATCCAGGCAAGAGGTGGCTTCGAATATTTTGTTTCATTTATAAACGACTATTAGAGATATGGATACATTTACTTGATGCACCGCAAGTCTGAGTGCTTTGACAAGTTCAAAGAGTACAAGGCTGATGTGGAGAAACGTCATGGTAAAAGTATCAAGACACTACGGTCTAACCATGGTGGTGAGTACCTCATGGGAGAGTTTAGGAGTTACTTATCAGAGACTGAGATTCAATCCCAATTGTCCGCATCTGGTACACCCCAATAGAATGGTGTGGCGGAACGAAGGAATACGACTCTTATGGAAATGGTTAGATCGATGATGAGTTATTCTAAATTACCAAATTCATTTTGGGGGTATGCTCTAGAAACGGCAGTGTATATTCTGAACTTGGTCCCTTCTAAATCAGTACCCTCTACACCCACAAAATTATGGAATGGACGTAAGTCTAGTCTGAGACATGTTCGGATTTGGGGTAGTCCAGCACATGTGCTGAAGGGAGACGCTGATAAGTTGGAATCTCGTATGGAAGTTCGCTTGTTTGTCGGATATCCTAGAGGAACGAAAGGTGGTTTGTTTTATAGTCCTAAAGATCAGAAGGTCATTGCTAGCACGAATGCCTGATTTTTAGAAGAGGACTATGTAATGAACCACAAGCCCATGAGTATGATTGTTTTAGAGAAAATAAGAGGGGAAACTCCTACTTCAGTACCAACGGTATAGGATGATATACCACAAGTGAATGCACCACGTGTCACTAATGATACACAGGTAGTACCTCCCCGTAGTGGGAGGGTTGTTAGACAACCTGACAGATTCATGTTTTTGGGAGAGTCTTCGGACTTAGTCCCTGTTGAACATGAACCTGATCCTTGGACCTATGACGAAGCACTCCAAGATAAAGACGCGATATCTTGGCAAAAGGCGATGAACTCTGAGATAGAATCTATGGAGTCTAATCAAGTATGGGAGCTTGTAGAACCACCGGATGGTGTAAAAGCCATTGGATGTAAATGGGTTTACAAAAGGAAGAGAGGATCAGACAGAAAGGTGGAAACCTTTAAAGCGAGGCTTGTTGCGAAGGGGTATACTCAGAAAGTGGGGTTGATTATAAGGAAACCTTTTCACCGGTAGTCATGCTTAGGTCTATCCGGATTCTCTTGTCTATTGCTGCTCAATTGGATTATGAGGTTTGGCAAATGGATGTCAAGACAACTTTCCTTAACGGAAGTCTTGAAGAAAACATCTATATGAAGCAACTAGAGGGATTCATTGCAAAAGGCAAAGAGCATCTTGTGTGTAAGCTTAATTGGTCCATTTATGGATTGAAACAAGCTTCAAGATCATGGAACATCCGGTTTGATGAGGTAATCTAGTATTATGGATTCCTACAATGTCTGGATGAGTCTTGCGTATACAAGAGGAGTGACAGAAACATAGTGGTATTTCTTGTGTTATACGTAGATGACATTTTGCTCATTGGCAATAATGTCAAAGTGTTGTCAGAGGTAAGGGTATGGTTGTCAAAGCATTTTGATATGAAGGACTTGGGAGAAGCTGGACATATCCTTGGGATCAAAGTTATAAGGGATCACAAGAAAAGGATGTTGTGCTTATCTCAAGCTTCGTATATTGATACTATCCTAGTTCGTTTTAGCATGTAAAACTCCAAGAAAAGTTTTCTACCTTTTCGGCATGGAGTACCTTTATCTAAGGAGATGTACCCTAAGACACCAAAGGAGATAGAGGAGATGAAGGCAGTTCCTTATGCTTCGGCTGTAGGAAGCCTAATATATGCTATGTTATGTATGAGACCGGATATCTACTTTGCTGTGGGCATAGGTAATAGATATCAAAGTAATCCAGGACTAGGACATTGGACTGCGATAAAGCATATATTAAAGTACCTAAAAAGAACTAAAAATTATATGCTGGTTTACTAGGCAGATCATTTGCTCCCTGTGGGTTACACGGATTCTGATTTCGATCAAATAGGGATAATAGTAAGTCTATCTCAGGTTATGTGTTTACTTTGGGAGGTAGAGCTATAGTATGGAGGAGTATTAAGTAGAAATGCGTTGCGGACTCCACCATGGAAGCTGAGTATGTGGCAGCCTCTGAGGCAGCCAAAGAAGTTATATGGCTCAGAAACTTCTTGATGGACTCAGAGGTGATTCCTTATTTGCCCAAAACTATCACAATTTATTGTGATAATAGTGATGCAGTATTAAACTCGAAGGAACCATAAGCTCATAAGGCAAGTAAACACATTGAGCGTAAGTACTGTTGGATCGAGAAACACGATAGAGGGGGGGAGAATATCGTGAAAATCTTTTCGGATAAGACTAAGAGAACATACGCAGCGGAATTAAAAACAAACACACAAGGAACACAAGTATTTTTACTTGGTTCGGAGTCGCGGTCGGCTCCTACTCCAAGGCCCACGGTCCTTGACCGTTTACTACGGGTAATTATATATTCGCACAAAGGTTTACAGATTTAATACAAGAATAGTGCAGTAAGTAAATGAATACACTTTTCGTTACTGACGCCCGGTGTGGATCGTACTTCGGAGCAGAGGGTCGTCGTTGGCGCTAGAGTCTCGAGATCGGAGTTTGCCGGAGCAGAGCACTTGAACGAAAAGCTTAGAGGTGTTGGAAAGTTGTGTTCTTGAAGCCTTGGGGTCGAGCCCCTTTTATAGTGCTCCTGGGGGCGCCTGATTCGCTGGGGGTGCCTGATTCGCTGGGGGTGCCTGACACGTGCCTTCAGATCGAAGAAACTTCATCCGCAGCTCAGTCAGCACTTATCCCCTTCGAATCGACCTCTAGAGCTGACTGGGGCGCCCGGGACCTCCCGGGCGCCCAGCTTGACTTGGTCCGCTGGCTTCGTGGCTGATTTTGCTTCGACTCCTCATTGGCTTTGACCTTGGGCGCCCGGGACCTCCCGGGCGCCTAGCCCAGTGTTGTTTCGAAGTGATTCTTGCTTTCTATTTGTTTGGCTTTGACCTTGGGCGCCCGGGACCTCCCGGGCGCCTAGCCCAGCTGCCTGGCCCTCTCCTTTGGGGCGTTCTGAGCTGCAGAAACGCACTCCTTCGGTCCCTGCATCCAAGGTTAGTTCCAAAACAAACAAGGCATGAATATTAGTCCATCTTTACAGCTGTAGCTGTCTTGGTTCTGACTTCGGGTCTCCCAAATGGAACCCTAGGTCGAACCGACGCCTACTGTTCCTTCGACGGGGAATGCGTCCTCACCTACTCCTCTTAGGAGAGTTCACCTTTTGCCAACCGGCTCCTCCGGTTGGACTTTTGCCCAGCTTTACTCACTAGGTCTTCGTGCCCAATCCGCGACCAAGTCTTAGTGCCCAGCTTTACTCACCAGTTCTTCGGTGCCCAGCCCTCGGCCAGGACTTAGTGCCCACCTTCCGAGCAGGTCTTCGGTGCCCAGCCCTTTGCCAGGACTTAGTGCCCAGTCCACAACCAGGACTTATTGCCCAACCTTAGGTCAAGACATAGTTGCCTTGATCAACTAGGACTTTCCTGCACACTTGAGTAACTTTATTAGATCACAAATAGTACTTAACTTTGAATCCTTTGCCAATATCAAAACAAGGTTCGATATTTTGCTTCCTACACCAACAATTTCCCCCTTTTTGATTTATGGCAACACAATTCAAAGTTAAGTAAAAACTTATAACAGTTTAAGAAAATAAGGTAAAAATCAATTAAGTATGGCAGTGATGAACAGAATATATGTAGATTTGAAAAAAATCCTTTATTTCTCATACTCCCCCTAGAACCCTGAATACTTGTGTTATACAATACTTAACTCTCATACTCCCCCTAGAACCCTTAATACTTGTGTTATACAATATTTAACTTTGACCTTTCCTCCCCCTTTGACATATATCAAAAACATACATGGGTGAACAAGGTAAAATTTTGAAAAGTTTTGCAAACCTAAATTTTGTTTAAAAAAACTTTTACTTACAAGGCTTTGCAAAAAGAATTTTACTTAGACAAAATTTTGAAGCCAAATTTCCCAAAAAAAGGTTCAACTTTGAGAATTGGAAAAAAATTTGTTTTAAAACAATTTGCACACTTAGAAGAATTTGTCTGGAAATACTTTGTGTATTTTGAAAAACAAAATCTTTAAGAAATTTCTAGACAAGTTTTTCACCAAAAAAAAACTTTACTTAGAAACATTTGCCAAAATTTTCAAAAAGTTTTTGCTTAAACAAATTTTGTTTACTAAGAAAAATTTTACTTAGATAAAAAACATGTACTTAAAAATATTTTGAAACACTTAGAAATTTTTGAATCACTTTCTGAAAAAGAGATAAAAATTAAACAAAATTTCCTTTCTCTCTTTCCCCCTTAATGTGAAATTATTCTCCTTATGTTTTAGACCATTTCTAAGATAAACTTTCTTTGAAAAAGGGAAAAAGTTTAAGAAAGAATTTAATTTTCACTTTTTCTACTCTCCCCCTTGGCCATATATCAATAAAGAACTCTTGAAAAATATATTTTGAAAGACATTTAAAATTTGTGTATCAGAGCTTATGGGTTTTGAAAACATAAATATTTGAGTGAGAGAATAATGTCAAAAATTATGATAATTTCTAAGTAACAAAATTTTGAAAGAATAAAGAATTGATGCTCAAAAACAGAACTGGAGTCAAGTGTATATTCTCATTGAGTCCATGCATGACAAGCAGCAAAAAGTATTTAATCAATAAGTTTACTTGTTTTGAATATTTTGAAAAATGCAAGTACTTTAAAAGATATTGAGCTTTTTGAATGATTCAAGTACTTTTAAAATATCTGTATCTTGAAAAAATATAAGTCACTTTGAAAGATATTATGTATTTTTGAAAAATATAAGTACCCCTTTTTTTTGAAAAATATCATGAGTTAAAAAAACATAAATCCTTTTGAAAAATATTATGAATTTGAAAATCATAAGTATTTTTTAAAATATTATGAATTTGAAAAACATAAATACTTTTTAAAATATTAAAGAAAATTACTTGACTTATTTTTTGAAAGTACTTACAAAAATATTGTTTTTAACACATAATATTTTACATGCTTTGGTTTCTTTTTCAGTCTGACACAATCCTAGGAAACCTTGTTAGCTACAAGGACATTTCCCTAAGTGTCCTGAAAATTCTCCAACTCAAGTAAATACTATTTCCAAAAGAATTTTGATAAGCCAAAATGATAATATTTTGAAAATATATGCAAGTACATTTTGAAAAATGTATGAACTTTTGAAGGCACAATATTTTACTTGACTTGGTTTATCTTCCAGCCTGACACAATCCTGGGAAGCCTTGTTAGCTACAAGGACATTTCCTTAAGTGTCCTGGAAATTTTTCCAAGCTCAAGAGAAATATTATTTCAAATTGATTCTATTAAAAAAACATTTTGAAAATAATAATATTAAAAAAATGATAATATTTGAAAGGAAATTACTTGTGTTTTCAGAAGGATTTGAAAATACATGCATGAAAACATATCGCCTTGAAATATTCAATAATTCTTTTAATTTGACCTCCCCCTAAACTTGACACAGTCCTTGGAAGCTTGTTGACCACAAGTATTCTTCCTCTGAGTCTTTTAGGATTCAGTTTAGATCAAAAGAATTATTTAATAATTTCAAAAATAATTGCCAAAGAAAATACTTGTTAGAAATAATTTCTTTTTGATTTAGACTCCCCCTAAATTTGACACATCCTAGGAGTCCTTGTAGATCATGAAGTGGACCTTCCTCTGTGTCTTTAGGGTTTATCAAAATCAAATGAGACACTGGCACAATTTTAGAATGTATTTTGAATTTTCGAAACATATTTTGAAATGAAGGTAATTTGTAGTATTTAAGGCACAATTTTCGAAAATCATTTTAAAAGACCATGATTTTTCAAGGACAATTCTAAAAGACATTTTAAAAGATAGTGATTTTTCAAGCATCAATTTAAAAAATAAAACACTCCCCTTGTACCGTTTGACTCTATCTAGGTGCCTTAGGGGATTTCAGTGTTAACCAAGTTTGACTATGTTGACTTGGTTTTACTAATCAATAATTGACTCAATCAAGTCCTAGGTCTTAGTATACTTCAATCAAGACTTAGTTTGATGAGTTAGTTTTGAAAACAAATGAAATTCAATTTTTAAAAAATGTTGAGTGGAAAATATATAGAGTTAATTTTAGAAAAAATTGAGTTGATTTTGAAAAAGTATTGAACTATATTATTAGGTCCTAGATATCTCACCCAGTTCTACATGACAAAACAGGTTACCTTATCTGTTCTGTGAGATGTTTTATTTTTATCTTCGAATTAGTGTTAAATCTAAGATTTACTTAAAATTTATGTTAGATTGAAATCTGACAATAGTAAAGTGAATTTGATTTTCTATAATTGGCTTCCAGGTCTTGGCGAGGCACTAGGCCTTCTTTGGTCGTAGCCTTATTGGATCATCAACCCTTTCCTTGACAAAGCCTTTTATAGAAAATTCATCTTCATGTCACTCCTTGAAAGATTTTGGTCTAACTAGTTTGGGTCTTGGATCGGTAGCTTCGGCTAGTTCCACCAGACTAAACAGACCAAGTAGAGTATACTTGACCTTATTAGAAAGGTTTCCCTAACGTACTATCATCTCACCTCCTCCCAATACTAGGTTTTCAAGTTTTAAGTAACTCTTTAGTCCTTAAACTAATCAATCCTAATTCTAAGCAAAAATAAATAAATAAAATAAAAGGCAACACACAATTAAAGTAAACAATTATCTAAGTAAGGTCATAATTGGAGTAATACTCCGGATTTTTGAAATCAGCAAGATTATGAATTAAATTTCCTAGCATATTGACCTTATATTTCAGGGTTTTATTTTCTTGTTTCACTTTTCTAAAATTTGAATTAATTAATTTCTATGAATTAATTATATTATTTAAGCATGCATCCATATTTAAGTTTGACCAAGAGTGATTAAATAAACTATCAACATTCATCGTAAAGAGTGGATTTTCATATAAATTAAAGTTACCCATCTTGGTAGGTTATCCTGGATCTTTGGATCTTCTATCTGTGCATTCATCTTTGTAATGCCCAAACTCCTGGCACTTGAAGCATTGGATGCGACTTTTGTCTTTTCGTGCTCTTAGAACTGGTTCCTTTGTCGCCGTCGGTGGTGCCGTTCGTTTCTTACAATTAGGACATTTACTTTTGTAGTGCCCTCTCTCCCTGCATGTGTAACAAATTACATTACTTTTAAATATTGAATTTACAATTTTACCTTTTGATTCCTTATTGGGAATCTCCCGCTTGATTCTTGCTGCCTCGGATCCAGACTCATCTTTTGATTCTGGTTTGGATTCGGCTTCGGATTCGGGTTCAGACTCTGACTCGGTTGTTTGTGCTTGGACCGAGAGTGCGAGATAACTTAGGTGATCTTCGTCTGATTCATCCGATGATTCGAACATCACACCTTCAAGGACCTCAATATCGGAGCTCTCTTCATGTAGGTTGATTAGCTTCTCCCACATCTCTTTAGCACAGTTGAAGGATCCAACCTACTTCAATTCTTCATTGGTTAGGCCACATTGTAGTATTGCAGTCGCCTTTGCATCTGCCTCGATATTCCTCAGAGTTGGTTCGTCCAATTTATCCCAGGCGATCGACATCCCATCTTCTGTAGGTACTATAAACCCCGTTTGGATTATCATCCATAAATCTAGATGGGTCTTTAGGAGGAACACCATTTGACTTCTCCAAAAATTGAAGTTCTCGCCGGAGAATAGCGGTGGGCGGGCACTATTCCACTCTTGGTTGGCCATTTAGTTTAAACCTCGTACACAAAAGAAACACCAAAAATGTACCAAGATTTGGTCTTGGATTAGTAGTGTGGGAGAAAAAAAACTAGCACAAAAAGGTGTTGCATGAATTTCGAGGTAAAAATAATAATAAAATAATAAAAAAATTATGATAGATTCTTGAAATTATTGGCTTTATCAAGTTTGATTAATGATGAAAAGGTAAGAATTCACTGTTTGGGAAAAGATTTGCTTGAATTAAGGTAGCATGAATTTCAAAAAAAATATTAAAATAATAATAAAAAACTGTTTATGACAAATTTTCAAAAATTGATGGTTTTATCAATTCTAACTTATGTCAAAAAAATAGGAATTCAAAATTGAATATTTTAATCCCACACACAGATATTATTTATTTGAAATAAAAAGCAAAAACGATCGAGTGGTGTTGCACCAACCTCGATTAACGAGAAAGAAAAGAAATAAAATTAAAAATTTCGTAAATCCGAAAAACAACTTTCAAACTGGTGGTTGCACCAAGTTTGACCCACCCGCTCTGATACCACTTGTTGGATCGAGAAACACGATAGAGGGGGGGGGGGAGAATATCATGAAAATCTTTTCGGATAAGACTAAGAGAAAATACGCAGCGAAATTAAAAACAAGCACACAAGGAACACAAGTATTTTTACTTGGTTCGGAGTCGCGGTCGGCTCCTACTCCAAGGCCCACGGTCCTTGACCGTTTACTGCAGGCAATTCTATATTCGCACAAAGGTTTACTTATTTAATACAAGAATAGTGCAGTAAGTAAATGAATACACTTTTCGTTACCGACGCCCGGTGTGGATCGTACTTCGGAGCAGATGGTCGTCGGCGGCGGTAGAGTCTCGAGATCGGAGTTTGCCGGAGCAGAGCGCTTGAACGAAAAGCTTAGAGGTGTTGGAAAGTTGTGTTCTTGAAGCCTCGGGGTCGAGCCCCTTTTATAGTGCTCCTGGGGGCGCTTGACACGTGCCTTCAGATAGGAGAAACTTCATCCGCAGCTCGATCAGCGCTTATCCCCTTCGAATCGGCCTCTGTAGCTGACTGGGGCGCCCGGGACCTCCCGGGCTCCCAGCTTGACTTGGTCCGCTTGTTTCATGGCTGATTTTGCTTCGACTCCTCTTTGGCATTGGCCTTGGGCGCCCGGGACCTCCCGGGCGCCTAGGCCAGCTGCCTGCCCCTCTCCTTTGGGGCGTTCTGAGCTGCAGAAACACACTCCTTCGGTCCCTGCATCCAAGGTTAGTTCCAAAACAAATAAGGCAAGAATATTAGTCCATCTTTACAACCGTAGCTGTCTTGGTTCTGACTTCGGGTCTTCCAAATGGAACCCTAGGTCGAACCGACGCCTACTGTTCCCTCGACGGGGAACGCACCCTCACCTACTCCTCTCAGGAGAGTTTACCTTTTGCCAACCAGCTCCTCCGGTTGGACTTTTGCCCAGCTTTACTCACCAGGTCTTCGTGCCCAATCCGCGACCAGGTCTTAGTGCCCAGCTTTACTCACCAGGTCTTCGGTGCCCAGCCCTCGGCCAGGACTTAGTGCCCACCTTCCGAGCAGGTCTTCGGTGCCCAACCCTTTGCCAGGACTTAGTGCCCAGTCCATGACTAGGACTTATTGCCCAACCTTATGTCAGGACTTAGTTGCCTAGATCAACTAGGACTTTCCTGCACACATGAGTAACTTTATTAGATCACAAATAGTACTTAACTTTGAATCCTTTGCTAATATCAAAACAAGGTTCGATATGGTGTTTCCTGCACCAACAAGTACCACTTGATACGAGACATCGTAAAGTGAGGAGAAGTTGTTGTCGCCAAGATTGCATCAGCAGATAACCTGGCATGTCCTTTCACTAAGGACCTTCCAGCGAAAGCTTATGATAGGCATGTTGAGTGGATGAGAATCAGTTGTATGGCAGTATTATTGGCAGCATAGTCTTTTAGTATAAGTGAGAGATTGTTAGGATGTATACTATAAGCTTATCTTTTGTATGAACATCTATTTTGGAATAAGAATCATAGTGGCCATGTGTTTGCATTTTATATTTGTTATATATATATGCAGTTGTCCATTACTTCACATTGTAAAAAAAAATGATGAACTAGGCAGCAGACAAATTGAACCTGGGGTGACCGGCCCGGCCCCACAGAAGTTTCCCATCGGTCACCAGGGTAAATCAGGAAACGCTAGCGGTGGGCAGTCTAGAAGCCCAGCGTCCCAAGGTTCGCGCCCCATTTGGAGGTAAAATTCCTGCAAAATACGCCGTACCGCAGATGCCTGGGTTAACGACTAGTTACCTTACCACTGCACATTGTAGATAATATGGTATGTGGTGTCACACAGAAAATCATGTTATCGATTCCTTGTAATGTATAAGTAGTAGCTCACAATGAAGATGAATTTGGACAAACCATTGGAATAGTTGTAGTATAATTTGATATTAGTCTATCTTGACTACAGAATTATATTAGTGCGCTTTGTGTGTATTGAGAAGAACTGTTTTGAGGATGTTCGATTTATACTGACTATATAATCGAACAAAATCTCAGTTATTATGGATGTACATGCTCTTAATCCCGATATAATAATGAGCATATATACTTAGTATTTATTTCTTTAATTTATCAATGGGTGAGATTTATTCGCTAAGTTAATAAAGTCCGATAAATTGGGAAATAATATTATTTAATGGTGTTCCGTTGATTATAGAAGGATATCGTGTCCTAATTATTTAGGTTGATGATGTCCCCTTGAGGAGCTCATGTGGATTATCTTGTAAACCTTACAGGTGGACTCGGTCCAACATGATAATAAAGTTGAGTGGTACTGCTCTTGGAGTTATATATTAATTAATTAAATTGTTAGTAATTCAATTAATTAATGGGCATACGATATCTTAAACATGGGGAGATAATGTACTCATAATATGAAGGAGCCCATATTTTAATGTGGGGTCGGTGCAGTAGTTTAATAATAACCCTTTAGTGGATCGGGTTATTATTAACGGATTTAAGTTGGTTTTTGGGTTGAAAACAGGAAACATAAATCCGTTAGGAAGCCATAATCGACTCCTCCTTTTGGTCCCTATTGTAGCCTATATAAACCCTCATAAGCCGTGATTTAGAAACCTAATTTTCTCCTTTGGTTTTGGGCGTGTGGCGCACCTTGAAGGAAAGGAGGAAGAATAAGGGTGAACGACGGCTGCGATTCATGGAAGTTCGTCGCCCACACAACGCCCAAGAAGAGGATAGGAATACAATAGAAGATTGAGAGGTATATCTAGTATCTATTTTTTTATTCCGCTGAAGTTGCATTCGTATTCTTTCTGGATCCTGAACCAAACACAAGAACAAGTGATCAAAAGATTGTTTGGGAAGTTTTCTATCCTTTTACGGATCAATTCTGTTCATAGAATTAAATCCGGAGAAATAGGGTGGAATCCCAACGCCAACATGATCAACTTATCATTACTCCCAATGATAAGTATGTCATATACATATAAATACAAGATGACAAAGTCATCTTCTATGGCTTTCGTGTAGACACATTTATCCATTCATTGAGTTTGAATCCACTTTCTTGCATGACATTATCAAATTTCTCATGTCATTGCTTTGGAGCTTGTTTTAAGCCGTATAAAGACTTCACCAATTTGCAAACATGGTTATTTTGTCTTGGCACAGAAAACTCCTCAGATTGTTTCATGTAAATTTCGTCTTCTAAATCTCCATTTAAAAAGGCTGTCTTTACATGCATCTGATGTATTTCCAGGTTCCATAGAGCAGCAATAGCCAACAACACTCTAATGGAAGTTATTCTCGATACCGAAGAATACGTATCAATGTAATCAAGGTCTTCCCATTGTTGGTAACCTTAAATTACCAACCTGGCCTTATACTTGTCAATTATGCTATTTGATTTTATCTTCTTCTTGAAGATACACTTGCAACCTAATGATTTACTTCCCGAAGGATGATCCACACAAGTTCCCAAGTATGATTTTGCAAGATAGATTCTATCTCAGATGCAATTGCCTCTTTCCAATGAGGTCCCTCAGAAGAGTGCTTCTGAGTAGCTTTGGGGCTCACCTTCAGTATGAAAGTGATAAAATCTGTTCCATAATATTTTTTTACCCGAGCTCTCTTACTTCGCCTAGGCACAGCCTCAACTGGTTCATCATCCTCTTCTTCTTCCTCTGGTATTTCCTCCACCCATTTTGAGGAGCTAACATCCTCTCGGGACTTTTATGGAAACACATGCTCGAAGAATGAGGCATTTCTCGATTCTATTATCGAGTTGTTATGTATATCCGATAATTGTGACTCATATACACAAAATCAATATGCACTGCTATTATGTGTGTATCCGATAAATATGCAACCAATAGTTTTTGGTCCTATCTTAATCCTTTTCGAATCAGACACTAAAATTTTGGCAAGACACCCCCACACTCGCAAGTATTTGTAGGATGGTCGTCTTCCATTCCATAACTCATAAGGGCTCTTATCTATTTTCTTCTGAGGGGCCTTATTTAAAAGATAATTAGCCGTTAACACAGCTTCCCCTCACATGGAGTCTGGCAGTCCAGAGATCAATAGAAGAGCATTCATCATCTCCTTAAGAGTTCGATTCTTTCGCTCAGCAACTACATTCTGTTGAGGGGTATAAGGAGCTGTTGTTTCATGTCTGATCCCATGTTCAGCACACAACTCAGCGAATGGTGATACATATTGACCTCGTTGGTCGCTTTGAACCACCTTAATCTTCTTATTAAGTTGGTTTTCAACCTCATTCTTGAAGAGAACGAATTTATCTATAGCTTCATCCTAGCATTTGAGATGATACACATAATAATATTTTGTGTTATCATCTATAAAAGTAATGAAGTACCTATTTCCACCATGTGTCGGTGTACCTTTTAGGTTACATACGTCGGTGTGAATTAGGTCGAGTGGTCCGTTGTTTCTTTCAACATGTTGAAAGGATGACCTTGTCAACTTCGCTTGAACACAAGTCTCACACTTGTGTTTTGGGTCAAGGTGGAATGTCGGTATGCTTTGCATGTTTATTAGTCTACGTATCACATCGTAATTCACATGTCCTAGTCTACCATACCATAAACATGAAGACTCAAGCATATAAGTGGAGGAGCACTCAATTTTATTTATCTTAGGCCTAATGGCCATTACACTGAGCTTAAACAACCCATCAAATACATAGTCCTTTTCCACAAACATTCCATTTTTCGACAGTACAATCTGTCTGACTCAAACACAATGTGAAAGTTATTCTTACTTAATAATGAACTAGACACTAGATTCTTTCAAATCTCTGGAACATACAACACATTGGTTAGAGTGAGGTCCTTGCTCGAGGTCATCTTCAGCACCACTTTTCCTTGGCCCATGATGTCCGAGGTTGTCGAGTTCCCCATGAACAGCTTGTCTCTACTAATTTCTTCAAATTTGTGGAGTAGTTCCTTATTGTAGCACACATATCTGGTGGCTCCAATATCAATCCACCATTGCCACGGGTTTGAACCCACCAGGTTCAATTCAGAGATCACGGCACAGAGGTCTTCCATTTCTGGTCACTCGTTCAGGTTGGCCTCCTACTTCTTCTTCGATTTCTTGCATTTCGAAGATTTGTGATCAACTCGACTACAGTTGTAGCACTTCCCATAGAACTTCTTGGTTATGCCTCCTCTAGGTCCCATCTTGGAAGATTTGGAATTCTTCCGTTTTGAGCTTTATCCGTGCTCGACCACATTGGCTTTTACAGCAGCCTGAGAGAACATCTTTTCTCTGAACCCTTGTTGTCTTCTTCGATACGAAATCTAACAACGAGTTCCTCCACGTTCATCTGTTGGTGCCGGAAGCACCAAAGTCAAACCTATGTTTTGATAATGGCAAAGGGATCAGAAGTTAAGGTGTTATTGTGATCTAACAATGCTACTCGAGTGTGCAGGAAAAGTCCTAGGTACACTAGGCACGAAGTCGTGATTCTATGAATTGGGCAATAAGTCCTGGCCGTGGGCTGGGCACCTAAGTCCTGACATAAGGTTGGGCAATAAGTCCTAGTCGTGGACTGGGCACCGAAGACCTGGTGAGTGAAGCTGGGCAATAAGTCCTGGTCGTGGACTGGGCACCGATGACCTGGTGAGTGAAGCTGGGCAATAAGTTCTGGTCGCGGACTGGGCATGAATACCTGATCCGGGGGATTGGGCAAAAGTCCAATCGGAGGAGCCGGTTGACAAAAAGGTAAACTCTCCTGAGAGGAGTAGGTGAGGACGCGTTCCTCGTAGGAGGGAACATTAGATGTCAGTTCGACCTGGGGTTCCATTTGGGAAGCCCAAAGTCAGAACTAAGATAGCTCAGGTTGTTAATCATGCTTAAATGATATTATATTGTTTATTATTTGTGTTTTGGAACTAACCCTGGTTGCAGGAACGAAGGGTGAAAGGTTTCTGCTCCCAGGCGCCTCAATGAAGGCAGGCGCTTGTTTGATAAGGCGCCTATGTTGATACAGTCGCCCCAGACAGGGTTGATTCCAAGCCACTCGAAGCAAGCTGCCACATCATCAAGTGAGGCGCTTGTGTTCATACAGGCGCCCCAGTTAGCTCAGGCACCCCAGTTGAAGGGATAAGCGCTAACCAAGTCTTCTGATTGAGCTTCGCGCAGAATGGGCCACGTGTCAGGCGCCCCCTTCAACACAGGCGCCCCAGTGACTGCTATATAAAGGGGTTCACCCCCTTGGCTTCAAAGACACCTTCTTTCTACGCATTCTTTCAAGTGCTCTGCTCCAAATACTCCGTGCTCAAGACTCAACCGCCAACGACGACCCGCGGCTCCGACATTCTAATCTTTCGGTCGTCGGTATAATTTTCATTTAAGTGTTGTATTTTAAATTCTATATTTGTATTCAAGTTGTAACAATTTTACGCAATATAGAATTGCCCATCGTAAACAGTCAAGGACTGTGGGCCTTGGAGTAGGAGCCGACTGCGACTCCAAACCAAGTAAATACAAACGTGTTAGCGTTGTTTTGCTTTTCCGCTGTGCAAACTACTCTAAGTTTTTCTGAAAAATTATCGATCGATATTCACCCCCCCCCCCACTCTATCGATTTTAAATGATCCCACAAGTGGTATCAGAGCGGGTGGCTCAAATCTGGTGCAACCACCAGTTGAGTATTTTTTTCGAATTTCGAATTTTAAATATTTTTTCCTCGTATTTTTCTCGTTAATCGAGGTTGGTGCAACACCACTCGATTTTTTTTCCTTGCATTTTTTTCCCTGCGCACTACTAATCCAACACTAAGTCTTGGAACAAGTTTCTTTGTGATAAATATTTTTCAGGTTAAAATTCAAATAGCCATGCAAGAAGGGTACAACACCGCCACACCGCCTCTCTTCAGCGGAGAAGATTTCTCCTACTAGAAGAGTTGGATGGAGGTCCACCTGAAAACTTAGGTGGACATGTGGATTATCATCCAGTCCAGACTGGAGATACCCAAAAATACATAAGGCGTGGTGCAACACTACACTGAGTGGGATGGTCCACTCAAGAAGAAGATCGAGGCAGATACAAAAGCTACCCATACCTTACAATGCGGCCTAACGAAAGAAGAGCTGAACCGCGTCGGACCCTTCAGAACCGCAAAGGAGCTCTGGAACAAGCTGATTGAGCTACACGAAGGTATGGCTAACACGCGAATCAGCAAAAGGGATCTGTTGCTCAACAGACTCTACACGATAAAGATGCACAATGGGGAAACTGCAGCACAACTCCACGCAAGGATCCAAGAGCTGATGAATAGGCTGCACACTATGGTCACAAGGTCGAAAATCATGACCTAATCAGGTATACCTTAAACTCATTCCCGAGAAACTCACTGTGGGCATCTATGGTGGATGCCTACAAGGTTTCTAGGAATTTATCTGAAATAAAATTAGATGAATTATTTTCTGAGTTAGAATTACATGAATAGACTAATACTACATTGGTCGAGAAGGGTATTCCGTTTGTTGCAGGTATAACTCAAGGAAGAACTCAGAAAAAGAAGAGTCAACCAATACCCGAGTCTGACTCAGACTCGGAATCTGACGACAATGAAGGGGATCATCCAAAACTGGTTCGGCTAGCTCGCGACTACTACAAGGAGCTCAAAAACCAAATGAGCAAGAAGAAATCAAGCCGGAAAAAGGAAGATCCAGCGGAACCCTCGACGAGCTAGAAGAGCAAGGGCAACATCACCTGCTACGAGTGCAATAAGAAGGACACTTCAGATCAGAGTGCCCCAACCTAAAGGAGAACAAGAAGGCCCGAAAGAAGAAGGCGCTTCAAGCCACCTGGGACGAGTCTTCCTCCGAAGAAGAAGAAGAAGCACCTCACTCGAATCTCCTTGCCTTGACTGCCTCAGAGGACATCGACTCCGGAATAGAATCGAAACCAGACGAGGACGCCAGCACCGGAAAGCTCTCCATCTCGGAGGATGGAAAAATCACGGTAAGAGGTTATCCAGAATCTGAGTTGTATGATCTAATTTCTTACCTGTCACGAAAATTGGTGAAAGCCAACATCCGGGTTGAAACCCTCCGACAGGAAGTAAAACTCCTGAAAGAGGAAGTCAACTCGAGTTCCTTGACTGAGTCAACTCAAGAAGGAAACTTAACTCAAGCCCAAAAGCTTGAGGAAGAGAATTCCTCCTTGAGAACTCAAGTCAAGGATCTCAGAGTTGCCTTAAAACGATTCACTTTGGGTTCTAAGAATCTTGACATGATTCTTGGAAAATAGAAGTCCATTTTTAATCGATCTGGACTAGGTTATCGAACCAAATCGCGACAACACTCGTATTATTCAGTTTTGAAGCAACCTAGAACTCGAGTCCAAGGATGGGTCCCTAAGCTATGTTTAAACAAACAAGCTGGACCAAACAAGTATTGGATCCCCAAGGATAAGATTCACATCTTGCCTAACCCTTATCGAGGCTTCAGTCCAGGGGGAGCCAATTTAAAAACCATCTTTATAAGTAGATGAATTTTTACTGCTTGCCTATTGCTTGTTTATTTTATAATATCTTTATTATGCTTAGACTTAGGAATAGTTTAAGGACAAAAAGATTTATTTGAAATTTGAATAACATAGTATTAGGTGGAGGTTAGATGATAGTACGTTAGGGAAGTCCTTCTAATAAGATCAAGTAAGGTAAGGCATACCCTACTTGGTCTGTTTAGTCTAGTGGATAGCCGAAGCTACCGATCCAAAACCTAAACTAGTTAGACCAAAATTTTTCAAGAAGTAATTTGAAAATGAACTTTCGATAAAAGGCTTTGTCAATGAAAGGGTTGTTGCTCCAATAAGGCTACGACCAAAGAAGGCCACTGTGCCTCGCCAAGACCTAGAAGCCGATTATCGAAACTCAAATTCAATTTACTACTTGATAAATTTGAATCTAACACAAATTTAAATTAAATCCTAGATTCAACCTCATTTCAAAATTAATAATCTTAACTCTACAATTTTTTCAAAATTAATTCAAAATTTTCAAAATTAATTGTCTTCAAAATTAAACATTTTTTTAACCTGTCTCATAAAAACCCATAAGGTCAACATGCTTGATAACATTAGATCTGGGTGAGACAAACTAGGTAGTGAAATTCAATTCAATCTATCCATACCTCTAATGGATCCAAATCAAATATACTTTATGTGTAGGAACATAAAGATTTGGACCAATAGATGTTGGATAGTGGATGCTCCAGACACATGACTGGGGATAAATTGAAGTTCACCAAAATCAAATTCAAAAACCTAGGCTCAATAGCATTTGGCAATAATGATACAGTTAAGGTAATTAGGTCAGGTAACATTGAACTTAACTCAGATTTTATCATTAAGAAAGTATTGTTGGTTGAACATTTCAAATTTAATTTGCTTAGCATTAGCCAACTCTGTGATACTGGTTATGTTGTTACCTTTACCAACTCTAGCTGCCTTATTAGAAATCTACAAGACTCAGAGATCACACTTAAGGGTAGTAGGAAAAACAACGTTTACACTATTAATCTACCCTAGTACCAAAATATTTTCTGACTCAATTAGAAGAATCAAATCTTTGGCATAGGAGACTAGGTCACACTAATACCAAATTAATTTCAAAAATAGCTCAACTTGGTTTAATTAAAGGTGTACCTAAAATTAAGAACTTTGACAATACAATTTGTAATTCAATCAACAAGGCAAACAAACCAAGTCAACTCATAAACCAACCCAATCAGACTTAACCCAAACTACACTTGAGCTCCTACACCTTGACCTATTTTATTCACATGGAGCCAAGTCACTAAGCGGGAATCGGTCTTTCTTAGTAATCATCGACGATTACTCTAGATTTACCTAGGTTAGTTTCTTAAAAACTAAAGATAAAACCTTTCATTCTTTTAATAACTTGTGCAAAATTATTGAAAACTAAAATGATACTAAAATTAAAAGACTTAGGAGTGATCATGGGGGAGAATTTAAAAATCAACAATTTGAGGAATTTTGTAAAATTAATGGGTATATCCATGAGTTTTCTGTTGAGGCAATCGACCCTTAAATGATGGAAGATCATGGTTTTGATGTGTGTGTGTGAATATGTTTAAGGTTAGAGTGTTATGTTGTATTTGATGTGTGTGATTGAGTTTGCAGGACTTGGAGAATCACACATGGTGGACATATCCGTGGGACAAGAGCCGAGGGAGGAGGACTCCAAGGGCAAGCCGGGAAGTGTACTTCAAGGGCACACGTGAAGGGTGGCATGGAGGCAAGCCAAGGGAGGCTTGTGTGCGCATCCGAGGGACGAGAGCCAGAGGAAGATGACTTCAAGGGGCGAGTGATGGACCCAAAATGACTGTCACGAAAGTGGGTCTCAAATTTAGAAATTTATAAATGAAAGCTGGAAACCCTTTTTGCAATCAAAGAAGAAAAGCGTAGTAAAGGGGCCACAGGTCGTATTTTTCCAAGGGCTAGTTCCAGTTGTGTGATTCGTGCTCGAGTTTATGTGTCGTTAATGTTTTTGGGTTTCAAATAAAATATGGATTTTGGTTTCGAATAGACAAGAAAATGTAATAGAAAGAAATGATAAGGAAATGAAACTTAACTAAGAACTAACCAAGGAAATGGTAGCTAAAGAATTTAAATGATAAAAAAAAACTAATCAAACAATTTCACTTACTCTAGTCGGGAAAGAAGAGCAATCTGAAATTATGTGCACGCTCAATGCAAAGTAAATGACATAGGGAACACTTGATACACAAGAGATGAAAGAAATCAATGTGCCAAAATGGTACTAAGTACCAAAGCTGTGCTTAAAGATTCCGAATTGTAACTTACTCACTTTAGATTGGAAAACAAGCTAATAGTGAAGTGCTAATCATGAATTAAAGCATGAAGTCAACCTTGAATGCAGCGAAATAGTGAAATGACTTAAAACAGCTCTTGTAAGCAGGAATTCAGCACAGTGAATGCAGAAATTCAGAAATGGAAATCAGATTTCATAACATAGAAGAAGAATTTCAGAAATGGAAGCAATATCCTAATGCAAAGCAATAGAGAAAGTTAAACTGAGAAGAACTAGTGTATGCTTGACTCTAATTCCAGAAATTACCAGCTTCAAACTTTGGAAATGAACTCAATAGCAGAAATTAGAAATGACTCAATAGATTGCTGAACAGAAATGAAGAAATCCAAATTGATTGCTATGCGAATGTTACAATTTCAAAGTGAATTCAAGAGAAAACAATTAAACTCATTTGACACAAGAATTAGGGCATCAAATTTGAAACTGATACAAAGGAGAGACAACGATACTCACTGCTGAAAAGAAATTCAGAACTGAAAGACTGATACGCAAAAACAGAGACAACAATTCAGATTTGAAACCTAGTTCAGAAATGAATCTATGCTGAGTAAACTGATCTAATTTCAATCATTCATTACTCAATCAACTTAACTAACTAGCATTCAAATTTAGGAAGCATCCAACTACAAAAACCGATCCAATCAAGCTAATGCAGAATTTTAGAAACTATAGCAGAAACATCAAGTAAAGGACTGATACTTGACTGGCACGCAACAGTTAAACTATGAAGTGGACTGCAATTAAAAGACATTTGTTCACTAAACAAGACTCTTGATTATCTACTTACAGGTTGAAACCTAATTACAGCTGGACAAACTCAGAAACTGAAACTACAGCAGCTAAATCGAGTGCAGAACAGAAATGAAGTGCTGAACAGAAATTACAGCTAGGAAAACAAAAGAAATGCACTTAAACTAAGCCTCGACCAATCCTTGATTCAAAACCACCTTGTTCGTCACGCAAGGGCAAGCCAAGAACCCTTAAACTCGCAAATCAGTGGAAGAATAGGCTCCAATTCAGATCTGCTCCCAGATTGCATCAGCTGGATAATTCCCATTCGATCTCCTAGATCTCAATGTGAAAGGCTGTGATGATGATTTGGAAATCATCTGAGCTCATCCTAGGACCCCTACAGATGATTCAGATGGGAAGAAATGGACGCGGTTGAGATCTAGAAGCTCAAATTGCGGATCTGCCGAAACCCTCGCACAGCTCTGCATCCGACACAATTCCGAGCTAAAATCGCCATCAAACTCTCCTCCAGAGATCCAGATCTTGATTCAAGGATGTGATCGAGTCGGTCACGCCTCCACTGAAGAAAATTGCAAGGAAAACTATGAAGAACTGAAGAAGAACGAGCTCTAGAACTGTGGAAGGGAAATGAAGTCGCGACCCCAGATCTGAAACAGGGAAGTGGTTTAAGTAGTTAAAGCAGTGGACGGCCCAGATCGATTGCGCTTCATCCAACGGTGGATCTTCGTCCGATTTGATTCAAAATTTCCAGATCTTGATCAGAGGTCAGGATCATCCTCGTGGTAGCTCGGATCTGCCAGATCTGTAGCGGATGGCTCAGATCAAGCTGATATTTGAATGGATGGTCTAACTCTCTCTGATCGTGATCCAACGGCCAGATGATCTCCGATTGAGCTGAAACTCTCAGATCGTGATCTGATCGCTTGATTAGACTTAATCCTAGCTCGGATTGATCAGAAGTTCTCAGATGGTCTAGATCTAACCATTCTTGCATCGGACGGTCCAAATGAATCGGAGCTTGATTACTTGATCCAGTCCACTTTGACTCAACTTTGACCCAACATTACCTAGGTCCATGATCCTTCCAAGCCTACAAAAGTAGATCAAAAATTTAGTAACAAAATAACTCAAATATAACAAGATTTACAATTAGGTCCAAAAAGGGTATAAATCCTAAAACCTAGGGTGAATCCACAATTTCACAAGTAAAATATGAGTCAAACACAGATTTAAGCATATAAAATGATCAATAAAATGACACTTATCAACTCCCCCACACTTAAGCTTGAGCGTCTCGCGAAAAGTACTAAATATGTATCCCCTAGGTTATTCCCAAACATGAGTAGAAGCAATTGAAAAGAAATTACCTAGGGTTGTCAATTCTCAAAAATCTAAACTCAATAGACTAGTATCTTGTCCTTAAATCAACCACTTAACAAATTCAACCTTCATGACTCATTGAGATGAATTTCACTCTCTAAACCTCTCAAGGAAAACTCTTGGTGGCTCTCCTCCTAAGTGCTAAGTTCATGATGAAAATAGAGCTCACTCATACACACATGCTTCTTGCACTACCATAAGCTTGCTTAGTATCTACTCTCTACCATTATTCAAGATTAGAATCAATCATCTATAAAAGTTTATTCAAAAGTGAAAGAAATAGGAAATGGTAGAAATGGAATAAAAGCAAAGTAAATAGCTAATTTGAATGAAATGGAAGACTTGGATGTTCAAGGATATTCTTGATGCATTTTCGCCCCCTTTTCAGTCCATATAATGTAGTCAAAGTGTGATGAAGTGATGCTTTGCAATGCCCTTCAAAAATCTTATGAAAAGAATTCCATAATGCCTTTGTGCCAATTTCTTCTTGTTGTGTGCCAACTTATTTCATATCTTTTCTTTTCTGAAATTTCCTCTTTCTTTCTTTCTCTCTACTGACATCAGAATGTAATAGAGCAAATCTTCAATTTGGAGGAGAGTATTTTCATTAATCCATTGTGCCGAAACTCATTGATGTGCCACTTGGTCTTCTTTGTGTTTTTCTTCCTTTTTCAAACTGTTTTTTTTTTCAAACTGTCTTCTTTTTTTTTTTCTTTTCAGCTGCTGAATTTCAGACTTTTCTACAGCTTCTTCTTATTTAATTCATGGTGTGATCAGCTTCCAAACTTCTCCAAAATTTAGAGCACTCAAGTGAACCCAACTCAAAATTCTGTTTTTTTTTTTCTGTTTCCAACTGTTTTTGTCTCAGATTTAAACCAATTGATTCAGACCTTGCAATCTCTGATTTCTCACACCAATTAGCTTCACATAACAGTGGAGAATTCATATACTTCATTTGAGAACTTCAGCTCACAAATTTCAAGTTCCATCCATGGCACAATCAACTTCAAATTGATACAAACTGTTTTTTTTTTCTCACTGTTTTTTTTTAAACTTCCCAATAATTTCCGCACTTCACAGCTTGCTCCAAATTCAGATTATATCATTCCACAGCCCACAAATTCAGTACATCTGTTTTTTAATCCAACCAATGCCTCACAAGTAATGGAGCAATTACTTACTTCCTTGTGTTTTTTTTTTCGTTTCATTTTTTTTTCACTTTTGCTCAGTTTTTTTTTTCTTTAACTGAATTAAGCTTTGCACAGAATTCCTGCATTAGCATCATGTTAACTCAGCTGCCATTCATCCTCTAGCTTAATAGCCGAAACATGCTCCCAAGGCAATCTTGATACATCTTCTTCAATTTGTTGCCATTTCTTTCCTCTACATTGCCGAAACATTTTTTTTTTTTTTTGTATGCCACTTGTTTTCATTGGATCTTCAAATGATGAGCAAGAATCTAGATGCCTCACTTGTTATCTTCCTTAACTACTTCTTCTTGCTTGATCTTGATACCAAACTCCACTCCAATTGGCAATTTTTGGCTTCAACTCAATCAATGAAATGAAATTTTTTTTTTTTTCAAATGTTTCCATCACACTATCCACTCCCCCACACTTAATCTTTTGTCCGTCTCGGACAAAATAACATCAAAGAACATCTCCAAACAAACAAGTCCCTAGAAAGCATGGTTAGGAATAGGAAATAAGGAAAGAAAATAGAATGAACATGATTTTTGCCAAAAATTGACATGGAAAGGTGAACAAATTTATTAGTCTCTATAGAAGTGATCTAAACATTGAAATATGACTTTGAAAGAACCTAAGCAAGTTCTAGAGTACAATCACATGTATGTTTCACAAAAATAAGGCTAACCCTCACTAGGTAAAAATAATTCATCTCAAGTCCTCAATCAAGAATCCATGGCCAAGTAGTACTCAAGCATCCAAGATTTCATCCATGAGCTCAAACCCTAAGTTTTAACAACCAAATTTAATTTGTTTTCAAAAGACTCTAAAATGCTATGAAAATAACCTAAAGGGATACCTTTATTCCTACTCATGAAGAATAAGTTCCTAAAAGACATAAAATGGCATTTATAATGTCTTTTTATTCATTCTACCCTATTCATGCATTTATTAGCAAGAATTCATTTCAAAAGAAAATTCTACTTCTAGCAAGCATAAAGAGGAAAACGGCAATGAAAGAAAATGCAAGAAAAAATAAACTCCCTTTTATTTCTGGTGGTCGAAGTCTATCTAGGAATAATCTCCATCTTGGTAGTGGAGGAGTAGGAGTAGCTAAAACAATTTCCTTTATTTGCTCAATTTTATTTTGCTTCACTCCCCCACACTTATTTTTCGCAGTAAACTGTCCAGGTGGCCGAAGGTGATTTAAGTGCAATAGCCACTTCAGAGGTGGAGTGCTATAAGTTAAAGCAAGATCATCTCCTCCCTCTTTATTCTTTTTGGAAAATCTTCCAGGAGGTCGGAGACTGTTTAGGTGGAGTACCCATTCCAGTAGTCTTCTGGACCCTGCAAAACCATGTAAGACCTCCCTCAAGCGTGCAGGGTAAGATAAAAATGCAATATCATCAATCTCTACATAAAATGTATCTAAAAATGCATCGCATCCAATAAAATCAATTTTTGGTACCTCAATAAATTTTTCACAAGCATATTCTACATGAGGTATATCAAGAAAAGCACCACAGTCAATAAAATCAATCTCAGGTACCTCTAGAAGTTTTTCACATTCAATTTCAGCATAAGAAATAACCAGAGATTCTTCACAATAAACAACTTCAATTTCAGGTTCTTCTAAAAATTTTTCGCAATCAAATTCCATCAAAGGTGTATCAAGAAATGTTCCACAGTCAATAAGATCAATCTCAGGTACCTCCTTAAGTATTTCACACTCAACTTCAGCATAAGATATAGCAAGAGATTCTTCACAATAAAAAACTTCAATTTCAGGCTCTTCTAAAAATTTTTCACTATCAGCATTTCCATGATGTGTATCAAGAATATCATCATAACAAACAACATCAATTATAGGTTCCTCTAAAATTTGTTCACAATCCATATCTACAAGAGATGTATCAAGTAATGCAGTACGATCAATGAAATCAATGTTTGGTACCTCTATTGGATTTTCACAAACAATTTCTACGCAAGGTATATCAATAAATTCATCAAAATCAATAAAGTGAGCACTAGGTACCTTTTTGAATTTTTCTGAACAAAGAGGAGAAATACTTACCTGAGCGTGCTGGATAATACCTGGAGGTTCTATAATAGTAGATGTATCTGTAGTCTCCTCCTGGTCATGTACCTGCTCCTCTTCAGCCTCAGGCTCTAGTGGACAATCAACTGGTGATCCTTGGGTGCTTGCTTCCACCATGCAAGTCCCTACACTTTCTGGTTCATTCTCTAAATCTTGTGGTGGTCCCTGGGGCTTAGTGCAATCCCCTACACCTATGGAATCATCTCCTCTGCATGCTTCTTCTACAATATCTGCAACAACAACATTAGAAAAATTAGGACCACTAACAACACTATCATCAGAAAATAAAAGTCTAGAATGGTCCTGTGGAGCTTTAGTTTCTTCTTCCGGAGCCGAAAAATTGGGAATTGGATTTTGAATAGGAGTCTCCGGAGGAATGCATGCTGTAGGTGCCCAGAGTTTAATGTATTCTTCTTCTTCTTCTTCTAAAATTGCAAGATCCATTAAAGAAAGATTTGGCCCTGCACTAGGGTCACCTTGAACTGGCATTTGATTCATTTGACTAGAAATTTGTCCAACGCCTCTTTCGATATCTTGAAGCCTTTGCTGCTTTTGATGATATTGTACAACTTGTTGATAAATCTCCTCTATTCTTTGTTGTTGTGCCTCATTCTCATTAAGACTCTCAAAGCCTCCTTGGTTAGCATAGCTCCTTGACTGATTTTGAAAGGATGAAGTAAGCTGAAAATTTTGAGCTTGCTGATTTGGTTGAAAACATGGCTGTTGAGGCTGATTAAAGGGCTGATATTCTTGGAAACTTTGCTGGGAGTTGTAGCCTTGAAAGTTCTGATTTTGGTGTGGAAAATTCTGTGGCAAGGGCTGAAAATTCTGATTTTGAAACCCTTGGTTGTAAGGCTGAAAATTTTGATTCAAGGGCTGTGTGGGCTGATAAAATGGCTGGTTTTGAGGCGGATCTTGCTGAAATGTTTGACACACTTGCTGAAAATTTGGTTGATTGGGCTGAAAATTTTGCAATAGTGGCTGCCCATTCTGAAAATTCTGGAAATTTGATAGACTTGGCTGAAAATCCGGCTGAAATTGTTGGAATTGCTGTGGTTGATCGAATTGTTGTAATGGTGGCTGGTAAGTAGATGAAGGCATGTTGGTTATTTGTTGATTCAAATGATTCAACCAAAATTTTAACTCTGACAGTGCACTTGTGATCTCTTTACAGTCCTCTGGTGACCACATTTTGATTTTGCATCCCTGTCACAAAACAAACAAGAAAAAATGGCAGCAACCGTATACAAGAGATAAAGCAAAATAAAATAGAACCTAATGATATGTCCAAAAGCATACAAGCAAAAATCAAACAACTCAACTAGTATGTTCCCCGGCAACGGCGCCAAAAATTTGATGGACCCAAAATGACTGTCACGAAAGTGGGTCTCAAATTTAGAAATTTATAAATGAAAGCTGGAAACCCTTTTTGCAATCAAAGAAGAAAAGCGTAGTAAAGGGGCCACAGGTCGTATTTTTCCAAGGGCTAGTTCCAGTTGTGTGATTCGTGCTCGAGTTTATGTGTCGTTAATGTTTTTGGGTTTCAAATAAAATCTGGATTTTGGTTTCGAATAGACAAGAAAATGTAATAGAAAGAAATGATAAGGAAATGAAACTTAACTAAGAACTAACCAAGGAAATGGTAGCTAAGGAATTTAAATGATAAAAAAAAACTAATCAAACAATTTCACTTACTCTAGTCGGGAAAGAAGAGCAATCTGAAATTATGTGCACGCTCAATGCAAAGTAAATGACATAGGGAACACTTGATACACAAGAGATGAAAGAAATCAATGTGCCAAAATGGTACTAAGTACCAAAGCTGTGCTTAAAGATTCCGAATTGTAACTTACTCACTTTAGATTGGAAAACAAGCTAATAGTGAAGTGCTAATCATGAATTAAAGCATGAAGTCAACCTTGAATGCAGCGAAATAGTGAAATGACTTAAAACAGCTCTTGTAAGCAGGAATTCAGCACAGTGAATGCAGAAATTCAGAAATGGAAATCAGATTTCATAACATAGAAGAAGAATTTCAGAAATGGAAGCAATATCCTAATGCAAAGCAATAGAGAAAGTTAAACTGAGAAGAACTAGTGTATGCTTGACTCTAATTCCAGAAATTACCAGCTTCAAACTTTGGAAATGAACTCAATAGCAGAAATTAGAAATGACTCAATAGATTGCTGAACAGAAATGAAGAAATCCAAATTGATTGCTATGCGAATGTTACAATTTCAAAGTGAATTCAAGAGAAAACAATTAAACTCATTTGACACAAGAATTAGGGCATCAAATTTGAAACTGATACAAAGGAGAGACAACGATACTCACTGCTGAAAAGAAATTCAGAACTGAAAGACTGATACGCAAAAACAGAGACAACAATTCAGATTTGAAACCTAGTTCAGAAATGAATCTATGCTGAGTAAACTGATCTAATTTCAATCATTCATTACTCAATCAACTTAACTAACTAGCATTCAAATTTAGGAAGCATCCAACTACAAAAACCGATCCAATCAAGCTAATGCAGAATTTTAGAAACTATAGCAGAAACATCAAGTAAAGGACTGATACTTGACTGGCACGCAACAGTTAAACTATGAAGTGGACTGCAATTAAAAGACATTTGTTCACTAAACAAGACTCTTGATTATCTACTTACAGGTTGAAACCTAATTACAGCTGGACAAACTCAGAAACTGAAACTACAGCAGCTAAATCGAGTGCAGAACAGAAATGAAGTGCTGAACAGAAATTACAGCTAGGAAAACAAAAGAAATGCACTTAAACTAAGCCTCGACCAATCCTTGATTCAAAACCACCTTGTTCGTCACGCAAGGGCAAGCCAAGAACCCTTAAACTCGCAAATCAGTGGAAGAATAGGCTCCAATTCAGATCTGCTCCCAGATTGCATCAGCTGGATAATTCCCATTCGATCTCCTAGATCTCAATGTGAAAGGCTGTGATGATGATTTGGAAATCATCTGAGCTCATCCTAGGACCCCTACAGATGATTCAGATGGGAAGAAATGGACGCGGTTGAGATCTAGAAGCTCAAATTGCGGATCTGCCGAAACCCTCGCACAGCTCTGCATCCGACACAATTCCGAGCTAAAATCGCCATCAAACTCTCCTCCAGAGATCCAGATCTTGATTCAAGGATGTGATCGAGTCGGTCACGCCTCCACTGAAGAAAATTGCAAGGAAAACTATGAAGAACTGAAGAAGAACGAGCTCTAGAACTGTGGAAGGGAAATGAAGTCGCGACCCCAGATCTGAAACAGGGAAGTGGTTTAAGTAGTTAAAGCAGTGGACGGCCCAGATCGATTGCGCTTCATCCAACGGTGGATCTTCGTCCGATTTGATTCAAAATTTCCAGATCTTGATCAGAGGTCAGGATCATCCTCGTGGTAGCTCGGATCTGCCAGATCTGTAGCGGATGGCTCAGATCAAGCTGATATTTGAATGGATGGTCTAACTCTCTCTGATCGTGATCCAACGGCCAGATGATCTCCGATTGAGCTGAAACTCTCAGATCGTGATCTGATCGCTTGATTAGACTTAATCCTAGCTCGGATTGATCAGAAGTTCTCAGATGGTCTAGATCTAACCATTCTTGCATCGGACGGTCCAAATGAATCGGAGCTTGATTACTTGATCCAGTCCACTTTGACTCAACTTTGACCCAACATTACCTAGGTCCATGATCCTTCCAAGCCTACAAAAGTAGATCAAAAATTTAGTAACAAAACAACTCAAATATAACAAGATTTACAATTAGGTCCAAAAAGGGTATAAATCCTAAAACCTAGGGTGAATCCACAATTTCACAAGTAAAATATGAGTCAAACACAGATTTAAGCATATAAAATGATCAATAAAATGACACTTATCAGCGAGCCAAGGAGTGAACCTGAAGGCACACGTGAAGGACTATGTGGAGATGGGCTGGCAGTGAGTGGGCAGTCGACTGGCCAGAGGGCAGTCGACTGCCAAAACTCACAGAAGGTTTTCAGCCTTCTACCAGTCGACTGGCCCAGAGGCAGTCGACTGGTATACCCCGAAAACTAGCCGTTGGCTAGCAATTAATGCTAGGCCAGTCGACTGCCCCAGGGGCAGTCGACTGGTGCTGGGCTGGACAGACTGCGAGTTTATCATATTCTCCTATATAAGGAGGACGTTTCTACACGTGAGCGGTACGGTTCCGTACTATAACGAAGTGCTGCTCGTCTGAAAAGTGTTCTCAACTTTCTCTCTCTCATTTTACTACATTCTGTAAAGAGGAAGACCACCACTGTAAAGGTTTCTCCATCTGAAGGAGATTTTTCATAGTGGAAGTGGTGCTCATGCGTGGATCCTTGGATTAGTCACCCATCTGGGTGGATACCAAGTAAAGTATTGTTGTTAGCATTGTTCTTATATTTTCTTTGCATATTATTGTTTCCGCTGCGCTAACAATCTTGTAGAGAGTCAACCGAAAAAGTGCTATTCACCCCCCCTTTAGCACGCCAAGTCGATCCATCAGTTGGTATCAGAGCCAGTTCATTTTGGAAGAACTCACCGTCAACCGGAGCAAATGAAATGACGTTTCAAGAGGGATATAGCATTGCACAACCACCCTTCTTCGACGGGAATGACTTCGCGTACTGGAATGGTAGGATGCAATATTACCTTATGAACGATATTGAGAATTGGATTAGCATTGCAGATGGTTTCGATGCACCCGTCGATGAAAGAGGGGAACCGACACCGATGAGATCCTGGTCTAAAGAGGTAATGAAGAGGGCGCAGTCCAATGCCAAGGCCACCACCACACTGCAGTGTGGGCTCTCAAAGGAGCAACTCAATAAGGTGGAGTCGTTCAAGAGCGCCAATGAATTGTGGGACAAATTGGTGGAACTGAACGAAGGGTCAAACAAGCCCCGAAGAGCAAAGAAGGACTTGCTCGTGGCCCAACTCCAATCCCTATCCATGAAGAGCAACGAGACTGTCAGCCAGCTGCATAGAAGGGTGAAGGAGGTAATCAACAAGCTCCACGTGATTGGAGAAAAGATCGAGAATCGGGATATCGTCAGGTATGTCTTACAAGCCTTCCCAAGAACTACCTTGTGGGCATCCATGGTTGATACCTATAAAGTATCAAGGGATTTGCCCATAGTTAAATTAGATGATTTATTCTGTGAATTTGAACTGCACGAGCAAGCTAACGTCTCGGCCAAAGAGAAAGGTATTGCTTTTATTGCAGAAAAGGAAAAGAAGAAGAGGACGGAGAAGAAGAAGGTAGTCTACACCTCCTCATCCGACTCAGAGGAATCCAGCGCCTCCATGGACAGCGACCAAGAGGCATTCATGGTAAGAAAGATGCGTAAGTCTTTCAAAAAATTTTCTAACAAATCATATGCTAGAAAAGGGTCCAAAGGCAAGGGTAAGGCCAAGGACATCATCTGCTACAACTGCTACCAAGAGGGACACATGAAGAACGAGTGCCCTCAACTAAAGAGAAGAGATGACAAGAAGGAGGAGAAGAAGAAAGGTGACAAGAACAGGTCGAAGGGAAAGGAGAAGGGTGCCACCAACTACAAGGCGACGTGGGATGATCCATCATCCTCAGAGGAGGAAGAAGAGCAAGTTTCACACTTTGCTCTCATAGCCATGAACAACTCAGATTCATCAGATGATGAAAGAAGTTCATGTAGTGATGAGAGCGACTCCTCCTTTTCATCATCCGAGTCAGAAGCTTCGATAAGTGAGGTATACCACTTACCCTCCTCTACATTAGTTAAGATTATTTCTAGCACTAACATGGATTTAGCTAAGGCT
The DNA here is from genome assembly GCA_024364735.1 of Boesenbergia rotunda. Taxonomy (NCBI): domain Eukaryota; kingdom Viridiplantae; phylum Streptophyta; class Magnoliopsida; order Zingiberales; family Zingiberaceae; genus Boesenbergia; species Boesenbergia rotunda. The sequence continues at coordinate 703,126 of JAGFNQ010000857.1, forward strand.
AGAAGTAAGATTAAGGAATTAAAAGATGAGATTGCTATGCTTAGAGTAGAATCTACCAAACTTAAGGAAGACTTACATGCTAGTTCTGTTACATCACATGCTTCATGTCTTGAAACTGAAAATAGGGAACTAAGAAAAAAGGTAGATGACCTCACAAAGGCACTTAGGAAATTCCAAGTAGGCTCTAGCAACCTAGATATGATAATTAACAGTTAAAGGGTCGTTTATAAAAAGGTCGGTCTAGGATATAGACCAAAGACAAAGGAAGTGACCTTTGTCTTATTCACGGGTAGGATTGGTGCATCTAGGAGACTAGGGGCTAAGGGAAACACAAAGAGGGCATGAGTACCTAAAAGATTTCTAAATGATGCTTATGGATCAAAAATTTGGGTACCAAAAGAGTATGTTTTTCATGTTGTATAGGCAAAGGTGAAGGAGGCCGCAACTATGTGGATAGTAGATAGTGGATGCTCAAGACACATGACTGGAGATGTGAGTAAGTTCACTACTATTAGCCACTTAAGAGAAGGGAAGGTCTCTTTTGGAAATAGTGGAAAACTAAGAATTATTGGTAGGGGCATCATTGAGGTATCTCCTACAATTTCTATACATAAGGTACTCCTAATTAAAGATATGAAGTTTAACTTACTTAGTATTGTTGATGCAGTCTGGCCCGGTTGTTGTTTTGGTGTTTGACAATGATTTAAGTTTGGTTGAGCGAATTTGGGTTAACGTCCTGGTCGGGGACTGGGCATGAAACCCTGGTGAGTGAAACCAGGTCCTAGCTTGTGAAGCTAGGTTGAAATCCCGGTGAGTGAAGCCGGGTCCTGGTGAGTGAAGCCAGGTGATGGAAATCCCTATGAGTGAAGCCGGGTCCTGGTGAGTGAAGCCAGGTGTTGGAAAAGTCCTAATTCGGAAGAGGTGGGTGAAAAGTCCTAGCTTGGAGGGCTAGGTGAAAAGTCCTAACTTGGAGGGTTAGGTGCAAATTCCCAACTTGGAGAGTTAGATTGAAAAATCCTTAGCTTGGAGGGCTAAGGTGAATTAAATCCTAGCTTGGAAGACTAGGTCTGCGTCCCTGGATCGGTCTAGTGACTGATCAGGGAGTTGGCACGCTGCTCCTTCGTGGATCGGTCTGGTGACCGATCCAGCGATGTCTGATCGGTCTGGTGACCGATCAGGGAGTGTGTGTTTCACTCACTGCACAGCTCCTGATCGGTCTGGTGACCGATCATGGAGCGAACAGTGAGTTGAGTTCCCCTGCTGATCTGCTCCTGATCGGTCTGGTGACCGATCAGGGATACTGCTCAGATCGGTCTAGTGAACGATCATTTGTCGCAAGGTTCTCACTATCACCGATCAGGATGACTCCTGATCGGTCTGGAAGCAGCCTGATTGGTCTGGTGACCGATCAAGCTGGAGCCTGATTGGTCTTGTGACCGATCATGCAGGAGCCTGATTGGTCTGGTGACCGATCAGGCAGGAGCCTGATTGGTCTGGGGACCAATCAGGAGTGTGCAGAAGACTTCTGGATCGGTCTTGTGACCGATCAGGGTCCTTCCTGACAGGTCTGGTGATCGATCAGGCGCAGAACTTTAATTCAAATATGCTGTCAGAAGTCTGTTTTCACTGCCGATTCTCTGATACACTGCTGATATGTTTTGATATGCATTGCTAAGCCTCTGTTGGAGTGTGCAGGTGATAGCAGGTGATTCAAACACTCAAGGAGGGTTAATGGGAGGCTTTCCGTTGAGCAGGTTTGGCTATTTCTCATTCTCAGGTTTCAACGGGCAACTGACGCAGCTGGCGACTGATGGAGGCTCAGCTGGAGAGGAGGTCTTCAGTGGATTGAGTGCTCAGGGAGGTCAGTGGGTTCAGGCTGGCTCAGTGGATGCTGATGAAGCTTGTGATGGTGAGCAGAGCTTAAGTGACGAAGCTGGAAGCAGAGGAGCGGAGGCGAACAAGACAGAAACTTGGGAAGTTTGGCTGGGCTGTGTTCGTGCTCTCTGTTGCTTTGTGCTTGAGCGATCTTGTTGCATTCCTGTGAGAGCTTTGTGAGTGTTCCTTCTTGTGTGATCTCCTGTACTCAAGTTCCATCATCCGTGAGATCTGTGGAGAGGTTTCTCCACCGAGAAGGAGGCTCTATCTTATCCAGGTTCACCGAGGCTTGATCTGCCGACGATCAAGGGATCGCCCACCTTACGGGCACGCCAAGGAGTAGGGGCAAGTTATCCCCGAACCTTGTACATCACGGTGTTAGCGTCGGTTTGCTTTCCCTGTGTTTTTAGTTGCTGTTCTTCGTTTCTGCAATTGTATTCCGCTGCTTAACTCTTGAAGTGCAGAAATTCTCAAAAGAGCAAGACTTGTAGTGTCTGGCTATATTCGCCCCCCCCCTCTCTAGCCATCTCGTCTCCAACAAGTGGTATCAGAGCCTGGGGCTCTGTTCACGGCTTAACATCCGAGAGCTTACAACAAGATGGCTGGAAGTGAAGGCTACAGCACAAACCGACCTCCATTCTTTGACGGCACAGATTTTTTATATTGGAGGTCAAGGATGGAGTTCTATCTCAAGACCAACATCAGTTTGTGGTTTGCCGTGAAGGAGGGCTGTATCCTTCCAAGAGATGGTGAAGGAAAAGAGCTAGACTTCTCCATCTGGTCAGCTGAGCAAATCAAAAAAGGAGAAGCGGATGCTAAGGCTGTAGTCACCTTGCAATGTGGAATGACTAAGGACCAACTCATCAAAGTTGGTCCCTTTACAAGTGCAAAGGACCTATGGAACAAAATCTTTGAGCTCCATGAGGGAACTCAAGATACCCGGAGAGCCAAGAAGGATTTGCTTCACAGCCAACTCCAAAACCTCACCATGGGAGAAAATGAAAAGGTAAGTGAACTCCATGGATGATTTAAAGAAGTGTTGAATGGTCTCCACTCCATAAATGAAAAGGTAGAAAATAGAGACCTAGTGAGGTATGTACTCAAAGCCTTCCCTAGGAATACTTTGTGGTCATCCATAGTGGATGCCTACAAGGTTTCCAAGGATCTATCTTTTGTAAAGTTAGAAGATTTGTTTTGTGAGATGGAACTACATGAGATTTCTAACACAAGCCCAAAGGAGAAAGGGGTTGCTTTTGTGGCAGGAAACAATAAGAAGAAGAAGAAGGGGATGAAGAAGGAGAAGGAAGTCTCTTCATCTTCATCCTCATCCAAGTCCGAGAAGGAGGGCAGCTGGTCTTCTCCCTCCGAGATGGCCAACTTTGTTAGAAGGATGATGAGGAAGAGCCGACGCCTCAAGGGTAAAGGTAACCCTAGTGAAGTTAAGATTGATAAGTCTAATATTACATGTTATGAATGTAGTAAGAAAGGACATTACAAGGATGAATGTCCAAAGTTAAAGAAGAAGAAGGATAAATCAAAGAAGAAAAAGAAGGCCTTGAGGGCCACATGGGATGATTCGTCCTCTAGTTCATCCGAAGAAGAAGAGGAGAAGTACACTCATCACCGTGCCCTCATGGCCATAGAGGATTCAATTGAAGAGGAGAGTGGAGACGAATCAAGCTCCTCAACCGCGCCTTCATCATCTTCGGATGATGAAGAGGTAATCTCTCCCGAACTAGATAAGTGCTATAGAACCATTGCATGTCTAGCTAGGTTGCTTAAAAAATCCAAGAACAAAGTTAAATTGTTGAAATTGGAAGTAGAAGAATTGAAATCCTCTAGGGTGGAGGATGTTAATGATTTTCATGATGACTCGCATGTTAAGACCCTTGAGAATGAAAATAAGGACTTAAGGAGCGAAGTTGAAAATCTCAAGAATGTTCTTGAGAAGTTTTCAACTAGCTCCAAAACCTTAGATATGATTCTTAACTCCCAAAGGGCGGTGTACAACAAGGTTGGTTTGGGTTACCAACTTAAAGAATCAAGTTTCGCATCATTAATGTCAAGAACCAAATTTAGAGCACAAAATGATTCTAGGGTTCAAAAAGTTAGAAAGAAAGTGACTAAGGCATGGGTGCCTAAGTCTTTCATTGTTGATGCATTAGGTCCCAATATTTGGGTACCTAAAACCTCTATATTTAGAATTGTATAGCATTGATTGAGGGGGAGCATCTATCAACATGGGTTGTTGATGATGGGTGCTCCAAACCCATGACCAAGAAAAAATTGTCATTCACATGGTTGGTTATGGAAAATTCGAATTAAATGCTTTGAGCTTCATTTTCTTAGTTCTTATAACAAGCAATCCTTTGGCTAGTGATTTATGAAATCTCGTTTGGGCAATAAGAAAAGCTTTCATGCGACATTTGATGATATATCCATGTACAAGATTAAACTAGTTTCAAAATAAACATGGAAAATGACATTACATGGATGGTTTAGAGAAGCACATAACTTGCCCTTGTCATGACAATTGATTTTATTGTTGCAATTTGTGTTTTCATGCAAGTTATGGTTTATGAAATGTCTTATCTCAAGCCCAAGTATGCCATGAGTATCTTGTATGTGTTACACATGAATGCATGTTTAAGAACAAGATGGACATATAGTTTGGGTTGATCATTATAAAAATCTCACAAGGCATCACCATGAGTTTTAAAATTCACTGTTTAACCTTCTATGACCTAGTGATTCCCTTGTATCAAACTAAGGTTTCTTAATATGATCATGCTTTGATACAAACATGTTTTGATACTCAAGTTCATGCTTAGAAAATACTATCATGCTCTGACACAAATCATGACATAGATTTTGATTAAGGGAACCCTTAGGACCAAATGGATTAAAACTATTTGAATTAGGGTTTGGGAATGGTTAAGGGTTGAAACAAATCTATTTCTGAAACTGATCAAGTTCAGAAAACAGTCTGTGTCAGACCTGATCGGTCCACCGACCGATCAGGACTCACCCTGATCGGTTTGGTAACCGATCAGGAATCATACTGATTGGTCCGGTGACCGATCAGCTCAACACTGATCAGAGGTATCAGACTACTCCTCAGTCCGATCTCATTTCATCAAGTTATATCAGATTACCTGATCATTTTGATACAAACAAATCTGATATACACTTGATTATTCCAAGAACATGAACATACTTGATCATTCATTGGTACAAACCTGGTACTAAGTGAATACAAATTCATTTCTAAGGAATTGCTGAGACTCTTGAACCTCAGAAATTTTTCTGAAACATCAAGTGTTAAAATGAGGTTTGGCGAATCATACTTGGAATAAAACTTGATTTGATACAAACCTATGTTGGAATGTTCAAATTCATAAGAAAGGGTTTGTTGAGTCATGACTCTTGTTCTTAATGTCGTGTTTCGGAAATTTTTCTGAAATGACGAATATTAATAGAGTCTACACCCCTATTATGGGATGCAAATTGTTAATGCAGTCTGATCAGGAACGTATCAGAGTTTCCGAAATTTTTCTGAAATCTGATCGCTCCCCAGACTAATCAGATATCCTTCTGTATCACATAATCAACAGACCTGGTTGGACACGGAGATCAATCAGGACTATGTTTCAGATACAGATGCATTCCTTACGTGTCATGTGAAGCATATACGTATTTGACCATGATATACTTCTGTATATGTCTTCACATGAAATTTTGAATGTTAATGCAGTCTCATCTTGAATGAATCAGAATTACAGAAATTTTTCTGAAAATTGATTGTTCATAGATACATCAGAAATTTTTCTGTATCAATCATAAGTCTGATGAAGCTGCATTATTACTTGTCATATGAAACATATACATGCTTGACCATGATATTATTCTGTATATGTTTTCATGTGAAATTCACACTTTTTGGCATATGATGCATATACATTGTTGTCATGATATATTTATGGTATATGCCTCTCATATGCAATTCAAAAAGTATCCTTTGATTATTTTGGATTTGGGGAGAGACCCTTGGATTGAGGGGGAGTTGTGTTCAAACTTAATAACCATACCCTTTTCGATGTTTGACAAAGGGGGAGAAAATGACTGATTAAGATTAAGGTTATTATAGGGGGAGGATCATGATTCCCTTATAAGAATTGAACGGACTTCAATTGATTGATACCTAAACTTAAATCGGGTTGTCAAACAACAAAAAGGGGGAGATTGTTGATGCAGTCTAGCCCGGTTGTTGTTTTGGTGTTTGACAATGATTTAAGTTTGGTTGAGCGAATTTGGGTTAAAGTCCTGGTCGGGGACTGGGCATGAAACCCTGGTGAGTGAAGCCAGGTCCTAGCTTGTGAAGCTAGGTTGAAATCCCGGTGAGTGAAGCTGGGTCCTGGTGAGTGAAGCCAGGTGATGGAAATCCCGGTGAGTGAAGCCGGGTCCTGGTGAGTGAAGCCAGGTGTTGGAAAAGTCCTAATTCGGAAGAGGTGGGTGAAAAGTCCTAGCTTGGAGGGCTAGGTGAAAAGTCCTAACTTGGAGGGTTAGGTGCAAATTCCCATCTTGGAGAGTTAGGTGAAAAAGTCCTGGCTTGGAGGGTCAGGTCCTAGCTTGGAGGGCTAGGTGTGGAAAAGTCCTAATTCGGAAGGGTTGGGTGAAAAGTCCTAGCTTGGAGGGCTAGGTGAAAAGTCCTAACTTGGAGGGTTAGGTGAAAAGTCCCAACTTGGAGAATTAGGTGAAAAGTCCTGGCTTGGAGGGTCAGGTGCCTAGCTTGGAGGGCTAGGTTGGATGAAGGTCTAACTCGGAGGGGTTGGGTGAAAAGTCATAGCTTGGAGGGCTAGGTGAAAAGTCCTAGATTGGAGGGCTAGGTGAAAAGTCCTAACTTGGAGGGTTAGGTGCAAATTCCCAACTTGGAGAGTTAGATTGAAAAATCCTTAGCTTGGAGGGCTAAGGTGAATGAAATCCTAGCTTGGAAGGCTAGGTCTGCGTCCCTGGATCGGTCTGGTGACCGATCAGGGAGTTGGCACGCTGCTCCTTCGTGGATCGGTCTGGTGACCGATCCAGCGATGTCTGATCGGTCTGGTGACCGATCAGGGAGTGTGTGTTTCACTCACTGCACAGCTCCTGATCGGTCTGGTGACCGATCATGGAGCGAACAGTGAGTTGAGTTCCCCTGCTGATCTGCTCCTGATCGGTCTGGTGACCGATCAGGGATACTGCTCAGATCGGTCTAGTGAACGATCATTTGTCGCAAGGTTCTCACTATCACTGATCAGGATGACTCCTGATCGGTCTGGAAGCAGCCTGATTGGTCTGGTGACCGATCAGGCTGGAGCCTAATTGGTCTGGTGACCGATCAGGCAGGAGCCTGATTGGTCTGGGGACCAATCAGGAGTGTGCAGAAGACTTCTGGATCGGTCTGGTGACCGAACAGGGTCCTTCCTGATCGGTCTGGTGACCGATCAGGCGCAGAACTTTAATTCAAATATGCTGTCAGAAGTCTGTTTTCACTGCCGATTCTCCGATACACTGCTGATATGTTTTGATATGCATTGCTAAGCCTCTGTTGGAGTGTGCAGGTGATAGCAGGTGATTCAAACACTCAAGGAGGGTCAATGGGAGGCTTTCCGTTGAGCAGGTTTGCTGTTTCTCATTCTCAGGTTTCAACGGGCAACTGACGCAGCTGGCGACTGACGGAGGCTCAGCTGGAGAGGAGGTCTTCAGTGGACTGAGTGCTCAGGGAGGTCAGTGGGTTCAGGCTGGCTCAGTGGATGCTGATGAAGCTTGTGATGGTGAGCAGAGCTTAAGTGACGAAGCTGGAAGCAGAGGAGCGGAGGCGAACAAGACAGAAACTTGGGAAGTTTGGCTGGGTTGTGTTCGTGCTCTCTTTTGCTTTGTGCTTGAGCGATCTTGTTGCATTCCTGTGAGAGCTTTGTGAGTGTTCCTTCTTGTGTGATCTCCTATACTTATGTTCCATCATCCGTGAGATCTGTGGAGAGGTTTCTCCACTGAGAAGGAGGCTCTATCTTATCCGGGTTCACCGGGGCTTGATCTGCCGACGATCAAGGGATCGCCCACCTTACGGGCACGCCAAGGAGTAGGGGCAAGTTATCCCCGAACCTTGTACATCACGGTGTTAGAGTCGGTTTGCTTTCCCTGTGTTTTTAGTTGCTGTTCTTCGTTTCTGCAATTGTATTCCGCTGCTTAACTCTTGAAGTGCAGAAATTCTCAAAAGAGCAAGACTTGTAGTGTCTGGCTATATTCACCCCCCCCTCTCTAGCCATCTCGTCTCCAACAAGTATAAGTCAGTTATGTGATGCAGGCTTTAGGGTTGAATTTCATGCTAGGAAGTGCATAATAAGACATAATGAATCAAATAATGTTATATTAGAAGGGTATAGAGAAACAAACTTGTATTATCTTGATCTTGCCTATGCTACTAACAACTTAGCTAAGTGTTTAATGTCTAAAGAAGAAGAAGGGTGGTTGTGGCACCGGAGACTTGGACATGTCAACATGAGAAGCATTGCAAGAGTAGCCAAGGAAGAATTGGTGAAGGGGCTACCTATGATCAAGTACGAGAAGACCAAATTGTGTGATGCATGCCAAGAGGGTAAGCAATCAAAATAATCACACAAAGGTAAAACCCTAACCACTACTACCTTACCATTAGAGCTCTTACATATTGATTTATTTGATTGCCATAGTACTCCCTCACTTGGAGGGAGTAAATATTGTTTAGTTATTGTAGATGATTTTTCTAGGTTTACATGGGTTTTCTCTATGAAACATAAGGACGATACCCTAAAAATCTTTATAGGATTTAGTAAAAGGGTAGAAAACGAAAAACACCTCAAAATAAACCGTATTAGGAGTGACCACGATGGGGAGTTCCAAAATTCAAGTTTCACACAATTTTGTGTAGAAAATGGATACAAGCATAAATTTTCATGCCCAAGGACTCCTCAACAAAATAGAGTAGTTGAGAGGAGAAACTGAGCCCTACAAGAAGCTGCTAGGACTATGCTTAATACATATTCTCTTCCTAGCTATTTTTGGGCCAAAGTGGTTAACACCGCTTGTTACATTCAAAACTGGGTTTTAGTACATAGGTTCCTAGGAAAAACACCCTTTGAATTATGGAATGGGAGAGTACCACAAGTCCATTACTTTAGAGTCTTTGGATGCAAAGTGTATATCTTAAATACCAAAGATGATCTAAGGAAGTTTGAGTCAAAAGCCGATGAAGGAATTCTGGTTGGGTACTCATCCACTAGTAGGGGTTATAGAGTTTACAACAAGAGGACAAAAGTGATTGAGGAGTCCTCAAATGTTAAGTTTGATGAATCAACAAATACCTACCCTAGAAAAGCCTCAATTGATAAGTATATGGAAGAAGACCAACCCCTTGCCCAAAGAATCCAAAACTTACATTTGGAGGGCAATGATCAAGGGGGAGTAAGAAGTACCCTAGAGGATGAGGAAGAAGGAGTCAATGAACCCACAACCTCTAGACCCTTGAGACATCACCAAGATCACCTTATTGACCAAATAGTGGGTGATGTCACTCAAGGAGTAAGGACTAGGTCCTATTTTAGGGACCAAACTAGTTAAATAGCTCTAATCTCTCAATTAGAACCTAAGTCTATTGATGAAGCATTGGGAGATATGGATTGGGTCTTAGCCATGCAAGAAGAGCTAAATCAATTTGAAAGGAGTGAGGTTTGGGAGTTGGTCCCTAGGCCCAATGATTGCACCATTGTAACCATAAGATGGGTCTTTAGGAACAAGCTAGATGACCAAGGCAAAATCACTAGAAATAAGGCTAGATTAGTAGCTAGAGGGTTTAACCAAGTTGAGGGATTAGACTATGATGAGACTTATGCCCCCGTAGCTAGATTAGAATCTATTAGAATTCTACTAGCCTATGCCGCTCACATGGGTTTCACACTTCACCAAATGGATGTGAAATCGGCTTTCCTTAATGGGACCATTAAGGAAGAGGTCTATGTAGAACAACCCCCGGGTTTGAGGACCCTAACTATCCAAGACACGTTTACAAATTGAGAAAAGCCTTGTATGGATTGAAACAAGCTCCCCGGGCTTGGTATGAAAGGCTTTCATTATTTCTAGTGTCTAAGGGGATTTGGAGAGGAACAATTGACCCTACATTGTTCCTAAAATCTAAGGATAAGGACATATTTGTTGCCCAAGTGAATGTAGATGATATCATTTTTGGGTCAACAAACAATGACTTCTTACAAGAATTCATCAAGTGTATGGAAGATGAATTTGAGATGAGTCTTGTAGGAGAATTAACTGTTGGATCGATAGAATACGATAGAGGGGGGGGGGGGTGAATATCGTAAAACCTTTTCGGATAAAACTTTAAGAGAATAAGCAGCGGAAATTAAAACAACCAAACGCGAACACAAGGATTTACTTGGTTCGGAGTCGCGGTCGGCTCCTACTCTAAGGCCCACGGTCCTTGACCGTTTACTGTGGGCAATTCTATAATGCGCAAAGTGTTTTACAAAGAATTGTACAATAATATTGCAGTAAAAGAAAACAGAGTTACTCTTCGAGATCGATGCCCGGTATGGATCGTACTTTGGTGCGGAGGGTCGTCGTTGGCGCTTAGAATCTTGAGATCTGAGGTTTCCGGAGCAGAACGCTTGAGTCGAAGAGCGTAGAGGCTTTTGGAAAGTTGTTGCAGAAGCCTTGGGGGTCAAGCCCCTTATATAGTGAACCTAGGGCGCCCGGGACGATGGGGGCACCCTCCGCGTGTCACTCGATCCGCAAACATCTCGGTCAGCCCTTATCCCTCCAGGATCGGGCTCGAGGTTTGACGGGGGCGCCCTGGAAGCAGGGGGTGCCCGGGTTGACTCAATCAGCTGGCTTCTCGGCTGGATAGAATTCTATTTGCTTCGTTGGCTTGGACCCAGGGCGCCCGAGGCATCCGGGGCACCCGGGAGCAGTGAGCTTCCGAAGCGTTTTCTCGCTAACTCTTGTTTGGCTTTGACTTAGGGCGCCCGGGACCTCCCGGGCGCCCAACCCAGCTGCCGCCCCTCTCCTTTAGGATGTTCTGAGCTGCAAAAACTTGTTCCTTCGGTCCTGCATCCAGGGTTAGTACCAAACAAAACAAAGCAAGCATGTTAGTGCATTTTACAGCCGTAGCTGTCTTGGTTCTGACTTTGGGTCGCCAAAATAGAACCCTAAGTCGAATCGACGCCTACTGTTCCCTCGACGGGGAACGCGTCCTCACCTACTCCTCTCAGGAGAATTTACTTGTTGCCAACCGGCTCCTCCGGTTGGACTTTTGCCCAACAGTCCTTTGCCAGGTGCCTAGCAGTCCTTCACCAAGTCTTCAGTGCCAAGCAGTCCTTCGCCTGGTGCCTAGCAGTCCTTCGCCAGGTCTTCAGTGCCAAGCTGTCCTTCGCCTGATTTTCGGTTCCAAGTTGTCCTTCGCCTGTGCCTAGCAATCCTTCCCCAGGTCTTCGGTACCAAGCAGTCCTTCGCTTGGTGCCTAGCAGTCCTTCGCTAGGTCTTCGGTACCAAGCAGTTCTTCGCCTGGTGCCTAGCAGCCCTTCGCTAGGTCTTCGACTCCTAGCAACCCTTCGCTAGGTGCCCAGCAGTCCTTCGCTAGGTCTTAGGGTTTTGATGCCTAGCATTCCTTTGCTAGGTGCCTAGCAGTCCTTCGCTAGGACTTCAATCTACACACTCAAGTAACATGTTAGATAAACATAACGTCTTAACTTTTGAACCCTTTGCCATTATCAAAACCCAGGTTTGACTTTGGGTGCTGTCTGCACCAATAATCTCCCCCTTTTTGATTTATGGCAACCCGATTCAAAAAGTTAAGTTAATCAAAACAGGTGAAATACCAGTTTAGTTTCCTCCCCCTATGTTTTTCAAAGGTTCGTGGGGTTTGAAAAAAATTTCTAAGTCTAGAGATGGATTTAATTTTCTCAACACTTAGAATATTTTTCGAAAGAAAATTTTCTAAAAAATTTTGGTTGGACACTTTGAAAAATTTATACTTAGAAATTTAGAAAAATTTTCAAGTAAATAACTTAGTAAAAACTTTTTTGAAAAGTTTAGAAAACTTTCAACTCCTTAGAAGCAAAAAAAAATTTTAATCTCTTTAGTACTTTTAGAAACTTTTTGCTTAGTAACTTTTCTATTAGAGAAGTTAGAAATAAGTACTTAGAGATATTTTGAACATAGCTTAAGTTTAAGTACTTAGAAAACACTTTTGAAAACCGCTTGTGTCAAGTACTTAAAATCAATTTTGAAAACAACATAGATCAAGTACTTAGAAACAGTTTTGAAAAACTTAGATTAAGTACTTTGAAGCAATTTTGAAAAACTTAGATTAAGTATTTTGAAGCAGTTTTGAAAAACTTAGATTAAGTACTTTGAAGCAGTTTTGAAAAACTTAGATTAAGTACTTTTTGAAGAAAAGATAAAGTTTGAATTTTGAAAATTTTTGAATTTTGATAAATTTTAAAGCTTCTCTCCTTTCCTATCTCTCCCCCTTTGCCATATATCAAAAAACAAAGCAATATAACAACAAAAAATAAATTGCATAAGGATATAACAAAAGAATGATGTGCTGTACTGAACCAATTCAAGATATAACTGAACCAAAACAAATTTGAATTCTCTCTGTAGGGGCTTGTCTAACCCAATTAGCTACTTACTAACTGTTATAAACAGTAGTTTTCGCTAGGGTTAGTCAAGTTGAGTGTTTTGTTCAAGTTAGATTTTCTAAGCTTGACACTTAACTTGATTACTGTTGATTGGTATTTAGTGCCCCAATTACTGCAGATGCACAGACTTAAGCATCTTGAATCAAGGCAAAGACCTAAGCATCTCAACCTATTCTAGGTGATCAATCAAAAGTACCCTAAGGTGCTTATGAGATGCTGGCTTCTAGATCTATAGGTGCATGCAGTTCTAGGGTTAGGGCCTAGGCTAAGTCCATTTGCGAAAAAGCCCTAGTTTTGAAGGGGGTAGTTTTTGAAAATAAAAACTAAGTCGAAAAATTATTTTAAAAGGAATGCCAAAAAGATTTTTCAAACTAAGTAAAAGCTGATTTTAAAATCAAGTAGAGCAGTTTTAAAATTATTTCAAATCAAATAAAGCAGTTTTTAAAAACAGAAGTTGAGTAATCCTATTCTACCAACCATAATCCTAACTGCCTTCTTAGTGAACTGAACTCAGACTCAGGTAGGGGTTTGGTGAATATGTCAGCTAGGTTAGATTTAGAGTCTACATGCTTAAGGATTATCTCACCCCTGGCTACATGATCACTTACAAAGTGGTGTTTAACTTTTATGTGTTTAGTTCTGGAATGTTGGATTGGATTCTTAGTTAGGTTAATTGAGCTTATATTATCAATGTAGACCTGAGTTTGAGTGTAGTTAAGCTGGAAGTCTTTGAGAGTGTGCATCATCCATAAGAGTTGTGCTACACACTCTCCTAAGGCTACATACTCAACTTCAGTTGTGGATAGAGCTACACAGTGTTGCTTTCTGCTGCACCAACTTACTAGACTATTTCCTAATAGTTGACAGCTTCCACTTGTGCTCTTTCTATCTAATTTACAACCAGCGTAGTCAGAATCAGAGTATCCTAACAAGTCAAAGGTTGAGGTTCTAGGATACCAAATCCCTATATTTATGGTGCCCTTAACATATCTTAGTATTCTTTTTAGGGCTGCTAAGTGCGTTTCCTTAGCACAGGTTTGGTATCTAGCACACATTCCTACGGCAAAGAGGATATCAAGTCTGCTGGCTGTAAGGTACAGTAGGCTTCCAATCATACTCCTATAAAGTTTAAGGTCTACTGGTTTACCATCAGGGTCACTATCTATTTTTACATTTGTGGCCATGGGGGTACTTATGCTTTTAGAGTTATCCATTTTAAATTTCTTTATTAATTCCTTGGCATATTTGGATTGATGGACATAGTTTCCATCCCTAGTTTGTTTAATTTGTAACCCTAGAAAGAAGTTGAGCTCACCAACTAAGCTCATTTCAAATTCATTTTCCATTATTTTGACGAATTCTTTTAGGAAGTTTGAGTTGGTGGACCCAAAGATTATGTCATCGACGTAGATTTGGGCAATAAAGATTTCTTTTCCTAAGGTTTTAATAAATAAGGTTGAGTCAATTTGTCCTTGTTTAAATTCTTTAGAAATTAGGTAAGTTGATAAGCGTTCATACCAGGCCCTAGGTGCTTGTTTTAGTCCATAAAGTGCTTTAGTGAGTTTGTAGAGATGGTCAGGTCTTTCTAAGTCCTCAAAACCAGGGGGTTGTCCTACATAGACTTCTTCCTTAATAAATCCATTTAGAAAAGCTGACTTTACATCCATTTGGTATAATTTAAATCCTTTATGGGATGCAAAGGCTAATAACATCCTAATGGACTCAAGTCTAGCTACTGGGCATGGGTTTCATCATAATCTAACCCTTCTACTTGACTGAACCCTTTTGCTACTAAGCGGGCTTTATTTCTAACTATTTCTCCTTGATCATTTAGCTTATTCCTAAAAACCCACTTAGTGTCAATGATGGATTTGCCCTCAGGTTTAGGTACTAGCTCCCAGACTTGGTTCCTCTCAAATTGGGCTAACTCTTCTTGCATAGCTATGATCCAATCAGGATCAGGTAAGCTTCCTCTATAGTCTTAGGTTCAATTTTTGAAATCATTGCTATCTGACTAAGGTTACTATAGGAAGACCTAGTTCTGACTCCTAAAGTTGGATCACCCACAATTTGATCAGTTGGGTGACTGAGTCTGGGTTTCTTGGTTTTTCTAGAACTTGGTTCAGCCTCAGGTCCGGCTGGTTGGTTTGGTTCAATATTTGGTTCAACTACTCGGGTTGGTTCAATAGTTGGTTCAATTGACTCACTAGTTGGTTCAATAGTTAGTTCATTTATGGGTTCAATTAAAGGTTCAACAGCTTGTTCATTGTCTTCTTGATCAGTATTTGATGAATTTAGATCTGGATTATCAGATTTTGAGTTGATTTCTTCATCAAATATTAGATTTGTTGTTTCTTCAATTTTCTTAGTTTGTTTGTTGTAAACCCTATAGGCTCTACTTATTGTCGAATATCCTAAGAAGATGCCTGGGGTTGACCTAGACTGGAATTTACCTAGATAGTCCTTGGTGTTTAGGATATGGACTTTGCACCCAAAGACCCTTAGGTAATGTAGGTTTGGAAGTCTATGGTAGTATAATTCATAGGGTATTTTATTGTGTCGTTTGTTAATTAGTACCTTATTTTGGATGTAGCAAGCTGTACTAATTGCTTCTATCCAATATTGGTTAGCTAGGTTGAATTCATTGAGCATAGCCCTAGCGGCTTCCTGTAGGGTTCTATTTTTCCTTTCAACTATCCCATTTTGCTGGGGGGGTTCTAGGACACGAAAATTTGTGTACATACCCATTTACCTTACAAAACTCCTCGAATCGTTGATTGTCAAACTCTCCCCTGTGGTCACTCCTAAGTCTTTTGATTTTAGTATCATTTTGATTTTCAATTAACTTACAAAAATCATTGAATAGGTTTAGGGTTTCATCTTTGGTCTTTAGAATCCTAACCCAGGTAAACCTAGAGTAATCATCAACTATTACTATGCAGTACCGGTTTTCGCTTAGTGACTTGGCTCCATGTGAATCAAATAGGTCAAGGTGCAGGAGCTCAAGTGTGGTTTGAGTTATATCAGATTGAATTAGTTTGTGATTAGACCTGGTTTGTTTACCTTGATTACATGATTCACATATTAAGTTTTCATGGTTCTTAATTTTAGGGATACCTTTAATTAGGCCAAGTTGGGTGATTTTTTGAAATTATTCTCACATTAGTGTGACCTAATCTCTTATGCCAGAGGTTTGATTGTTCTAACTAAGTTAACATGCATTTAGGTACCAGTGGTAGGTTTATAGTGTAAACATTATTTTTCCTAGTGCCCTTAAGCATGATTTCTGAGTCTTGCAAGTTTCTAATCAGGCAATTAGAGTTGGTAAAGGTAACTACATAACCAGTATCGCACAATTGACCTATGCTAAGCAAGTTAAATTTAAAGTCTTCAACCAAAAGAACCTTCTTAATAATAAAGTCAATTTTAAGTTCAATGTTACCTGACCCAATTACCTTGAGTGTAGCATTATTGCCAAATGCTACTGAGCCTAGGTTCTTGAACTTGAGTTTGGTGAATTTCAATTTATCTCAAGTCATGTGTCTGGAGCACCCGCTATCCAACATCCATTGGTCCAAATCTTTATGTTCCTACACATAAAGAGTTTTGTTGATTTGGATCCAATTAGAATCAGGAATAGCCTAAATTGATTTTCACAGCCTAGTCTGTCTCACCCAAATCTAGGATTATCAATCACGTTAGCCTTATAGGTTTTGTGAGACAGGTTTTAGTAGATAGAATTATTTTGAAAAATTATGATTTATTTGAAAAACTTAAATTAATTTTGAAAATAGTTGATTTTGAGTTTATTTTAAAAAGATGTTTGAATCTACCATTAACTGAAAATTTGTGTTAGATTCAAATTTGACAAAGAATAATTTGAATTTGAATTTCAAAAATTTGCTTCCAGGTCTTAGCGAGGCACTAGGCCTTCTTTGGCCGTAGCCTTATTGGATCATCAACCCTTTCCTTGACAAAGCCTTTTAATGAAATTTCATTTTCAAAATTATTTTTTAAAAAATTCTGGTCTAACTAATTTAGGTCTTGGATCGGTAGCTTCGGCTAGTTTCACCAATCTAAAGAGACCAAGTAGAGTATACATGACCTTATTAGAAGAGGCTTCCCTAACATACTTGTTGGTGCAGGAAGGACCATATCGAACCTTGTTTTGATATTGGCAAAGGGTTCAAAGTTAAGTTTATTTGTGATCTAATAAAGTTACTTGAGTGTGCAGAAAGAAGTCCTGGCGAAGGGCTGCTAGGCACCTGGCGAAGGGCTGCCAGGATCCAAAGCCCTAGCGAAGGACTGCTAGGCACCTAGCAAAGGGCTGCCAGGATCCAAAGCCCTAGAGAAGGACTGCTAGGCACCTAGCGAAGGACTGCCAGGATCCAATGCCCTAGCGAATGACTACTAGGCACCTGGCGAAGGAATGTCAGGATACAAAGACCTAGCAAAGGACCGCTGGGCACCTAGCGAAGGGCTGCTAGGGGACAAAGACCTAGCGAAGGACAGCTAGGCACCTGGCGAAGGACTGCTGGGCAAAAGTCCAACCGGAGGAGCCGGTTGGCAACAGGTAAATTCTCCTGAGAGGAGTAGGTGAGGACGCGTTCCGCGTCGAGGGAACAGTAGGCGTCGGTTCGACCTAGGGCTCCATTTTGGAGACCCAAAGTCAGAACCAAGACAGCTAAGGCTGTATAAAACTAACATATTATTGCTTTATGCTGTTTTGGACTAACCCTAGATGCAGGACCGAAGGAACGAGTGTCTGCAGCTCAGAGAGCCTCAAAGGAGTGAGGCAGTAGCTGAGTAGGGCGCCCGGAGTGTCCCGGGCGCCCCCAAGGTGAATACAAAACAGATGAAGCAAAAGAAGTGCTTCGACAGCTCATGGGCGGGGTGCCACCGTGCTCCCGGCTGCCCCCCATGCTCCCGGGCGCCCCGGATGGTCCGGGCGGCGCCAGATCAAGCTAACAAAGCAGAAGCCAGCGAAACCAACGGATAAGAGTTGACCCAGTCAACCCGGCCGCCCCCAGCGTCCCGGGCGCCCCCGTCAAAGCTTGATCCCGAGTTTGAAGGGATCAGAGTTGACCGAGAGGAACTCGGATTAGCTGACACGTGGCGGCTTTGTACATCAATTTTTCCAACGCATTCACGCTCTTCTGCTCCCGCGCTCTGCTCCGGAAACCTCCCGACTCGAGATACCGCCAACGACGTCCCTCTGCTCCGAAAATATAATCTACACCGGACGTCGGTAATGAAGAGCTACTTTAAGTTTACTGTACCATTTTCTGTAATACATTTTGTAAACTGGTTTTGCGCACATATAGAATTGCCCGCAGTAAACGGTCAACGACCGTGGGCCTTGGAGTAGGAGCCGACCGCGACTCCGAACCAAGTAAAACTGCTTGCGTCTTTGTGTTGTGATTTAATTTTCCGCTGCGTATGCTCTTATTTTTAATCCGAAAATGATTTACGATATTCACCCCCCCTTTATCGTTTCTCTCGATCCAACAAGTGGTATCAGAGCGGGGTAGCTCAAATTTGGTGCAACCACCAATTTGGGAGTTTTTTCAGATTTACGAAATTTTTTTTCATTTTATTTCTTTTCTTTTTTAATTAACACCACTCGATCTTTTCCGCTTTTTATTTTCAAATAAATAATATCTGTGGGTGGATTTAAAATATTCTTACGCCTTTTTCAATTTTGAATTTTCATTTTTTCACCATAAGTTAGAATTGATAAACCGATCAATTTTTAAAAATTTGACATAAACCTTTTTTATTATTATTTTAATATTTTTTCTCGAAATTCGTGCTACCTTAAATCAAGCAAATTTTTTTCCCAAACATTGAATCCTTACTGTTTCATCGTTAATCAAAATTGATAAAGCTAATATTTTCAAAAAATTTGTCATAAATTTTTTATTATTATTTTAATATTTTACCTCGAAATTCATGCAATATTTATTTTGGGTTATTTTTCCTCCTCCCGCACTACTAATCCAAGACCAAGTCTTGGTACATTTTTGTATTTCTCTTGTGTACGAGGATTAAAACAAATGGCCAACCAAGAATGGAACAGTGCCCATCCACCACTCTTCTCTGTCGAGAACTTCAAAACCTGGAAGGGTCTAATGGAATCCCACCTAAAGGCCCATCTAGATCTATGGATGATAATCCAAATGGGGTTTAGATTCCCCACAGAAGATGGGATAGCACTCGCCTGGGACAAATTGGATGAACCAACGCTAAGGAAGATCGAGACTGATGCTAAGGCAACAGTAATCTTACAATGTGGCCTGACCAAAGAAGAATTGAAGCGGGTCGGATACTTCACCTGTGCCAAGGAGATGTGGGAAAAGCTAATCAATCTACACGAAGAGAGCTCCGATATTGAGATCTTAGAAGAGTTAGCACCCGACTTCAAAGTTGACTCCGGATCAGAAGATGAGATAGAATCCATACTTGACTGCGAATTCGAACCAGAGTCAAACGATGAGTTTTTTGAGACAAAATCGGTAACTAATTTTGAATCGTTTTCTGAATTAAGGTTAAATAATCAAGCTGATATTGCAATGGTCGAGGAAGGTATAGTTTTTATTGCAGGGAAAACTCCAAGAGAACTGCAGAAGAGACCTCAACCAATACTTGAGTCCAACTTAGACTCAGAATCTAACGAAGAAGACAATGGAGGAGATCGAACCAAACTGATCCGATCAGCTCGTGATCACTACAAGATGTTAAAGACACAAAAAGGAAAGACGACAAGTATCAAGGGGGAGATTCCCAACCGGGAATCAAAAGGTAAATTTACAATATTTAAAAATCTAATATTTACCTCAAAGAACGTAATTAATTTATATAAATTAGTTAAGGCTAATATGTTAGAAAACTTAATTCCCAACCTTGCTGACGTTAAAAAACCCGAGTATTATTTCAATTATGATGTGACTTAGATAATTTTTCCTTGTTTGCTTGCTTATTTTCCTTTGCAATCTTAATTGTTTTTCTTCTTAGATTTAGGATTGGTTAGATTAAGGACCTGATAAAATTGAAACTTGAACAACCAAGTATTAGGACAAGGTTTGATGATAGTACGTTAGGGAAGCCTGACTAAGGAGTCAAGTAGGGTAAGGAGTACTCTATTTGGTCTTTTTAATCCGGTGGAACTAGCCGAAGCTACCTCTCCGAATCCTAAACTAGTTAGACCAAAGTTTCTCAGAAAATAATTTGAAAATGATCTTTCTTTAAAAGGCTTTGTCTAGGAATGGGTTGTTGATCCAATAAGGCTAAGGCCAAAGAAGGCCTCTGTGCCTCGCCAAGACCTGGAAGCCAATTATCGAAACTTACTTTCAAATTGTCATTTGTTAAACTTGAATCTAACACAAGCTTCAATCAAATCATAGCCTTTAATTTAAATTCAAAGATAAAATTTAAAGCATCTCACAAAACAGATAAGAATACTTTGTTTTGTCACTTAGAAATGGGTGAGATGCTCAGGACCTAAAAGTTTAGTCCAACCCAATCAACCGTACAAATCAAATTCAACTTAATTATTCTCAATTAATTATTATCAAATTCAACTTAATTATTTTCAATTAATTATTCTCAAAATTCAACATAATTATTTTCAATTAATTATTCTCAAATTCAACTTAATTATTTTCAATCAATTATTTTCAAAATTCAACTTAACAATTTTTAAAATTCAAAGTTAAAATTCTAGTTAATTTCAAAATCCTCAAAAATCATTTTAACTTTTAAACTAAGGTTTAATGTTTCAAAATTAACCATTTTTTTAAAATTAAATATTTGTCTCACACAACCCATAAGGTTAACATGTTTGATCACGTAGAACTGGGTGAGACATCTAGGACCTAAAAGCATGATTCACTATCCTTTTAAATAAAAAAGTTTGCAAAAGTTATTCAAACTTACCTCTAATTTTTAATTTATTGTACTGTACCCTACCTTTTCATTCCTAACATTTTTTTAATCTCATGTCAAATATCACAATAAATAAAGTCTAGGGCTTGTTCTGATTTAGTCATTAACTTGGTCAAAATAGTCAACCCTAGTCCACATAGTCAAACCTGGTCAACACTGATATCACTTAAGGAACTTAGATAAAAGTCAGACTGTGTCGGATACAGGGGAGTTCTTCTTAATCTTTTTCGAAAAATTTAGATTTTTTCAAAAACCTTATGCTCTAAAACATATTATCATCTCAAAATAAGGTTTTCAAAAGTTGACCCAAAAACCCTCGTATATTACTATCTCTTTGAAAAATTAACATCATGATTTTCGAAAACTGTGCTATCATTCCAAGTTGTGTTTTTAAAAATTTATCTCCTTGAATGTTATCATACTCAGAAGGTTATTCAAAATTATTCTTTTGATTTTAATAAACCCTAAAGACACAGAGGAAGGTCCACTTCATGATCTACAAGGACTCCTAGGATGTGTCAAATTTAGAGGGAGTTTGAGTCAAAAGAAGAATTTCTGAAATGTTTTTTTTGGTAATTATTTGTTTTGAAGTTATTAGATAATTCTTATAATTTAAATCAAACCCTAAAACTCAGAGGAAGATCGCTTATAGTCAACAAGCTTCCTAGGACTGGGTCAAGCTTAGGGGGAGATTAAATTAAAAGAATTATTGAATATTTTTTCAAAATTATATGTTTTCATGCACTGCAAGTTTAAAATCCTTTTGAAAACTTAAATGATTTTTGTTCCAAAATACTATTATTTTATTTTTCAAAATTCTTGTGACTTATGAAGTCACTTTTATAATATTTACTTGGATTGAAAAATTTCTAGGACATTTAGGAAAATGTCCTTGTAGTTAACAAAGTTTCCTAGAATTGTGTCAAACTGGAAAAGAAACCAAGTCAAGTATTATATTTTCAAAATAAAATTAATTTTTTTAATTTATTTTTGCATATTATGTTCAAAAGTACTTATATGTTTCAAAAAAGCATAATATCATTCAAAAGTACTTCTATTTTTCAAAGTATAATGTTTTCAAAAGTACTAATACTTGTCAAGGCAATAGTGTTCTAAGTGCGTGAAGTTTCTAAAAGACTTGCCTACACATACAAAATATTTTTCTTAAGTGGAGTTTTGTTGGTGCAATTTAAAGCTTTTTGCTATGTTTTCAAGAATTATGCTAAGTATTTTTATGTTTTCAAAACTCATAGGCTCTGATACACAAATTTTCTCTCTTAAAATCTCTTTCAAAATATATTTTTCAATTCTTTTTTGATATATGGCCAAGGGGGAGAGTAGAAAAAGTGAAATTAAAATCTTCCTTAAACTTTTTTTTCTCCTTTTTAATGAAAGTTTATCTTAGACATGGTCTAAAACATAAGGAGAAGAGTTTCACATTAAGGGGGAGAGAAAGAAAGAGAAAAAGGAATTTTTTTTGGTAAAACAAAAATTTCTAAGTATCTAAGTGTTTCAAATTTTTTAAGTGAAATTTTCCTTAGTAAACAAGATTTGTCTGAGCAAAAACTTTTTGAAAATTTTGGCAAATATTTCTAAGTAAAGTTTTCCTTGGGGAAAAACTTGCCTAGAAATTTTTAAGA